>JAPTHN010000035.1:1337701-1654480 GCA_026936325.1 Platynereis dumerilii
AATCCTATCAATCAATCATCTAATCAATCAAGTGCTCAGTTAGTTTATCATTTTTCCAAATGCTTGTTAAAAAATATTCCATTTTTCTTTCCCCAGACTTTCCTGCTACAATGATTCCAGCAGCATCAGCAGCAGCCACTCACAGAGAGTGGTTAATTTCACTTTTGATATGAGCTCAAAGCAAAGTAGGAGGAGCAAGGAAGGAATGAAGGAATGCAGCAAATAGATAGATAGATAGATACACTCTTGCTCATAAATATGGAACAGAGGCAGATGCAAATAGACTTTCTCACATTTTTTTTAGGTACACTTTGGTTAATTCATCGACACAAATTAAGCGAAAAGTTTATGACTTTGGATCAAATCTAAATAATTAAGGTCAATTGTCTAAACACTGAAAAAAATCCAAATATTCTGAAATTTAGCATTGTTGAAATCAAAGAATTTTTTGTTGTTACATGAAAATAACGTTACCAAAATTTAATGAATAATTTAGTCAAAATTATTTAGTTACGATGTTTGTATTGGACAAAATGGGACAAAATACCCTCTAGGGGTAATTTTAATTATGATTTGAATGCCCAACCCCCATTCTCTCTTCATTTGAGGATATTTTTCTTTCTAAAAGATATACGGGAAAACACCGCGACAAAGTAAATCAAAAAGAAGACAATGGCGGACAAGCATATGTAATATTGCACCTTTCAATCTTGCATTTACAAACTGCACACCTAGGACTACACCCCAATGAGGCAAAGCAGCCTTGAAACTTCAAGCTGTCCAACATAAAGCCACAGTGGGCAGATGGGTCAGAAGCAGCACTTTTCAATTCACCATAAACAAGTATTCTAAAGGCAGATCAAGTTCGCCTCATTGGGTAAACAATACAATGCCAACCCCCTCTCTATACTGTCTTTAGACAGGTACACTGCTAGTATTTTCCATAACTTTGTTTCTCCTAATTTCTTTTTCCTGATTTTTTGTAGTTTGCATCTCAGATTTAGAACAGAACTATCTGCTCAGTAGTATATTTTCTTTGCTGCAAACTTGTATTGGACTTGAAAACCTGCAAGCATGGGCACTGCTCAATGCTCATTCATGTGTTGTTTGATGGAAATACTTCTGCAGTTCTGCTCATGAAATCTGGATGGTTCAGGTGGTTTCTAAAAATAGCCCTCTATATTTTCAATAAAATTCATGTATTTCACTCTAACATGATGTATTAAAAGTGTTGCTACTAATCATGTGATGTTTGCTAATTTATAGTTTGTTTCACGGTAAACTTAATAAAACCTTCGATTTTTATATTCATTAGTCATGCAAGTACTGCCTGGTGCATAGAACAGGCTTTTGAATGACAAACTAAAATGTCTGCCTGATGTTGCAGTTGCCTCAGTGGCCACATTGGTAGCATGCTGGCCTTCCGACCGACAGGCCAGGGTTCAAGCCTTGGCCAAGCATGATATTTTATACTTTATATTTATATTTTTATGCACTACTTAATTTGACAGTTTAAATCTAATTACAATAATTTTAAAAGTGTGATGGTCTTTGTTTATTCTTTGAATGTCTTTGTTGATGTGGCAACTGAGATTATGTTTTCAAGGTTAACAAATCTTTAGACCTTAAGTATGGACAACCAGATAGAAAGTTAGATAGATTATAGATAGCAGGATAAACCGTAAGATATAAATATATATAGCCAGTAGATAGACAGACCTATAGAGAGATAGGTAGATAGATAGATAGATAGTTTTGATGTTATAATGATGTATTGATTACTTGATTGATTTATGCATTTCTGATGAATGATTGACTCAATTTGACTGGCTGATTGTTAAATGATTGGTTGATTGATTAATTACATTATGGCATTATGGGTGGTGTGGCCCATTAAAAAACAATAAATGTCCATAAAGAGACATGTTTTTGATGAGCTTATTTGTTTCGATTTTTTTGCAAAGAACCACTGCCTGTACTCTTTTTTAAAGAGACTTACTTGTTATATGAAGATCCAGGAGGGGGTGACTGTGGCACTTGGGAGTAACTATTTTAAACTAATAAACTTTCAGGCCCTCAATTTGTAAGAAGCCTGGTTAGCTCAGTTGGCAGAATAGCTGGTTACTCATGAGACTGCTTGCATTGGTATGTGCACAGGATCAATTATACTACCTGTTTTTCACAAATGATTCGATCAGGGAGGTGTTATAAGCTAAGTCCATGATTCGACAGACAAAAATATAGATGTTTCATCACACAATTGTTTGTTTGAATTATTAAACTAGGTTTTCTGGCCTTCCTTCACTACTTCATAGATCCTTCTAATTACTACTGCATGCACAACCGCAAACTACAATTCTTTTTTTTAAAGAATTTTTTATTTTGTTTGTTTCCCCTAAATGCTTTATTGCCACTTTTTCCAATATTTTTTTTTTCTCTATATACATTTCCTTTTGCCCTGTGATTTTTTTGTTCATTTTCCTTTTCCAAACTTCATATCAAACATTTGATAGATGGTCGAGGGATAAATATTTACAGAAATGTGAACAAGTGATCTTTACGCTGTCAAAAGCTCCTGCATTGCTTAGGCCTACAGCAAATTCATTTAGTATGAGTTTCTCTGGCTTTTTATTTTCTCAGTATCCACATAGTATTTTCATCTGGCTTAGTTTTCAACTTGCCAGATTGGTCCATAATCAATAAAACATCCTCCGAATCTCTTAATTACAGGTACTAAGCAATGAAAAAATATAATATTCTACTGCTTTGTTTGGAAAGAAGATACGATTAGTGAAGCTAGATATGGACAAACAATCACAATCACCAACACATGTACATGTCCCTGGCTTTGATACATATTTTTAAGGTATTTAACTTACTGTCCTAGGCATGTCTACCCCCCCCCCCCCCTGGTTTTTGAGTCTTAAATATCTCCTAAGCATTTTTCTGGTTTGCCCTCTGCCCTTTTATTGCTATTTTAATGTCTTCAGTGATGGAAACTCTAGACTTGGGTTTGCAACTTTTTGTGGTTTTGCTAACATTCCCCAAATTTGGCTGGTTTCTTTATAACGTTGCATTCGAGTTCTCAGTCAGCTGAGAATAATTCAAAGACAATGTGTTTTCTGATGTTAACAAAATGATAAGGGTCCTGGGTTCAAATCCAACTCTGGTCAGATCACTTTGAGATATAGATAGATAGGTAGATAGATAGATAGATGATAGATAGATAGATAGATAGATAGATAGATGGTGGGACGGGAGTTGCTCAGTTCATAGAGGTATTTCTAGCTCTATGCTCAGTTGTAGCACTCAGGTCATCCAATGATGTCCCAAGTTCAAATCCAGCTGTGGCATGGTCAATCATCCTTTGCTTCATTACTGCATCCCTGTCTTAATTGCTCTACTGAGTGCGTACATACAGGATGTAAAGGGTCACCCATCCATCCTGAAAGATGGATATATATTGATAAATTGATGGACAGGTAGATCTTGAAACAAACAGTCTGTTTGTTTCAAGGGTAGATATTGTAATAACTCCATATATCTTAGATCACATCCTTGTTTGATGAGGGGAGTGGGGGACTATTCTACTTGCCCCCCCCCCCCTTCCCACCTCCTGCATGCCTTCTTATTTTTGCACCATTGGTTTGAAAAGAAAGATTCAGTTACTGCCACTTTAAGAATATTTAAATTACTAGTATGTGGTGACCACTAAAGACCATGCTGTTAAATTAATGTTCTATCTTTTGCATGCCAAAGATGCGCCAGCATGTAGGGGAGAGTGGGGCACAGTGAGATGGCAGGCACAGTGAGACAAAGCCCGTAGCATCTAACTGGTACTGTTTAGTGTTTACAGATCAACCCTCTTTTGCATAGTACAAAAATTAAGTAAGTGAGAGACTGTCCTATATCCTGAATGCTTACACAGCATATCGAGAATGCAATTTCAATATTTTGGTTTTTAGCCAGTAAAAGTAAATAATTGGCTAAATGACTTTTGTTATATAATTCCAAAGAAAAATGGTATAATGCAAATCAATTGCCAGGGATTCAAACCCTGGTTATTTGTCTTAGTTTAGTGAGATGACCAACCACAATGCAGGCATCCAGTCTGCAGGATTCAAAAATTTTATAAAGAGACCTGCATGGGGCAACATGAGACAGTTTGAGGCGGGCCACAGTGAGACATCACAGAATACACTCGAAACGACATGAATGTAATGCATGGCTCACAATTCACTACTAAAAACAAAACGACTGCTATAAACTACTGATTTTAGTGAGTCATATCCAAAGGGAAGCATCAGAGAAGAATTTTGAATAGTATGTAACATGTGCGGCAGGTTAAATAAGTCGTACATGTGTCCCGTGTGATGAAGTTACAAAACATGCTCAAAAAAGGAGCTGAAAAATCACCTAGCCAGCTGATTATATTAGAGTACAGTAGTTTCTATAGCAGCAATTGATAGAACAATTCCGCAGGTCCTGATGATTGGAGGTTATGGCAGCAGATGCCCTGTCTCACTGTGCCCCGCCTGCTGTCTCACTGTGCCCCACCCACCCCTGGAACTGTGCCCCAACCACGGGGCACAGTGAGACACTTAACGAGCATGGACATAACTAAAAATTTCTCCAAACCTGTAACAGGCAGGAACCTGAAATTACGCCACAATATACCCAACGTCATCTATATACATATATAAAATTCCCTCCCCATATATTCCTTTGTAACGGGTCTTCTCAGCTATGGCTTAACTGACAGTTACATGTATAATATTTTGCACATGTGTCCTATTAGGTCCAAACTGTGTTCTTAAAGCATTAAATGTATCATACTTCTCGAATTGTTAATTATAGAGAGCTAAAAAGATATCCATAGCCCACTAGAATGTCAATTTCCCGTGAATTATGCTGCATGATAGCAGCACCAACAGCAGCAGCCAGCCAGACCAAGTCTTACAAGCTTATTAAAACCTTATAACACTAACCAGAAGGAAGTAAGGAAGAAAGGAATGAAGAAATCAAGAAATTGAGGAAGGAATTATGGAAGGGAATAAGGAAGGGATTCACAAAGGGAGGAATGCATGATGGAAGGAATGAACGAGTGAACAAAGGAAAGAATGCATGTTTGCATGAAGGCATAAAGAAAGGAAGGAACGAATGAATGGAAAAGGGAAAGCAGAAAGGACGGAGGAAGGCAGGAGCAAGGAAAGAAGGACGATAGATGTATACATCACAGATAGATAGATAGACAGATATATAGACACTTAGATAGATCTCTGCGGCAACAATTGCAGGCTGAGTCAATAGGGACAACACTAGGGCAACGAAGAACATAATATTATCATGACAGTTAACACTGACATGATATTATGGACGACTACTTTGAAGACCACAAAGAAAAACATGGTTATATACAATCTGAAAGAAGACAATGGGAGGACAAGAGGGATGGAGAGGAGATTGATGGATGCTTTGGTCTTTGCTTCATGCATTTAAACACTGCATATGCTCAGGTTCACACAAAGGGGGGGGGGGATTTATCCTGTCTTGGGGTGCCCGCAGCACCAATTTTGTTTCAATTCAGCATGAACAAAGTATGAAAGAGATAATGTTGACATAATTATTTACACAACTCCTTATTGGGTAAATCAACAATACAAAATGCACCCGCTACCCGTCTTTAGACAAAGAAAGAAGGCAGAAAGGGAAGAAGGAAGAGAGGAAGAAGAAAAGAAGAGAGGAAGAAAGGAAAGAAGGATGGAAGCAAGAAAGGACAGAAAGATGGAAGCAAGAAAGGATACAAGGAAGGAGGAAGGGAGGAAAGTAGGTAGTAAGGATGAAAGGAAAGAACGAAGGCAGAAAGGAAAGAAGAAAGGAAAAGGGAAGAAAGTAGAAAAGAAGGAAGCAAGGTAAAAGGAGGAAAGAAAAAAGGAAGAAGTAGACTAGAGGAAGAAAGGAAGGAAGGAAGGAAGGAAGGGAGGAAGGAAGGAAGGAAGGGAGGAAGGAAGGAAGGAAGGAAGGAAGGAATAGACTGGGGGAAGTAAGCAAGAAATTAAGGAAGGCAGGAAGGAATTAAGGAAGGAAGGAAGACAGATATATAGATAGATAGATAGATAGATACATACATACATAGATACATAGATACATAGATACATTGATTGATAGATTCTTTGTATTTGGAAATTGATCCTCCCATGCAAAATTCAGAAATCCACGAATATCAATCAGCGATCTTTGTGGATCAATCGGTCAAACAAAATGTTGGGCCTAAGATCACTTGTAACTGTCATTATGTTTTCAAGCAGATTAATGAGTTTTAATCTTACAGCCCTATCTGTTGCTTCTAACACCCTATCCACACATCCTATCCATACCTCAGTGTACTTTTTTTCCTCCAAATTTCTTCTTCATACTCCATGCCTGACCCTAAGTGACCCTTCTTAGTAAGTTCTTACCTTTTAAAATATTTTCTACTTTCCCATTTCTGATGGGAATTTCTAGTGTATGTTAAATTTATCTGAAAAAATGAATTATTACAGGGGTGGGTGGGAGCCCCGGAGACACACTGTACATACCAGCAGGAGTGATCATGCCTTGCCTCTTCCCTATTGAGATGAGAGAGGATTCCCCATGGCATATTGATATGGCAATTCAAAACTATTACTCAATGATATATTTATTGGATCTCAAATTCTTAATTGCTTGTACGATTCTGAAAATCAACCATTTTATCTTTCTATCTATCTATCTATCTATCTATCTATCTATCTATCTATCTATCTATCTATCTATCTATCTATATATCTATCTATATATCTATATATCTATATATCTATATATCTATATATCCACCTATTTGGGAAGTAACAGATGATATAGAGAAGACATCCATGTCATTCAATGATATATCAGTGTCATGACTTGACTGATATATATATACATAAATATTAGTAGTAAACTGTATTCCATGCAAAAAAATTATGATTTTTCTTTTTGTAGTTGGAGACTGTAAGTCATTTTTCCATTTCTGCCAAAGTAAATTACGTTATTGTCTTTCATTTGTTAATTCCTCCTCATCTTCACAATAATCTTTTATTTCTTCCAACCTTAAAGCTGTTTTTGTATATCTATTCCCTTCTTTTTCGTTTCTTCCTCCTTTCAATTATTTCTCCCTTCTGTCATTTCCCTGTTAATCAATTGATTGGTTGAATTGCATTGATCTATTCCTTCCTTCAATTCATGTATCATTTCACTTCCACCTTCCTTCATACCTCCAGCATAAAACTTTAAAGGGATGCATTTGGATACCTTGGTAGCTATGATTGTGACATTGTGGTGATTGTTCCACTTTCTTGACTCTCAAGAAAAGTGATAAGAATCTATTAAACCAATTATCTTATCAAATTAATTTTCTGTTACTCATAGGGCACTCTCAGACAACAGTACATGCAGTTATTCCGAGGCAGTGTTTTCCATCTAACTCATACTCAGAGATAAAACTGGGGAATTAGACATGGGTCAATAACAAAGGGAGGGGCAGATGATGAGCTCCAGATGTTTTCTTTAAAGACATGAGAATAATATTAGATCTATGTTGCCATGCCCTAATTAGCTTGAAATACTTAGCTACCAGATAAGAAATAAAATATGTCATCCAGCCCACAGTATAGTAATAACTTATTCAACAAGGTAATATTGAGCAGATGTAGCCTTATGATAGAAAAATACAGAGCCAAGTAAAATGATACATCATTTTTCAAGTAGCTATATTTAATAAATAATGTAATGCTTCACAATTTGCCTATGTCATGCAAAAAAAAAAAGATGTCAAGAAGGTTAGTAACAAAAGATTGAATTAGTATCAAACAATTTTTACTCTGTGTCATGAAGATATCTTGATTGGCAGCCAGGAAGGGATTTTGGCTGGCCAATGCTTAGCTCAGACATTAGCTCAGATATTTACTGGGGTTCGTGGATTAGGAACTTTTGGCACCAGCAGCTTTATATTACATAATATGTGTTTTGTTTTTGTAGTTTGTATTGTTTAATTTTTGTAGTTTGTATTGTTTTGTTCCTGGTAGCCTATGGACTGTGCAACTTTAATTGTATAATGTCTGTAATAAAGTATTGAACTATGCACAACTGAATCCTTCCCTAACTTACCTTGTGGCCAGTGGCGTGCAGACAGGGGGGGCTACCAGGGCTTGAGCCCCTGCCCTTTGCCCCCCTCAGCATAAAAAGTCCTGAGATCAAGATTTAGATAAATTTTATGTTTTGATCTGAAACATGAAGTTCAATGGTGTCACAAGGCCACAAGGCATTCATGAGTAGGGAGAGGGCACTTGGCGGCCCTGCAATTCATTTTCCTGGGGCCACAACTTTATAATTTTATATATTGTAACTAACACAATTTTTATGTGGGGGGGCATCATGGGGGGCACAGTCCTTATGTGGAGGGGGGCATGGGGCTGCAAATGATTAAGACAGGTTGCTCTAAAGTTCCTCTCTATCAACAGTGATTCAACATCATAGCATAAAGAAGTTATAGTCACCCCTGACCACTGGGAAAATCATTCCTCTAAGTTTCCAAGACTGAGCTGGGTGGGGGACAATTTTTTTAGCATTTGTTGAGAAAAACGGGCCTATATACAATAGATTTTCTCCAAATCAGAACTTGAGTAGAAGGCTGGGGGCTTTATGAGTTACAAGCGTTTTGCCTACATGGGCTTATTGGTTGGCCTTAATATTTCAAATCAAATTTTCACCAGAACTCTTGTGGTAATGTATAGGCCTAAAAATATAAAAAAAATCATACTACACTGTATGTCATTTACCAGTTTACGTACAGCGTAACTAGTATGCGGGGGGGTATGCGCCGTAACGCAATTGATTCTCATTTGGTGCCCTAGTGATTCTCCCGGAGCCCAGCCCTTTTTTGGACCTCTGCACGCCACTGCTTGTGGCAAAGAATTAACAGCTCTTTAGGGAAGTTCATCCATTACAAAATTAATGCAGGTGCACATAGAGGACTTTCAGATTCAGTGATACCCAGAGAACAGCATTTAGGAACATGGATTTTAATATTACATTTGATTTTAAGATATGTTAATTGACTGATTGATTGATTTACTTATTACTTTATTTATTGATTGATGGACTAATTGATGATTGACTGAAAGGCAGATTAAGGAGTTCAATATGAGGATATTAAAAATATAACTTTAGCATGCCTTTTTTCCCACAATATTTAGTAGATATTGATTGATTGTATCATATTGTGTTTTATATATAGTATACAATCGCAGTCATGCACTAAAATGTAGGCACAAAATTAATTTTGTGGTGAACCTTCCACAATGATAATATTGCCCTGAATTGCCAAGCCATATAATTGTCCAGTATTTGTGAATGCCCTGCCATGAGACCACAACCAAACAGGGAATTCTCCAGTTGTTTGCCAATGACCAGTTGATAAACCAATGTGGTCTTCAAGATGGAAGGAAACCAGCAGCTGTCAAAAT
Source organism: Platynereis dumerilii (assembly GCA_026936325.1). Lineage (NCBI taxonomy): Eukaryota > Metazoa > Annelida > Polychaeta > Phyllodocida > Nereididae > Platynereis > Platynereis dumerilii. The sequence goes on from JAPTHN010000035.1 coordinate 1,347,226, forward strand.
TTATCTAGTTCATTTGAAAAGTGTAAGAGTATACTAGCTAAGAGGACAGGATACAACCTACAGCAATTATAGTTCTATAACTATTGGGCCACAGGAAACTCTCTGATAACAGTCTGATTGATTGATTGCCCGGTTCAGCTGGTTGGTCACTGATTGATTGAGCAGGCAGACCTGAAGAGATGGATAGATAGATAGATAGATAGATAGATGAAATAGATAGATAGATAGATAGATAGATAGATAGTTAAATCAATAGATAGATAGATAGATAGATTAATAGATAGATAGTTAGATAGCTAAATAGATAGTTAAATAGATAGATAGATAGATAGATAGATAGATAGATAAATAGATAGTGAGGGCATGGAAGGGTTACAATTTTTTCAAAACTCTGGTATGCCTATGGTCATTTTATTAGCTCCATTGTTTTATTCTTTATGATAAAATGTAAAAATACCAGTGAAAAAAAATATATTAAATTTAAGTGCTAGCTAACTTTTTTAAAAGTAAATTATCGTTTTCTATTATTGTTTATCATGAAATATTTAGTTTTTCTAAAAACCCTCCAATTAATAACTTGTTGATAGAAGAACAACCCTTCTATCAGGTTGCAAACATATCAAAGCTGGGTTTTGATTCAGCTACTCCCATTGAGCTATACAGTAATTGAACTTCAACAGCTGCTGCACCTGTTGCTAGTCTGCTAGTGTCTTCACTAAGTACTGAGTGAGAAGTGGGGTGTACAGAAAGTGGGTCATTTTGGGTAAAAGTGGCACTTTCAAGACTACTGCTGCTGCCCTCTCTCATATTTCCCTTGCAACTCAATCATTACCACTTGAGCGGGAACACTGAAAAGTTCCCTTCTGAATGGGAATGGTCCAGTGTACCCAGCCTGCCACTATACATTGCAGCATGTCCTTCTCCTGGTGATTACCCTGACTGTATATACATACACCTCCTCCCTGCCAAAACTTTTTTTATGCTCATTATCACCACACTGGTGACATCTAAGAGTCTGTCCATGTCGGCAATTTCAAGCCACATGATTAGGCTCACCACAGTTTCAGCATTTAGATCGATTTTTATTTCTTGGGAATTTTGACCAATTCTGCTCTGTTGCCAAATTGTCTATCCTTTGTCTCAATCTGACGTATTCCTGAGTTATTTCATCATATTCTCGTGACTTATGGTGCAAATGTCTGTTTGCAGATTCCAGACTAGTATGCAACTTTGTGATGGTCTTTCTCGTGAAATTCAGTGAATCCTTGATGTCTGTTTGATTGTTCTTAACTGTATAAACTTCAGTGTAGATGGTCCTACAGTAGGGGCATGGCCAGGAAGATTCATTTGCAGGGTCCAATGCCACACATTCATAGTGATACCATCTTGTACACAGGCAGTACTGTACTGTACCATCTCTTTGCCTCCTTGATCCCCTCCATGAACACACAATGGCATGCAATCATGTTCAAACAGGGTCATTGTTCTCAATTGGTTTGTTTGACATTAATGTGGCCATTTTGCTAATTGTGTGAAGTCTCTGCGTGAATTCTTAAGTTTAGCACCTCTCAGCTGTTAATCCTCAGCTTTTACACTACATCAAAATCGATTTAACACCACATAGAATCATTGTATTGTATTGCATTGTATTGTAATGAAAACGGATTTTACCCTCGGTATGGGACTCCACTTTGTCCAACATGGACACTTATGTGATACCCCACTACATGTTTACAGTGAAATGCATTCAAATATTAATTTTCACATTTCCAAAAATGTTCTCCAAATGAAGTAAGGACGCAGTGAGTAAGCTCAAGTAGAATATTTACTAATAAAACAGTTGGTACATTGTACATATTTTGATAAAAACAATTCTTGATGCAGACAGAGAGTCTAAATTTGCTATGGCTAGTAATTTTTTCTAATATATTTTCAATATCTTTATTTAGTTCTATTGAGAGCTGATAACAAATATTGAGCAAAATGTATGCTTTATATGTCTCTTTAAATATTTATTATTTCTTTTGTTATAAGAATGTGTGGCTTTTTGTTTTTTTATTTGAAAGGTATCTGAGAAGTAGATTGGAAAACATTTATGGCATAATATAAAGTAGTACTTATATATTTTTCTTGTGAGTATGTTAGGAATTTTACAAATATGTAATCTTTTATCTTGAATGAGTTTAGAATATTTTTTATGAATTGTGATTATCCAGAGATGATTGTCAAAGTAATGCTGCCAGGTAGGTGTGGGCACAGGTACCCATCTGGAGCTACTTGTAAGCGGGTGCAGGACAGGTGGCAGATTATTCTGCGGAGGGTGGGTAGCATGCTGTAGGTGTAGGGCGGGTGTGAGAATGATAGTGCGGTAGTGGGGTGGTCGCAGACAGGGAAAAGCTGCTCGCGCAGATCTCTTATCCCATAACTGTTCAAGTGAGGATTTATCGGTGCATTACATATATCGTTCTAAGCATGTCCATGGGGTTAATAGCGTCCCAGCTAACTCAACATTTATATATGGTCTTTATTAGTTTTTTGCCCATATGCTTTTTGTGAGGTGACCGGTTTAAATTTCTATCAATCTTTATGCAAAGCAGGAGTAAGAAATCATCTATATATTCAATGTTTATACCATCAATTTTCACTGTCGGGAACTTTCTTTCTTTCATTTGCTGTATTGAAAATCATAGTTGACGATAAGGATAATGATATCTTTATTGGTCATAATCTGATACAGAGAATGAAATTTTGTCTCATGGTATTTGACAGTTAGTTGGTACAGTTACAATTAAAGAATTTTATTGCAACATCAACAAAAGTTCCATGTATGGATTTGTAGATGTTTCAGGTCTAACCAATATGGTTGTTACCTCCCTTGAAGCTGCTACTAGCTGCATGCACGCACCAAACTGACTGAAGAAATGGTGCTTCGCTTTGATTAGCTAAAGAAAGAAGTGATGGCTCGAGTTTAGAGCAGATGCTCGGAATAGTTTATTTTAGGATTTACACCACTCAGTCCTTTTCAATTTTTTGAGTGGGGGGGGGGGCTGAGGGGGCCCGGGCCCCTCCTTGACCATTGATATCACATAAAAGTGGTATTTTCATGAAAATATGCCATGACGTGGGCCAATGAATACCAGAAAATGCTCAAAACCCCCCGTAGACGACTCAGTTTGGATCTGCCCCGGGTTCGGAATGTTTATGTAGCTTTCTTTATGATACCTTAATTCATAAAGATTTTATTTTTCTGTATAAGAACATATTTTTTGGTCAAAACTTTGGTGGGGCTTTATGCATTTTTGGAGGAGCTCTAGCCCCCCTTTCCGCCCCTGGAGCCGCCACTGTTCAGATGGGTCAAAATTTGAAAACCTTGAAATTTCAGTTGAAAAAAATTGAAAATTTTTTGCTCCTGAAATAACTTTTTATGTTTGCTTGGGTAGGTCAAACAATCAGCTATCAATGTACTTTCATGTCCAAGGGCCCCAATTCTCTGTACTGATCTGTACTGAGGTGACAGCTATAATGTTTTTTGACTGTCATTAAAATCACACTTATAACTAAAAGATCCTGACCACTTAGGGCTAAACAATCTATTGCCAATGATTAGGCAAGTTGCTCACACATTTTGGGCCAGGTCTCTATACAAGTGCCAATTGTTTTGGAGAAACTGCATTTTGATCAATTAAAATATCAAATATGCGTGTCATTAGCATCATGTCTGTAACTTGAAATCCGTAACACTTAGAGCTGAAGAATGTATTACCAACATATGGGAAAGTGGCTATTCTGCACACATTGAGCTATATTTCAGGTCTCTATGACCAATAGTTATTGAGATAGAACATATCCTTGAATCAGAAATTTACAAACACAAACAAAAATACTCTTTTCATCAATAGTTTGGATTCTGAATAACAAAGATGATCTCCACTACTCCCTCCAGCGTCCAATGTCTTTGCTGAACCATATTTCAGATGCTAGACAATGGTAAAATGTTACTGGCACCCCATATTTGATTAGTAGTTTCAGAGAAGCATAAAACTTTATACTAAGCATGTCAGATCCAGGGAAAATGCTAAAATGGTATGTAATATTCTGTTGAAACACTTATTGATAACATATATTCGACTAATTTTAACTCCAGTCACCTGCAACACAATTTTAGTGAGGTAAAGGCAATCAGCCATTTTTGACATGATGCTAATGACAACGTGATGCTAATGATAATTAAGGAAAAAATCTTTGTACGGACCAGCGCAAAACTGGCAGTCTGGCAATATGCACATGCATTGACCTTTTGAACACATGAAACATGTTCACAGTGATTTTGGTCCAGAAATATGCAGCTACAATAGAGTAGCGAGGCGTTTGCTAATGACAAATTGAGATAGGACAACTGATATGCCAACAGAAATACATTAATGATGCAAAGCTACAGATAGTTTTGTTATTTTCTTGGGTTCTCATACAACGTCAGACACAAGGTTTTCTCACAGAATGTGTGTCTCTTAATTTTTTTATTAAGAAACAAGTCCGGTGTCATGCTAATGATGCAATGTTGGAGACATTGACACCACAACCTCCTGCTCTTATACAGAATATTATTTCAGCTATTGGTAACTAGATTTTAGAAGACTAAAATGTCAATCTCCATGTTTGGAGAGAGTTTAAATGAATCTGGATCCTGTACTAATCATTTGTGATGCGATCTTTCAAAGAAAATGTTGGTGGAGACAGGCCATTTTCAGGGGGGTTGGCCGCTTCGATGCTATTTTTGGATGGGATAAAAATATTCTGCAACATATTTTTATGTTATATGTTTTGCTAATATCCTTTTCTATGACAAATGACAACAAGAGGTCCTCCATGTGCCTTCCTGCCATCATGAATTATTGTTAAACACTGGAGACAAGAGTTTCAGACTTAACAAATTTTTACCCAGATAGTATTTGAAAATAATGCTTTGATATTTGGACACAAAAAAATTCTGGTAATATTTAGTTTTCTATTTGTAGAGAAAAATTAGAGACATCTTCATACATTACAGTCTTTGCATTCAGTGTCATATAATTTTGTATAATAGGAGTGTGGTTGGAAGTCTTCCTCCTGTTTTAATTTTCCTTTTTTTTTTTGCAATGTTTAGGTTCAGAAGTCATCCATGGTGTGACAATCATTGAAATATTCTTCAAATCCATCACTGGGATGAAACTGGTCACAATGAGCTACTCACTGGAGCTGTCGGGTGGACTCCAGCCTTCCCAAGGCCACAGCGGAAAAAATATCCTGAAGTTTGGAAAGAAGGGACAATTCTTAACTTTGACAGGAAAACCTAATTCCTGCTTAAGTGACATTCTGCTCTGTGACGAGGGAATTACTCTCTCCACTGAGGTGAGTCCAGAGGTGTTATCATAGCCAGGCATGTGTATACATACTTGAGAATTGTACGTAGTTGTTTTGAGTCCTGTTATATATTTTTAAAAAATAGACAGCATTTATGGCATGTGCTTCTTCCTGTTTTTTTAAACAACTTTGAACATATTTTAATTAAATCAATTTCGCATGTCAGTTTTAAAGCCAAATGAATGATGGTTGAAATGATCGCAAACAAATGATAATGACTCTCATGGCTGGATCTCCTGCAAGCGATTGAATCACATGTTATTAGTGTATTCACGGCAGGTGAAAAGTTTTAAAGTGTTGTGTTTTTCCCCCATTGGGTCATTTTTACTTTCTTCAATGAAAATTCTTGCTAATTATCATTTTACTTTATTATAAAGTCCATATCAAGAGGAATATCAAAACATTAAAATTTTTAAAAATACATTTTAATAGTTCTTTCAAGTTGCCACCTTGCCATTAAACATATTGATGAGTTCAAATAGAAGCGTGTCAAATCATTTTGATCCATCTGTATTATTTTTTGGCAAAATACACATGCGAATGCCATCTGTACCCAACTTACCTATATACAGTTTGTCCTGCTTTTGTCCTCCTTTTGTCCCAAGTGCATAAATACAGGAAGTAAAGTCCTAATCATCCATCCATCCATCCACCTACTTAGCGGGCAGTCTAACTTATTTTGATGTCAAGGATGTCACCTGACATCACAGATGTTTTTCTAATATCACATGACTACAGAATTCCAGCTTGGTTATCCAGCAACAAGCAATTACAGGGTGACCCACCTCAACTTGTGCATTGATGTTGTAACCAAAACAGTTTTTGCTGAAAAAGTTTAGGCTTTCCAGTGCAAAAACCAAATTGGATTTTCAGTAACAAGAGCCAAGAGAAGAGTATTATGCAAGTTTGGTTCACTGTTGGTTAAAATTGGACTCAGAAAAAGAGTTCAAATTTTCGCATAGCTTTTTTTCTGATTTTTTACAACTTAGCTCTGACAACCTTGGAAAATATTTTCGGTTCACACGTAGTGCATGTACTGTATTACAGAAGCTATAACAAAGCAGTGCCAGGGCTTTTCTTTGAACGCGGTTTTGGTTTACAGAGTCAGGAAGCCCAAATACTGTCCTGATGCAGTGCACCATTTTCATACCGGTAATTTTCTGGGGTCTATTACCAGCGATGGGTGGGCAAAAATTGTTGTTACCTCACAATAAGCATTTGAATAGCTTAAATGAACATGGGAATATCATTAATCACTTTCAATTTGAGCATTGATGTGTTTATCCGCACTTTATTAATTGTTCCAATAATGCACATAAATTGTCATCAATGAATCTTATATCTCCAAGAAAAATTACTTGGCTTGGATTTCTGGGCCAAATGACAGGGTGAATTTGTTGAGGGGAATCTTCTGCACCTGGCAGTATTAAAGAACCATGGGTTTCCATCACAAATGTTGGTCAAAATAAGACTAGATTTTGAGGGATGGAAATTTGTGACTTTCTAGATGACATCAAAAATGGACTTTGGTAGAAGTGTTGCTATACTTTTTCTCTTTGCTTTTAAAACCTGAGTGTCATATTTTACGTTTCTATTGACCCTGACAATCATAATACCTTACTATTTTGGGTTGGAAATCATCTGACTGTCAGTTATGCTAATTGTTTTGCCATATTTTGACTTGTCTGTCTCCGACTGGTTGTCATTCTAAATTTTCTGACATGGTAACATACACTGGACTCTAAATCTCACAAACAATATCCATTCCCTTCCTCAAGAACCTCCTTTTGCATGTCAAAGTCATTTCAGGCAGTTTTGGAGGACTTTGTTGATGCTGGTGCACTTTGAATTCTTCGCGGCTGATTTTTCGGCACAAAATAAAACAGCGACACATTTTCGCTTGCCTGTCATTTTTGATAGAATTACTGCAGAGGCTTTTAACTCACTTTATTTAACAGCCATTACTACCAATTCGACAAATATGTTTTCAAAAATTACCTGTCTCATTTTTGTTGTCTTCAGTAAAATGTTAAAGTCAAGCACAAGTTGAGGTGGGTCACCCTGTATACTGAAGAAGGTGGTTGACACAAAATTATATGATCAAACATCACACTGTTTCCTTATTTTTGGCAATCAGTGTACATGTGGAAATACATTATGGTACTGTTAAGGCTCTTCTCTATTCAAGAGACTCCATACAATGGTGTGACCTGCTCCTCTGAAATTACTTCAAATTCAACTTCTTTCATATTTAGTTGCAAAATTAACTCAGGGATTGGGATTTTTAAAGTTATGGTTTATATGTATTGATATTTGAATTCTGTCAAAACATATGACAGCTGAAACAATCATGACCGAATATATGTAATTAGAGAAAGTGGCTTTTAGAGAAAATGACTTTTGCATTATCTACCTTTGCTGGAGAAAGCCCATTCACAAATAGCATTTGGATTTCCCTTCTTTGCTGGGAAAAGCCCTGAGTGGCCCCAAATGACACCCCACTTGGTCAAGTTGAAATCAATTTCTGATAAAAAAATAGTTTTCAATATTCAAAGAAAATGACTCTTGCAAAAACCAACAGTTAAAAAAACTTCAAAATGTGACCTTTTGACACAATTTCGCTCATTTCTGGGAAATGTACAGTACCTCTGTAGAAGTCATTTTGGTGGAGCAGGTCTTTTACAATATGTTGTTATTTATTTTCTCCCTCAATCTCAATTGTCTAATAACTTTTATTTCTGGGCAGATTCAATTTGACTACTGGGAAGAAAATGGCGTTTTTATCGACAGTGGTGGAGACAATCCCAATTCTTATGGCTTGGTGGTAAAGTACACCCTTTCAGCCCTTGTCTTCTCAGTGAGCACAAAGACCAATGTTTGGACAGTGAAGGTGCCTATTACAGAAGTATCCCATGATCAATGGATGAAGATGGATATTTCATGGAAGGCGGATATTGGTTTGAAGATATTCTTTAATGACAGGTTAGTGAAACCATTTGTGGTGCAATAAAATTTGTAGTTGTGTACCACTGGTAGCACCTTTGCTATAAGGCCCCATCCTAAACCTCTCTGTCTACATCTGTATTCCTGGACATGGAATATGAATTCCTCTATTGCCAGTTCTGGATAGTTTGGATGGTACTAGAGAAAGAAGAGAACCATGAAAAGTTCACAAATATATTGGTATTTTACTTAAACAGCACAGACAATATACATTGAACAGGGAGCATCAATTGTATGTTTCATTTGGGCAACATGTACCTAAGGCATTTCTTCTGATGGTTCATCGAAATATACAGTGTATTGGTAATAAGATATTGTGTCCGTCCCAGTAGAAAAAAAAAGACAAATGCAGAGAGAGTGATGGCCAGTCCCTCAAAAAGCAATGACAAAAAAACTGTATTTGGCAGTGTTATGTCTAAATATGTCTATGATCGAAACAATTACATCGAAATATATCGATGTGATAGTAGATAGAATGCAGAGAAGTAGTTGTATGTATGATTCGTTCTAATGCAAGGAAGAAACAATTTCATTTCATGCATGAAAATGATGCATTGTCACTTCTGTATCTTTCTCAGTCTGGTTGGATTCACTGCTGAAAGTGTCACCAGGAACCTAACTGTCACTACATTCCTAAAAACAACTGGCTGGACCTTTGGAAAGATGAGTGAGAAGGCAACCTTCTCAATGCAGAAAATTGTCTTCTACCTCAATGGAGATACTGAGGTCCTGGAGAGGGCTGGTCTACTCCATATCAGTGAGTATATGTATTTACAATGAACCTCTCCATAAGTATATTAATTATTTTAAAAACATTTTAGCCTTCATGCATATGTGTTATATAAAGTTGTTACTGTAGGCCTATCTCAAAAATAATGAAGCCACAGGGCCTGATTTCATTGGGGGTCAAAAACTGTATTAATGGATGTATGCAACAACTTTATATTGCACTATTGCTTTGAATACATTCCTGTACCAAAGTCCAGAAAATTTCAAGACAATATTACTAACGGTTGTCGAGATAATCTTAAAAGTACATTGAAAAACGTGAATTTTACACTATTTTTGCGTGACATCACATTTTTCTTCACTTGAATTATTTCAGGTATATGAAATTTGACACATCTCATTTTCTTTATTTTCCTTTTATCTCTATGTATATTTATGTGCTTGTTTTGACATTATTGAATTCTTCGTGTTCAAAGTTTGACTTCGAAAAATTGAGTCAAATTTGAAGCTTCCTGATCTGGGATGTTGTAATTTCCCTTTTGCACATGCCAGTTGAATCGTTTTGCCATCAAGATCTAGTAAAATATCTACTTAGTTGGTTTGGAGCCTTTCATGCTTGTGAAAAATTCATTTCATGAAAAAATTCCGGTGAATGTGAGGGAAGGTGCATGTGGCGCACAGGTAATGCAAGGAGTACTTTCATGTGGCTATGAAAGCTCTGCTTTTAACCTGGATTGGCTTGAAACATAGTAAATCTGAGTAGCATCAATAAACAATGAACTAATACATGTTGGTGACTGATACCTGGCGGTAAAATACTAAAATTACTTTGTCGCACGCGTAACGCTCACAAAAATATTGGTCATATTTCAATTTTTTTCCTGTAAATAATGGAGCCATGACACTAATATTACCTGTTGTGACAATTACCACACTATTTTAGTAGTTTCAACATGTTTCATGACCGAAACAATTATATAATGGCATAAATTAAGCTTTTTGAAAATTTGGTGCCAGATTGGCTATAAAGACAATATAAAATTAAGAAACACCCTTTTCATTCGAAATGGTCGTACTTTTCCATCATTTATGACTTATAATATCATATAAAATTGATTGTAAGCAAAACCAGAACATTTTTTGCAATTTCATGCAACATCATTACTCAAAATCAGTATTTTATCAGAAAATAGGGCCAAAAATCATGCGTCTTTCATCGTTTGCTGAGTTAATATTCACTTCAGTGGCACTTACTTGGTATAAATTTGAAGCCAACATTCAGACCCATAAAATAGGACAGTTGAAATTGTTTTAAAGGAATACATATGTTTCTGAGGCAAATTTAATTACGTTTTTGGAAAAATATTCCTGAAAAATTATCAAAAATAGTGTGTTTCTCACAATATATTTGGTGTATTGGAATGAAAACTGCCCTGAAGACTCTACACTATTTGCCCTATATCATCATATAAAGAATCTTGATTTCCTTTGACGATAAATTGACATTCAGTTTAATTTTCTTTAATAGACATGGAAATAAAAACTTTTAAATATTTGGTACTATTCAGTTATTTCCACTGTTTGGAACTCTATGGTAAATATATTATCTGGAACTTCGACATGTTCTTTACAAAATTGCATGGTCATTTGACAAAAAAAAATACATTGTAAAATTTTGATGGTCATGTCACACTTTGGCTTCATTGTTTTTGAGATAGGCCTGTAGTCAAGGTGCACTTGCTGAAATTATTTATGTGTGTAAAACTGTACAAATGGCAAAAACACCATGAAAAAATATGTTGCCAAAAATTGTCATGTGGTAAGCAAATGATGGGTGCATGGCAATAGCATTTTGGCAGCTTTTCCGATTAAGGTATAAAAGGAATATTAAAAGGTATTTTAGAATGCTATTGCCACTCTGCATTTGCCTATTCCACAACCAATCTTGCCAACTTTCCAAAGTTTCTGTTAATGTTCAGTTTACTTGATCTTTCTATATTTCTTGACAAAACCTTTCAAAAGATCATTTCGAAACTAAAAAAATATGATTTGATTAAAAAATGTATAATTAAATTGGTTTATCATTACATCATTGCATGAAATGTATTGAGTTTTGCCTTGTAGCATTCTACAGATATACTCGGATATGTAAGAAATAAATAATTACAATTTTTTTCAATAATATCTCAATGAAAAGTCACACATTCACTGTATATGACAAATATATTTTAGCAAAATATGTCTGAAATAAAAAAACAATTTATCGTTTTGTCTATTTTTAATTAGGGGAGCTGGCAGAGCTGACACGGCCTGAAACAACTTCAGATGGAAGTTATACAGTTGGGATTGTGTCAGCAGTACTTACTTTTGTCATACTCATACTCATAGCATGGTAAGAAATTTCACATGGTTTTGAAACCGCTCACCATTTTATTGCTTTGCATGTTCTCTCCATCTGAGTGTTAAATTTTGCTCTCAGTGTAAGGTCCAAAAATAAGTAACGTCCTTTTTAAATTTTCTTCATGTTGTATCTACTTTGTGATATTACACATTTGTTCATATGTTTGTACGTATCATATCGTCCAAAGGGACATGCAAAAAGTACAGATTTGCAGCAACACCACAAATCAGGTGACAGAAACCTTTAATATTTATAAATGATAATTTGTTGCTTTGTAAATAATCATAAAGTTCATGTTATAATGGAATGGAATGTGATCAAAAATATTTCAAATGTTCAACTCATTTCCCGAGGCAATCAGCGATCTGAAATCTGCGGTTTCAGAGGAAATTTCTGGTCCCTTATTTTTTTCATTTCTCATGCTGATCATGAGATCTTTTAAATTCTGAACTCATACTGGGATTTTGATTCTAACAAAAGTAAGTCTGGCAATTAAGGCAGATGAGTCAGGTTATGAGTCCTAAGGTTGTTGTTCGAAGCAAACCTATTCAGCCTTCGCTTGCTTTGGGACAGTTAATGGAAAGTTACTTCTCAATTATTTGAACAAATCAGTTAAAAATATAAATATTTGTCAAGAATGACATGAAATATACCTTGGACGACTGAAAGCTGATCAAGTAATAATTTTTGTTTTGATCAGATATTTATTTACTGTAAATTCTATGATCAAAAACACAGCCAGTTTGCGAATTTCCATGGGAACTCAGAAGTAAATTAAACATTTTTTATAAGTGTGTTGTTTTAAAAGTAGATAGTAAAAACACCTGAAGATAGTTCTGTGAAAATTCTATGTAGCTGAGAAAGGTCTGTCAATTAAATTGGTCAGAACTTCTTGAATATTCCTCGCATATACTGTTAAATGCACTCTTTGCACTCCCATAGAATCTTGTAATCTGGCATTTACGCATTTCCAGTTTGTCTTTTTTTTTTCAGCCTTGCTATAATGTTAATAAGACAAAGAAGAAACAGCAACAACACACAGGATGTAGAAAGGTACATGTGATACACTGTTGTCATTATATTGTTTAACAATGTCTAATATATTCAACTATTAATACACTTGTAGAATATGGGAAAAATATTAAGACATTCAATAATGGTGTGAAAAAAATGTATATAGTTCAACAAATTGCATTTAGAGATTGTGTATGAATTATAACACACATCATTTGAAGGGACTGTAGCTATATCATTGACATAGGAAACTCAACTTCCTAGTGGGGAACTAAACATCCAGATGCATGGGCTGTAGTAGACATATTGTCAATATTTATCAATGAAGTTTCTATTTTCCAGATTCAGCGATGATTCAGGAAGACCCCTTCTTCCTGGTGGCGCAACAAGTGACAGGTTCTGGCCATTTTAATTTTATTGCTGTCCTGTTTTCAAAAGCAATGCCCCTAAAGAACTTATTATCGTTTTCATAGCTACGTGTTTTTTGAAAACTTCGTTTTGCAGTGACATTTTTAGGGTATCGGTGAATGTGATTGGTCTATTCTTCAATCTGTGACATATCAGTTCAGAGTTTGACATCACGGTTTATGACAAAGGAAATTAAAACTGCTAGGCTATTTTATGTTTTGTATACAACCACAACAAACAACTTCTGTCGATTGTAACACCTTGCCAGAAAGTCTCTGTTTCAATGTTTCCCAAACAAAGCTTGTTTGATTGTTTTTCACAAGACACTCTTCTTCACAATTTCAAATCACTTTGTGACACTTTGTGACATTTGTTGTCAGTCATCGTACATTGGAGGCCAAAAGTTTGGAAATAGAATTTTGCTTGCCATCGGATCAGTGTTACAGAAATTTGCCTGTGGGTGCATGGATTCTCATCTGATCAGAAAAGGAATGTCATAATTGGAAGAGGGATTGTATGAGTAGTTTCCACAGTGTACATGAATTGCATTCAGTTTTCTTTATTGCTTTCAAAATACTGATTTCTCGAAACAAGTGGCCAGGCATATCAATGAAATAGCAATGGCCAATGCTTACTCACTTTGACACATCCCAATTTTTGAGATCAACCTTTGAAAAATGTAATGCTATTTTCACAAATTTACCTTTAATAATCCACTTCAAATTTATTTAGGTCCATTTTGATATGATTAAGTACCAATCCGAACAACCAGACACCATTTTGTGCAACACTAAGCACTGTGTACCGTTTGCTCTATGCGAAGCGACCCAGTTAAGGCTTCGGTTTGGCTTCAGTCAACGCTTTAGACAGTTAAACAGATGTTTAGTGTGCCTTAAGTGAAACTACATCTTCCATGAGAATTCAATCAAATGTCAATATAGCCAGTATGCTAGATTATATTCTCACCTATACAGTGCATATTTTTATATATCAAAATATTTTTTGTTGTCAAAGATTACGTGATTCTAATAAGAGGGACTGTGGAACAACTGGACTATTTTGCGCATTTTTTGATAAAATTGGGTACTTATACTATGTTTGAGGCTGAAATATTCTCCAATGTGCTTCACTATGCTGGTATGGGTATATTTGTAATGTATCCTAAAGCCTGCAGTGAAAAAATTCTACTGAAACATAGTGTTTTAGTTTAGGTTTGGCTTAGAACTTACGGGTTTGGCTTTTTTGAACGCAGGTGTTGTAAATATGTGGGGATTTTATGCTTACAATTTTTTGGTTTGGCGTGTCAATAGTAACTGACCTCTTTTGTTGCATTAAGCAATATGTACAAATGCAGAATAGCTAGATGCGGCCAACATTCTCAATCATGGGCATGATGGATGCACATGAAAGAGGAAAAGCCCATGGAAATGCAGCTGAACATCAGTGGCAGTGCAGAGTTTGTGGACTAAAATTTAACACGAAGACAGCAAGTTCAACAAAAATGTTCACAAAACGGAATTTGTCAGTTTTTTCCTGTACCTTAAAATAAATCTGCATTTTTGGTACAGTCAACACTTTTACCCTTACCAATTACCATAGTTTCCACCACATACCATGGGGTATAGGCCATGGTTTATCATGTAAAATTTGGAAATTAATCATAAGCAAAGCTGTATCACTTCATATTTGGAGCATGTATTACTATCACCAGATACCTCAGGATAAGCACAATAACACGATTAATCCCTGTACCTTAATTTCAGCACAAATTCCACCAAATAAATGAATTTATTAATATTAATGCCAATGAGCATTAAACATCACTAATCATCATCTCCAATTAAAGGTAGTAAGTCTACCGATTCTATGTAACACTAAACATGCATTTACAGATCATAAACTGATAGATTTAAAGTACAGTATACACTTCCAATCAATAGAATTACTTGTTTTCCACAATCAAGTGAGTTCATTTGATTGTGAAGCCTTAAACTACTTAAAGAGAGTCCTGCATTTCTTGATCAGTACACAATAACAATATCTTTTCACGGCATAAAAAACTGTTTATTAACATTTTTGAAAGAATTTATCTTCATATATTGAGCTTTGAATGACAGTTAAGTAAACTTGGTTGTATAGATAGGTTTAATATGACTCTTGTCTTTCTTTTGGACAGCATTTTATTCGGGCAACATACAAGCTTTATAACTAACTGCGATTTTACATCTGCATGTAATTTCACAAGTGATAAGCATTAAAAAATACAGCACATATATTTGGAATTAAGTGGTATTACCATAATTATTTTATCAAAATTTTCAAGACATGCCTGCTGTAGTATTGTCATTAGTCATCAAACAAATGTGAAAGATCATTCAAATATCACAACTGACATTTCATTCAAGAAGGCCCTTAGAAAGATGCAGTTGGAGTTTCACGCCTAACAGAGTTCCATTTTCTTACCCACTTTGAAACTGAGTGATACAACCACTCATGACAACAATACCAGCTGACACGCTGTACAGGAAAAAATTGACAATTCCGTTTTGTGCACTTTTGTTATACTTGCTGTCTTCAGGAAAAATCTTAATCCACAAACTCTGCATTTCCATGGGCTTCTCCTCTTTCATGTCCATCCATCCTGCCCATGATTGAAAATGTTGGCAGCATCTAGATGTTCTACACCATCCCATTAACATTTGAGCTAAAACTCAGGTCACATGCTCAACCCACTTGCCAGCTATATATGCCTCCCACAGGCATGTCACTCAACCAAACTATCCACCTATCTTCCTTTTTTTACCTCATACTTCAGATGGGAGCCCACAATCGTGTAACTCCCCTCTCCTTTCTGTTTCCCTACTCCACCACTGATCTCCCACCAGGAGTGCATGAAACTACATATTCTCATATTTAACTCCTCCACAGAGGGAGCCACTTCTTATAACCATTTTCCCACGGTCGCAGCACCTTACGCAACAGGCACATTGACCCTATGTTATCATTGATCCCATAACCTGCCAACCTGGCTATAATACATCTCTGATTGTCCTGCATAATCCAGCAAACATCTCCCTGCCATCTACAGGAGCATGTCAACACTTACCCATTTACAATTTTAAAGCCTTTTCATCTTTAAACACCTCAACTCTCCCTAAATACCAGGTGTCCTTAAAATCTTTCCCTACTTTAACGACAGCGTCACCAGCATCACTTCACGATAATGCATTGCCAAACTTATTTATTTCACTAATGGGCATTTTCTAGTACATTATATTACAGCCAAGTCATGTGACCACATGCTGACCATTGACAGATTTTAATTGGGTCTGACACATTGGTCTGACAACATTTGTTTATTTTATGTTGATTGTTCACCTTTTTATCCAAATACCAACAACTTGCACTGCCTTCTCGACATGTTTCTATTACAGTTTCCTCTTCCATTCAGCTCTCTTTCCCATTGTGCTTGCCATCCCATAATAGTCCAACATTTGTTTACTATCCTACCGCAGCCAAATTCCAGCCAAATGCACATGGCTTTATTGCCATCTTGGGTCAAGTCGAAGCACATAGCCTTTCTGCTCTAACAGCAATTGAAGGTATCAATATTTAGCCTTACTGCTCTAACAGCAATTGAAGGTATCAATATTTAGTCTTACTGCTCTAACAGCAATTGAAGGTATCAATAATTAGACTACAGACAAGTTGCTTTCATTTTCAATTGTGTAATGTGTATACCTATAATAAGCTATATCAATTGCTCTTTACCCTTTAAACGCAATCCACATTCACAATTCCCTCTCAACTCTCAACCAATTTTGGCAGGCCTGATCAGCTGATTACTTCAGTCATCAGTACAATATGTTACATTATATGTACATGCATAGACTAGGGTCACCTTGCAGACCTCATACAAACTTTAATTATTGCAGGCCCTTATCGCTATTCAAGCCACAGCCTTCATCCAATCTTCCTTAACCCTCTCCTTCTTCTCATAAAATCATTTCAAAATCACAATTTTCCTTCCTCTTTAATTATCCGTTTCTGTGCTTTCAATGGGCTTTACTGGTTTGTACATATTACTGAATGAAACAAAAGAGGTCAGTTGCTATTGACACGCCAAACCAAAAAATTTTAGGCATAAAATCCCCACATATTTACATCACCTGCGTTCAAAAAAGCCAAACCTGTAAGTTCTAAGCCAAACCTAAACTAAAACACAATGTTTCAGTAGATTTTTTTCATTGCAAGCTTTAGGATACATTACAAATATATCCATACCAGCATAGTGAAGCACATTGGAGAATATTTCAGCCGCAAACACAGTATAAGTACCCAATTTTATCAAAAAATTCACAAAATAGTCCAGTTGTTCAGAAGTCTCTCTTATTAGAATCACGTAATCTTTGACAACAAAAAATATTTTGATATATAAAAATATGCACTGTATACATGAGAATATAATCTAGCATACTGGCTATATTAACATTTGATTGAATTTGCATGGAAGATGTAGTTTCACTTAAGGCACAAAAAACATCTGTTTAACTGTCTAAAGCGTTGACTGAAGCCAAACCGAAGCCTTAACTGGGTCGCTTCGCATAGAGCAAACGGTACACAGTGTAAGGTGGTGGTGAACAGCTTATCATTTCCAAACTTTTGGCCAGCAGTGTAACTCTCCTTTGAGGATAACTGGTCTGTTTCTTCCAGTTATTTCATTGAAGCTTCTACCAACCAGTGTAGGTATAAAGGCCAAATAAGCTAAACATACATAATCCATGTGTCAATGTGTTTTGTCAGCTCCTTGAAATATGTGCTTGTAATATACAAAGTTATGCAACTAAATCTGTGACATCACAGTTTTGAGATAAAGCGAAGTTTAAACTGGAAAAACACGTATCTATGAAAACGATAATAAAAGAAAAAGAGCAGAGGTATTTTCCTTCGCAGTTATTGTTCTGTTTGCAACTGCAGACAGAGATCAAACAATCTCGGATTGTACATTTCTGTTGAGTGTTACACTCACCAGAAACTCATTGCTTCTTTTTATCTGCTAGAAGCTCAAGGTAACTTCTGGCCTGGAGGACCCCATATGGATTTTCGTTGATTTAAATATAAGGGCATTTTTTTTTGTTTTAGTTATTTTTGTTTTCTCTAATTTGGTTTTAATATTTTTGTGTAGAATGGTAACGTCTTAATCCTGTTTATTGATTATCACTGTTACGTGAGTGACCACAGTGTGTGAATTGGCTGCCTTAATTTACAAGATTTGCAGGAGCTGATCAACAGACGAACGTCAACTAATGCTCCAAACTGAAAATATGAGCACCAAAACAACTCTTAATGTGAAAACTTTCTCAGAACGCATTAATCAAGAATGTGCGATAGGTCACCATAGGTGTCAAACTTTAAGGCCATTATCTCCACCTTCTCAGTGAATCAGAGAAGCTCAGGAAATTAAGTCCTTTCAGTTAAGGTCATTGTGGACTCCTTAATAGCTCAGGCCAAGTGATCAGTGAGCCACCTTGTTTTAATTTAGATGTGAGCTCTGTGTGTGTGTGTACAGCAGAAGATACTGTCTCTGTTTGGGACTGTCAAGTGGCAGCAGAATGCTGACAGTCCCTGGAAAATCGAATTGGGTCAGCAATAATTTGATCTGTTTTTGACAGATCACCAGATCAGGTCGAACAACAGCTGTCCATATTACTACACCAAACTACTTTCACAAAGCATGGTTGCTGGCAAATATCCAGTCCACTGCCTTGAATGAAAATGTTTAGAAATCATGAGACAAAAACAAAGTTTTGAAACTTTAGCATACACTTTGCCTGCGAAAGGGATGATTTTAGTCATCAGAAGTTTGATGGTATTCAATCTACTTATGCCATTTAGTGCATGTGAAATTGTAGTCAGAAAAGGGTCCAAAAAGAATGCATTCTAACTTATTCACGTGTCCATGCAAAGCCGATGTTTTTGCTTTGTGATATCAAAAATGCTCAATTGTATTTAGTCTGTTACTTTATGGAGATTTATTAACTAGGACAACAACATAATTCATAATTTCATAAAAGCTGTGTTACACTCAGCAAAATGTATTGTCCATGCCACAAGTGGCCCCCTCTATACTGGCAATATACAGTCAGACCAAGAATTATTCAGACGCTTGCTGTTTTGTTATTATTTTGAAGGAATTACAAAGTAAGTTAAGAAACATGCAGTCAAAATCATCTTTGGTATTAAGTGTAACCTGTCCAAAACAAATTTGTTGCAAACTGATTCAAAATTGGATGAAATTAGCTAATTTGTCAATTTCAGGAACCAGAAATTATTCAGACACTTTTACAAAGTTGTAGAAATTGAACTATTTACCAATATTTATCCCAAATATTGCTAATAAACTACCATGGGATCATTGTGGCCACATTGGATGACAGGTGTGATCATCAGTTAAGAAAATTTGGATGAATATGTGAGATAAACATCTGATTCAGTTTATCACATTTTCTTCACTAACGGGCTGAAATCTGTCAGATATCAATTGGAAATATTTCAGAATATCATAAAGTGACATTTGTTAACTGTTCTTTCTAAGTAAAATTGAAATAC
The DNA here is from genome assembly GCA_026936325.1 of Platynereis dumerilii. Classification (NCBI taxonomy): domain Eukaryota; kingdom Metazoa; phylum Annelida; class Polychaeta; order Phyllodocida; family Nereididae; genus Platynereis; species Platynereis dumerilii. The sequence continues at coordinate 1,366,790 of JAPTHN010000035.1, forward strand.
AGGCTTACTTGGAAAATTTTATGCACTTTGGTATTTTCGTTTTGTTTTTGGCTCCAACCGTTATCTGAATCCTTGCCCATTGACCCACTGCAATCCCTCAAATCACTTAAAATAAAGTCGCATGGCCTTCCTAAGGTTGTTAACTCTATTGCGTATACAGGATAGCCCATTTACGCCAGTTGTTTACAAGTGGTGTGCCATCCTACAACTATAGTGTGCTTTCATGGAGCAATCTCCATTGAAATAGCATTGAGGCCGAAGAACCACATTTTTGCCCCCTTCCCAGATGAAGTTAAAAATGCCCAATTGAGTTGCTGTTCGGACCATGCATGGAATATAGCTTGAAATAGATAATGAATCTTGCTTTCCGAAAATTTGTTAGGTTTTGGTGCCACATGGGATTTTTTTTGTTTTGGTAAAATTGGACAAATAAATACAAAAGTGCACTGAACTTAGTATGCAGCCTTCCAATGCTTCATATTGTGACTCAAAGTTTTAAGAATACAATTCTAAGGTAAACTAAAGCAATTTGAATCAATACAAGGCATGTTTGAGGTTAAAGAATGCATGAAAATGTGATAAACTGGACATACTGTTTATCTCCAGTATTTATCCTAATTTCTCAATTGATGGTCACACCTCTCATTCTATGTAGTCATCATGGTCCCTAGGTAGTTTATGAACATTATTTTGACATAAAAACTAACAAGTGATAGTAAATAGTTCACTTTCTACAACTTTGTTAAAGCGTCTGAATAATTTTTGGTTCATGGAGTTCACAAAAGTAGCTCTTTTCACCACATTTCTTGCCAATTCGCAATAAATTTGTTTTGTGCATGTTACAAGTGATGCCAAGGATGCTTTCAATTGGATGTTTCATTGGTTTACTTGGTAATTCCTTAAAATAATAACAAAACAGCAAGCGTCTGAATAATTCTTGGTCTGACGGTATGTGAGCTACAATGTATACATCCTCCATGATAGAAAATAGCTTCAACTCATTTTGGAATTTACAAGCTGTCTGCTCAAAATTGAAGCCAACCAAAGTCAGATTAGACACTTGCCGAGGTTTTGGAAATAAACTAGACCACCACTAAATGATGGAACTGTCCTGGTTTCTTCCAGAGATCGAAATTCTGTTGACCGCTCGCAAATTTTGCAACCTAGGTGGCAGCAAATAGCGGTCAACTTGTAGACAGGCAAAAGATATATATGAGCTGCAGCCCGTCAATAGAAAGAATATATTCCTGAACTCAGGTTGATGGGTGTCTGAACTTCTTTTTGGATAGATACATCACAAACCATTGAACCGTATGTTTTAATGCTCTTCGTTAATGCATGAGCCTTATGAGTTATATGAATAATTAATACAATCAGAACTAAGTTATTATCTCTTTTGTCATCTTATAAAATGAAGTTTTTTTGTGACCACCCTGTACTTCAAATTATCAAAGCTTCATTCAGATATTGCCATGAATATCTTCTGAGAAGGATGTGTGGGTTTATGGTCCTTCAGGACTCCAGCTCTTACAATGCTGACTACAAGGGTAGCCAAGGTGGAGTTTCTATTGTATTTCCCATTTGATTATATCATTGTCATGCGAAAAGCATAATTACAAGTTTTGGAAAAAGCCAAATTTTAAGCAATAATTGTTGTCACCTGTATAACACAATGCATAACTGTAATCATTGTTGAACAGTTAAAAGTGCCACATAAAAGTACACCTTCAGAATTCTTTGATACGGAATTAACTTGCTTCAAAATTGCCAAGTAAGTTGGCAAATTTTCGGCGTGATCTTAGGATAACTTGCAATCTTTTACCTGATACTCTTTATCGTCTACAGGGCATTACAATGGGATTGTCCTCACAAGATATATATCCAAAAAGATGAAGGTACAGTGGTCCCTGCGTTATAAGACCGCCCCTTCTGCGGTCATGTAGCGGTCTTTCGTGAGGGTGCGGTCTCATATCGGGGTGCAAAATGCACTAAAAATACTACTTAGTGCGGGAGGAAGGCGGTCACATAAGACAAGGCGGTCTTACAACAGGGGGTCTTATAACGCAGGGACCACTGTATATAAAAATGTATTGCCCCATATGGATCAAAAGATGTTAAAATGGTCCAATAAATCAATCTAAGGCAATTAACCCATGATTCTTCTTTAATATATTCTGACGGATTTTAATCGTACTGTATAAACTGTAAACTACTCATACTTTAAAATGCACGTGTACCTCTTACAATTGAAAGAACTTGTAGACTGTTCTTTGTAACTTTCAAAGCTTTCATATCAACTGATGTTCTGAATGCAGTGATATTCTGAAGAAAATCCTTGGGTTTTTCAAAGAGCCACACATGATTTCGTAAGAGCATGTCACAATTTGGAATTTGAAAAATTGAACAAGCTGTAATGAGAAGAATATGCACCAAATCGACATGTTTTAAATCATTTCATTGTCTGCAAAAAATTGTCACATCAGACTAATTATATTATCTAACCACATGACACAGCTGTATTGAAGAAGATTTGACTAACAAAATGTGAAGAACACCACCTTGGGCTAAAATGTAATCCAAAACAAAACTAAATGCAGAAAAAATGCTTAGAGTGGTCAGAGGAACCTTCTTCATTATTTGTGAAATCAAAAGAATGGACTCCGAGGGAAATTGTTTTCTTGCTCGATTTTCATTGGTAGTGATTTTGTTTGAAGCAGTCTCACTAAATAAAATAAAATGTGGTGTAATGCATCCAACTGACGATGTGAAACTTTACCTGCCCTTGGATTGATATTCAGCAAATTCTGTGCAAATTTGCATGGCCGTATGGCATGGTTCAAGAATTGAGTCAGACAAAAGAGACATTTTGGTCCAAAAAAAAAGTTTTGAAAATCGGTCTTTAACATAGTCTATCTTATGTAAAATTTTCTCAGGAATCTGAATCTGAAGTCGGAAATACAAAATCTCTCACCATTTTCATTCTACAAATGTTTTTATAACTTGTCAATTGGAATCTAGAATTTTTCAGAATATCTCTAACTTTCACTGCATATATCTCAATAGTACTCAATTTTTGTCTACAAATAATCCTAACACAGTACCAAAGCAGTAAATAACTACTTATTTTTATCTTTTAACAACCAGGCAAATGCCTCAGATGGGCGCTCTGCACCCTTACATATTTTGCATTAAAAAAGTGACTTTTGGCATGGCTGACCTAGACAGCAACTCTGAAATATAGAATGGAGGTAAGAGCAGGCTGCAATAATGACCAGTCACTGTCAAAAGTAATTGTCATGACTTACAAACATATCTTAGGTCAATCTTGGATATGTTATATTGCCCCTGTATTACTGACTGAGCCATATATGCTTAAAATCCTTTTAAATTTGGTCGCAAAAAAAACTCAAACTATCCTCTTGCCTCATATTGAACTTTTTAAACATAAACTTGTTGTAGCCAATATATCTGGGCATATCAAGTTCGATTTTGGTGACTTTCCAACGAAAATTACTGAGTTTTTTTTGCGACGCCATGTATTTTTTCAGCTTTTCAAAATTTAGCAGACATAAGTTAAAAAGTGCATTATTGAGATTCAATAAATATTAGCAGGGACCCAATTCTTGTCACCTGACGTTTAGTGGAATATACTGTTATTGTGAGTACATGTTTTGCTGAAATATCTCAAATTTACATATAATTAGAAGAAAACAATATAGGGAATTATATCAAAGTGAAATAAATTATTTAAAAGTGTTACTTTCCAAGTAATAGCCCCTTACATGTGACACTGTGAAAAATTTTGTCACCCTAAAATGTGCATTTTTGCCTGTTTTTGGACATATTTTGCCCAAAAACACAACAAAGGGATGAGATCTCGCCATTTCTGATGCCTTTATCGGAAAGTAGACAATTTCTGCTGTAAGGTAAGCTTCAAACCTTGTTCAAAGAATGAAAAATGAGCCTTCAGGATTTTTTTCAGTCAAATGTCCCAAATTTGTGACTCAAAGCTTGAACCTTGTCATATATACTAAAATTTGAAGTTAGTTTTTAAGCTGTTTCTTTTTGATTATATAAATGGTCTATAATGAGTTAAAGCTTGATGTGGCAGCAATGAAAGGAGGGCATTGAGGGGGTACCAATAGGGGTAAAGCAATTACATGGAATTCTTAATTGCCTTTTCTCTCTCATTGGATAGCCTGGATTTGGGTATTGACCAATCATTTTGCTTTGATTGCTGTCATATTTCAAGTGCAGTGGTCAATATACCATGACTTTGTTAATAATGTTCAGATTTTAATGAACATTTCAGGATTTATTTTTAGTGGCAAATCATATATTTTCTTTTAAAATTGATATAATTAGCTGTGCTATTCTAACTTTTTAGTCTTTTAAGAAAGGGGTAGAATTGCTGATTGTTGTTAATGACAGGTAATTACCCAAATTTCTAATTGGTGGAGGGCTGGTCTGTTGGTCACTTAGACATTTTTGGTAGAAATTATGTGTCCTCAATGTGAACATGACGTTGAGATTCTTTTACAACATTGCCACACGTAGCAAGCCTCTCAATGTTGTGAAAACGTCACCACAACGGCACATGCTAACTTATAGAGCCCAGAGCCACCGCCCTACCAAGCCGCCGCCAGACATTTGAAGCTCGAGTCAAGTTAAGCCATGATCAGGCCAAGCCAACACTGCCAATTGAGAGTCAATTGCCCTGTCAGCGTGCCTCGGCGGTCCGGCGTCGGCACGGCGTCGGTCCAATATCAGCAGCATCGGACCGGCTTTGGGCCGACGTTGGGCCGCAGAGGCACGCTGATAGGGAAGTCGCCACCACCTTTGGCCTTATTGGACAGCTTGAGAAATTTGCACAATTAAGCTCAGTTCTAAGCACTCCAATAATGCTAATTGCAATTCTGGAGGTTCTGAAGCTTGACTAGACCCTCAGTGTACCTAATTGACCTGTATCACGGATGGTTCTCTCAGTTAACACTAGGGGAAAATTTGTGAATACTTAAATCCCATTGGCTAAGAGATTTCCCACCCTTGCCTCTGATTGGTCCAGCCAAGGTGACTCCAAGCTGAATATTTTTAAGTGCATTTTAATGTAACTTTAAGACTGTATAACTTGGTCATCCTCTCTGTTTAAATTTTGAAAGTTGTGGTTTTGGATTGAGAGTGTATACACCTCCTGTGTGTGAAAAGCAAATGAAGAATCGCAGAATTACAAAAAAGTTATTTGTGATCAATGTGTAGGCCATTCAGTGAAATAGGTCTATTGCCATGCATTGATAAACAACCCTTGGGGTTAACACTGTGTACCAACCAAGTGACCCAATTAAGGATTTTCTTTGTTTACATTTTGCTAGTTTTAATATATAGAGCAAGCAACAAATGTTGCCATATAGCCAGTAGGGGAGACCGGGGTAAGTTGTGCCATTTTTTTCGTCAGGCTGATTTTCCGAAAAACCAAAGCTTAATCATGCAATCTGAAAATCAGACATCAAAATATAGTACGTTAGCCAGAATCAACCAAAGTTTCAGGGCAGTCCGAACATTGGGAAGGTCATGGCAGGCATTTGAAAAAAGTAGGTCAAGTGGCACAACTTGACGCGGTAAGTTGTGCCGCCTAATTTATTCCAAAAAAATCAAAATTTCACCGGTTTCTTCAGATAGATCATTTGTATCATGTTTTTAACGTATGACTGACATGTTCATGAAACTAATCAGACATTTATGAGACATTTTATACACAAATAAGAAATGCTGAAAAAAAAACAGAATAATTTATTGTTTAGAGGGTGTTATAACTCTTTTAACACATGTTCCTTTCAGTGTAAGTTATTTAACTACATTTTTAGGCCTTGCGTAAAATTAAGACAAAAAAGATGAATAAAATATTAATTCCTATGTCATACCATTGGCACAACTCACCCCAATCAAAATGGCCCAACTTACCCCAAATTGATTTTCTGGATGAAACTGGTTGTCAAAAATAAACAAACAATGCAAAATGAAATCTAACAACAGAAATGTCTAGATATACCTCTTAACTCCATCCTACCAGAGGGACATCATCTTATTACAAATACCAAATGACTGAGAAACCAGAATGTCAGTCCTCGGTACTTCAAGTTTTCAGCAACAAAATTGAATTTATTATTGTAGCTTTTTATACCACTATATTTGGTAGTTTTTTTCTTGGTGCCTGACGATGTTGACCAAGTGGGTATATATGGGTGGCATTGACTTCTTTGCCAAGGTCTTCATTTAACCCCAACAGTGGGCGGCACAACTTACCCCGAGGCACAACTTACCCCGGTCTCCCCTATGCTGTCTTATACGAGGGGTTTTCCATAAGTTCTGCCCAACTGGTCATAACTTTCGCTATATTTGATGTAGAAACATGATATTTGGATCAGATAATATTGACGTAATTTGCAAATAACTCCTACAAAATCAGATCAAATAAATAAAAATGAATGCTTATTCTGTTGCCATGGAAACCAGAAGTCATGAAATGCGGCCCAGACTTTGTAGTTCTCAATTAAAATGAATTGAACACCTGCATGCATTATCTGTGTCCTGACTTATTAAATTAAAGTATATTCATAATTTTTTTTCATGAAATACAATCAGTTAATTGTAAAATCATTAATAACTATGGAAACTGGTATTATTGTCACATCTCATTCACTTCACCATCACTCATGCGGTTTCTCAGTTTATTACAAAATGAGCAATTTTTTTGGATATGGATGACATCATATATACTTGTTACATCTCTTCATTTTAATTGGATAAAAACTAGCCGCAGAGAGTGTAAGAACCTTTTATCTTAGATACAAGGAAGACAGTATGGGTGACAGAACCAAATGAAGATTGTACAAACTTTTTCTGAATGAAGATAACACACATTGGAGACCCCCAAAAAAGAAGACTGCGCAATGCCAAAATTTACCCTAACATGAAGACTGAAGTATCTTATTTAGACATGGATAGAAAGTATGAGAAAATGTTTTTACAGGGTCCCATTCCTTAGTTTAGGAAGTTGTGAAATGGCTATGAATTTTTTGAAAACATTCTGTTCTATATCTCTTGTAATAATTACATATTTTGACAAGATATATATCTATGTATCTGTTAACAAGCTCTCGGCCGCACTTCAAGACTTCTGGTTTCTATAGCAACAAATAAACAATTTATTTTTATCTCTTTGATCTGATTTTTTGGGGATTATTTGCAAATAACCTCCATATCAACTGACCCAAATATCATTTTTCTGCATGAAATCGAGCCAAAGTTATGACAGGTTGGACAGAACTTATGGAAAATCCATCATAAAGAACAAAAAGTCTGCGAAACACCAACTGTGATCTTTATATGAGGACTGTGAGGCATCGGTTTTTTAAAGGGATATAAGGTACCAGGAAGTATACTCAAGAGTCCTGTTCATTATTACAAGAATTTGTGAAATGTTAGGGATTATTTTTAATAGGTTTCTTGTCCTGTATCCCTGGTAAAAATAAAAAATTTTGACAGGATATAATTAATCTGTGCCTCTAATAGTGCCCTGGGCCGCATTTCATGACTTTTGGTTTCCATGGCAACAAACGAACCATTTATTTTTGTTTCTATGATCTGATTTTTTGATGATCATTTGCAAATTACTTCAATATTGTCTGGCCCAAATATCATGTTTCTGTATTAAATATTGCAGAAGTTATGGCAAATTGGACAGAACTTTTGCAAAACCCCTCGTAGTATACACAATACACATACAAAATTTGGAATCAATCAGTTAAGTTTTCTGGGAGATTAGGCAGTTTTAGTAAATTTAGTGCATTTTTTACTAGAATCACCAAATCTTTTGATTGCTAAATATTTAAAGCTTGAAATTTGACATCAACATTTCTGATACATAAATACAGCATACTGGCTGTGTTATATTGTAATTACATTGGTTTCTGGTCGGAAATTTACGATTTTACGATTAACTAGGTCTCTTCGCATAGAGCAAACGGTACACAGTGTTATTATCGTTTTCATAGCTATGTGTTTTTTTGAAAACCTCGTTTTGCAGTAAAACCGTGACATCATCGGGTATCTGTCAATGTGATTGGTCTAATCTTCAATCGGTGACATATCAGTTCAGAGTTTGACATCACAGTTAATGACAAAAGAATTTAAAACTGTCAGGCAATGTTACTATTTGTGTACAACAACAACAAACAACGCATGTCTAAGCTGAGTGTTGCACCTTATTAATTGTTTTTCATATAAAATGTGTTACTGTTTTTCACAGGACACCAGTCATCACAATTTCAAACAACATTGTTTGTCAGTAATTGCAACTCTCCTTTGAGGCTAAGTAGTCTGTTTGGTTCAGTTACAGCGCATAGTAAAACATACATTGTCCATGTGTCACTGCACTTTGTCAGTTTGTTGAAATCTGGGCTTGTAATAAACGAAATTATTTAACTTAATCTCTGACATCACAGTTTTGGAATGAAGCAAATTGCAAACTTGAAAAACACGTAGCTATGAAAACGATAATAAGCTGACAAATGTCGAAGCTGATTGCACTTTGCAATGTAATTTTGATTAGAAGCCATTGACATATAATGCTATCTGGCAAAGGGAATAGTATATACAATAAATTGATGATTTTCCCTGTTTCACAACATTTGCTTTCCATATTATTTGTTTGTTGATTATGATTTTAGGCAGTGAACTTTTATGGCCTGAATGGACATGTGCTTTGATGCCCAGCTGCAGATAATTAAACAATTCCACTGGGTTCCAGGTCTAATAGTCATTCTCTTTTAAAAATAAGCCTTTATTTAACAAGAAATTCTATCAAAAAAAAGACTTTTAGACAGCATAGGAATATCAAATATTATTTTGCATTGGATTTTAAACGAATCTTATTAATTAGCAGGTACCAAGTACATTAAATCATCACCATTAAGCCTATTTTGTAAAATATCCACTGAGGTTGGATAGAATCAATAGGACCAGAAGAAATACTCCTTCAAAAGTGTCTCCAACCTGTGGACAAACTTGTAAGAGTTATTTTTTGTGAGTTTTATAAACATACATCGATTTCAAGCATACATCTTCTGTTTCTGAGGAAGCTGTCTTAACCACAGACGCACTTGGGTGTTTTTCCGCATTATAATTACTTAGAAACTGATGAGGTGCCTCACTTTGTGCCATTGAAGAAATATAGCAAGCCTGTCACAAAGATTCTGCTATGTTGACTACAAAAAAAAATAGATATTGATAATTTGCTGAAAATGGTAAATGTAGATAAAATGTTAGATAATTTCATCTCATTTGAAGCAGAAATTCAATTCAACTAGTCTACTATGATTGTTCAATAGGTGACCTGCTAGTTTGAAAGCGAGACAAATAGGTACATGTAAGTCGCTGAATTTAGTTAAATCAAGTCATGGAAAATTACAAAGTCATGAAAGTTGTTCAAGTCCACTCACAAAGCACCCAAGTCAAGTCATGATGCCTAAAGTCAGTGACTCTGGGCTCTACTAACTAAATATCATTGATGTTGCTTCACAAGGTTATGACAACATAATTTCTGGCATACAATTCTGCGTGATTTTATGAACAGGTTGGCGTTGTCGCTACATTGCTACAATGTACTCTCGTGGATGTGCCCACAGGGTAAACTGTAGTAAGGGTTTCTAATTTCAATGTAATTCGGAATTCCTTTGAAGTGGACAGCCCTTATGACCCTCCAGCTGGAATATTTCATTACCAAAAAGCTCACAGCAGTTCATATTCAACTTTTAGCTCAGATTTTTATTAAAGTGATATTTTAATGGTCTTAAAATGCCCTGGTTTGGTCAAAACTTTGTTACATAATATCATGTGGTTGAAGTTGTTTCATGCTTTATTTTTACTGGTACTGATGATTTTAACTGAGGAAAGAGGATGATGTTGACTGTGTGAGTGCCAGAATCAGAATAAAGGATACGCCACTGGGTATTTTGATAGGTCCATCCCCTCCTTTAAGTAAGCAGCATACAAATTGTAGTTTGGCCTTTCAATGTGAGTGACACAATTTTACCAGACCAAAAAAATGTCATTTTTCATTTCCATATATCATTACTCTTGCAACCAGACAGCACCAGATTCACATTATGAACTGCAATGCCTTTTAGCTACCTCTGAAGCATGTATCAATTGATTCTACTGACATTTGACACACCTTTCTAAAAAAATGTATACCTATTCTGCATGCATTCGAATGTTGGATGATAAAAGATAAACTAATCACATCATGTGACAAGTTATGCCAGAAAATGTCTTTTTTCCCCTTTAAGGAAATACCCTTTTGTGAACATAAACTGACAAAATACCCATACTATTTCACTTCGCAGAAACAACCAGTAAAACGTTTCAAGAGATTATACTTGCACAGTTTAGTCCACTGAAGTTTCACATTGTTTCTAATGAATATCAGTTTAAGTATGATCCTTTTGTTAAATTAGCATGAATTACTCCTGTAGAGTTGTCATTTCCTTCACTTTGTTGTCATGTGGTGAAATATTGAAAAGTATTTCTTTTAAACATTCAAACAGGTATCAGAAAATTGAAGAAATGATCAGAAAGAGGAATTACTCCAACATATTACAAAAGCTGTCTGAAGGGGATATATCTTACCCAGAGAAAGGGCGTTCTGTAATATATCAACTTTTTGAGAGTTTTAAAGGGGCTTCTGGGTTAGAGGAGGATTTGCTTTTGAAATTGGTCAAGGTGAGTCATTGTGTTGTAATTTTGTGAATTACTCGGGAATAATTTTATCTCATAGGTATCAATTGAATTTTTTCCAGGTTCCTTTCACCTGTGGTCATAAAGTGCAGATTCATTAGACTTTCAGTTTTGGGGGTTCGGTGTTTTAATTAGTAGAAAATAAAAAAACATCTTATAATCTATCTCAAGACTTCCGGATAAAAATGTATTTATTTCACCTAGGCTAAGCAGAAAATAGTTTATTTAAAACACTCCAAACCTAATCCTAATTTTGTTTAATTAATCAATCCTCCATTTTCAGAAACTAACCCCTAGTTATAGAAAAAGTGAGCTATCAAAGGAGGAGGACTTGTCTTACGTTATTTGGAAGCAAGTAAAACCTGTCTCAATTGACGGAGAATCTACTGAAAAGAATTGCATCGAGCAGCTGAAGGTATGTATTATACTATGGAGTTAGCATTTCTATAACTTGAGACACATGGTGCATTTACAGTGAGTTCCAGATTATTTGGCAAATCATCTATGTTAAGATGGCTAAAATATCAGATTGATGGTGCGGAATTGTATTGAGCAACTGAAGGTATACATCACACTGAGGAGTTGGCATTTTTGCAATTGGGGGGTGATGCTCAGAGATCGTACAGTGTACAACCGAGTTGTGTGCTTTTAGTGGTGGGTGATAGCTTTGGGATTGTGTGCAACTGTCTTACTGTAAAACCATTTGACATTTGTATGTTAATAAATTGACTTTAGGATTACCTCATGGTCACAAATGAACTTGTACGGAACTTCAGTGATCATGAGAAGTGTTACATTGGGTAATTTTCCATAAGGCGGACCCCTGGAACTGGAACTGTGCATATTTTATAAAGTGATGTCTTAGTTACAGTCCTTGTCGTATCAATGCGGAATCCCAAGTTCTTTTCTATGCTTTTGAAGTGTGATGTCAGGGACGACTCAGTGTCAGTGCTTGCATCTCTATTATTTAATAAGCTGTGGTGTCATGAATTTTAAACTGGATCAGATTCCCAAGCTTCCGGCCAATGTGCATCCACCACAACTGGGCGTCTCAGTCTCAAAACAATGTCAGAGTTCTGGAAAAGCCCATCCAAGTGCAACATCACAGCCTCTCAACCAATGAACTGCCAATACAGCTCTGCATTTGAGAGCTCTTCTAAAATGATTTGTACACATACCTGCAAAGCTCACGTTTTGATGAGACATGCATATGTATGTATGTATCTCTATTGAGACCAGGAAAGCAGAGCTTATCTAGCTGGTCTATCGAAAAGTAAACAAAATTGCATATATATCACTGTGACATGGGTCTCAAGAGGGAGGTATATATTTTTTAATATTTTGCATGTGGACGAATTTGTAGACCTGCGAAAACGAATTTGTACACGAATTTAGCATTCGTAGAAGTGTCAAATATTGTCATCCATGAATTTGTATAGGTGTAATTAAGAACATAAACCCTAAATTTGGCTAAAACTAACTCTAGACCTAATTTTGACCATAAAACTGAAAACTGTAACACCTCCTCGAATGTTAGTATTGACGAATGAATACTAAGGCACATCCACTAATGTTAGTTATGACATATACATGAGCACTTATGCTCGTTTTTTCACATCCACGAACAGTGACAAACTCGCACATGCTCATTTTTACAGCTGCTTGCAGCCTGTATTACGAGAGGAGTTTTAGGAAAACTTATGACAACTGCCCTGGTCGTGCTGTTTCACCTATGTCATTAAAACTTGGCATGCAGTCTGAATAGAATATTATCTTGCTTCCATCAACTTTTGGTAAACTTCTGTGACAATAAATTTTTATTTTCTAAACTAAAATGTACATTTTTCCCGCGAATTTTAAATGATCTGCTGCAGTGATGGCAGCTGCCAAGTGCCAGCCAGGGGGATTGTTTACAAATTCATTAAAAAGCTTAAACCAATAAAAGAAGAGAAGGAGAAAGGAATGAAAGAAGGAAGGAAGGAATGAAGTAAGGAAGGAAGGAAACAATGAAGGAATGAAGGGAAAAAGGAAGCATGAAAGGAAGGGAGATACATAGACAAATATAGATAGTTAGATACTTAGATAGATAGATAGATAGATAGATAGATATAGATAGTTAGATACTTAGATACTTAGATAGATAGATAGATAGATAGGTAGATAGATAGATAGATAGATATATAGATGGCCAGATAGGCAGATAGTCGATCTACAAGCAGCTGTTAAAGTGCTTGCACGTTATTTTTAACACCTACACGAATTTGTGAACATGCCAAATAATGAAAAATATATACATGCAATAGGGTGGCCGAAAAAAAAAAAATTTCTTAAATTCATATCGCATACCCCTTCATTTTCTGTGAGATGGTAAAACAAACACGCTGTTAAAATTTAAGAAAGATCCTTCAAGTCTAAGTGGTCCCCCAAAGCCACTCAGTTTCTGCCCAATATTTTTGAAAAATGTCCTTTTGCGTAATCGCGGTTATAATTATCTCGCTTGTTATTTGACATACAATGATAATATTTATACCATTGATCTCAGGAGAAAATTAGCTTCAATTTGAGTACCAGGAAGCTATACTTACAATGACATTTGAGCTTGCCGGATTTTAGAAAACTCAAAATTTCATGTTGTCAAGCTAAACCGCTGAAAGAATTCATCTAAATTTTCAAATTTTGCAAAATTGAATCCTACTTTAAAATAAGGCATACTTCTATGATATTGAAAATTTAAAATATAATGCATATCCATGAATGACCAAAATAGGCACATCTCAAAAAACCTCAAAGCTGTAAGCCAATCTTAGATTTTTTGAATTTTTTTTGAAAAATGTTACAGAGCTTCCAGTATGGCACAAGGGAATAATACAACGAAAGCATATGATGTTTTGAAAAATGAGGGGCAGAAAATAATCATCAGGGTGCATTGTCTGTCAAGTGTTTGGTGATAGGGCTTTACATCCTGCATTACTGCACCAAGCTTACTAGGAGCGGCAGGGACCGCACAACATGTTTTTTCCTCAAATTGCCAGTAAGATCATAATGGCCAATATTTACAAAGATGGTGAGTATAAATTTGAAGAAGAGATGCAGCATCTGGACTATAATCCTTAGGGTGCATAGAATTATTAATAGTTTGGCTGGATTTGTGAGAATGAGAACTTTAAAGTGAATGCCAACTTGATTATTTTCTGCCACAAACGACTGTGCACCCAATGTTTTTTAATGGTGTTGTGAAATTTTAAGATGTGAAGATTAAATATCAGTATGGCTCTAAGACTTTAAAGTATGATCCTTAGTGGAAATGGCTTTCAGGATCATAAATTGACAACCTTCATTGAAATTTGGCATCTGAAAATGGCAATGTGTAAAAAATTTATATTTAATTGCCATATATACAGTGTAGATTTGTGTGTCTCTGCAGCAAGGCTATAACACCATGAAAACCTGTCAATATTCTCACTTTCAACAGGAAATTGTTCCTTATGTACTTTATTCTTAGTAAGAATTTTAATTCAGCTAAATTTGACAATATAAACTAACAATTTCAGCGATTTTGCTTGACAATATGAAATTTTGAGTTTTCTCAAATCCTGCCAGCTTCAAAGTTATCATAGATATAGCTTCCTGGTACTCAAATTGAAGCTAATTTTCTCCAATAATAAGCAAGATATTTAAAACTGCGATTACGCAAAAATGAATAATTTGAAAATTTTGGCTTGAAACCGAGTGGCTTTGGGGGACCACTTAGACTCGAAGGATCTTTCTAAAATTTTAACAGAGTGCTTATTTTACCATTTCGCATAAAATGAAGGGGTATGCGATATGAATTTCAGAAATTGGTCTTTTTTTAGGCCACCCTAACATGCAAGCAGGGCTTTGGAGTCGGGTTATAAGTGAACCGACTCCAACTCCCGACTCCTTTGGCTTTCCGAAAAGCGACTCCGAATCCGACTCCGACTCCTTGGGCCTCCTAAATTTCAACTCCGACTCCCGACTCCGCTTATCGGCATTATTTCCCATAAATATTTCATGGGCAACAGAGAAGAAAAACTCATTCTACAAACTTTTCATAATCATTTTCTCACTTCTGTGATGCTCTGAACAGGGCTGAACCAAATGTAACACATAAATGCTTGAAGCATACAAGATTTTTTCGCTTAATGTAATGGACTTCCAAAAGGACAAAAAGGGCAGGCCACATCATCAAAAGAATAAATAACAATCACATTTGATAATCTTGCTCTCATATAGCCAAAAAGGGATACATACATATGGGTTAAATCCACAGTTAGCTCACAAAATTGAATACTCACATGAGATGTTGATTTCTCATGCACTACACTAAACTGATATAAGATATATTTGCAACATGTCATCTAAATATCTTATAATATCTTATTTGCAATATCACAATTTGTTGTCAGGTGCCTTGGTAGTGTTTTCAAACATTTTACTTGAGATTTTGACAATAATCAGGCGTCAGGCACAGTTTAAAAACATCATGCCTGAGAAAGGTTTTTTCTCTGTAGCAGTAGCATAAATTCATTGACGTATATAAAGACTTTTGGAGAAGAGAACCTATTTTTTGTTGCTTTGATTAGTAGGACCATCTTCTCAACTAACTTCAGTGAAAATTTCATGGGGATACAAGGAGTACTTTGTACTTTACAGTAATGTTACTGAAATATAGTCGTTTTTGAGAAAAATGCCTTTAAAGTTTGAGCTTTACATTGATTTGTATGGTGAATAAAATCAAATAATAAGACAAACACAAAATTTTTGGTTCAAAACCACCTTGTAACGCAAATTGTACGACCTTGTGACATGCGACCTTTAGCCAACTTCAACATTGTTGACCATATTTAGGCTTTCTATCTCCAGTCTATAAAGATCTATGAGTGTAAGATCAGTATTCTTGCTTCCTACAGTTTAAATGTAATATATGTTTATTTATAGTCCCCATCTGGAGCCTCAATTTTCTAGTTTTAGTTAAAGAAATTTACCGGAAATCCGAACTAAATGTGATATACACATTTTTCCAGTTAATCCTGCTGTTATTTGAACCTAGAAGATTGATCTACAAGTTATAATTTATGAAATAGTCGCATGGACAGATTTTTGTCTACAAGACCATGCTGAAGCCATCAAGAGGTGCTAATTTCGATTGACCTGCACAATGTTTTCATGTCTGAAAATCCACAAGGATGCTTTTTATGCCATAAAATATAACCAGGATATAAAAACGAATAGAGTATGCATGTTGTGCCCCTGTTAAAATGTTTCAGAATGTCAAATACCTCATGTAGGCATGTTCATGTTGATATGACAGTCCTAAACGCATCAGAATTGCACATTTTAATTTTGACTTTCTCCAGCTCTTTGATGATGAACTTCACGCTTGTTGAACGTTGCTGGTCCAATGTTGGCTGACAGTGGCAACGCATTTAGTAAGCGTGTGTATAGGTTATTTGCCACAGAAGATTGAATATATATGTGACTATAAATGGAGGGCTTTGCCCAAGGTGTGATTAACACATGTTCCTGATCCCATGGTGAATGACTGGCTTATACCATGAGACAAACGTTCAAACAGTCAAACTTGAAACGATAACTGGACAACAAATGATATAGGGATTAGATTTAGATTAGATTAGATTAGATTTTGGATTTCTTTTATTTATCCACACCATGTAATTTTTTTACAAATATATGCCAAATCAACATGTTATACTGGTCTGTGATTGGCTGATAGAGGTGTCAAATGGTATGAATTGAAGAAGGCATTTCAAATTATTCTATGATCAGAATAAAAGTGTGGGTGTGATCCCAAGGATCTATCATTGACATAACAGGACTAATCTATTTAAACAGCTTTGAGCATTCACAGTAGAAAACTGTTATAATCACAATGAGTTGTTTTTAACTTTTACCACTCATTTCCTTTTGTGCAATCAGAAGCCAGGATTTCACTGTGACATTACGCATTTCACAGACTATACACCTGGACATGATATTGCATGCTTGAGTGACCACAAGTTGATTTAGGAAACACCAGAACAAAACTTACCAACAGAGGATTAAAAATGGACAATAAAAACATAAACAAGGAGGAACATCATGGTAACTTTTACTGATCTCAATGAAAAAGCAGAAGTTGCAATTTTTGTACCAATATCAGTGGATTATAAACTGAAATAATGATCAACTTTTAGGTTTCTTGAAAAAAAAAACAACCTAGTTTTGGATAGGTAAGCGTGCAAAAGATTGAAGATCAGCAGACTAACAATTTTGGCCTTATTTGGTAAAGTCAAAGAACTATTTTTCCCCTGCTTCTCTCTGTCTATTATTTTTACCAATGGTGTCTTCAAAATTAGTGATTGCATTGCCACTCTTAACCCCCTTTCCCACTGGATGCATATTGTCACGTTTTAATGCATAATGGTAAAAATCTGAAAAAGTGTCAAACGGCATCATGTGCACGTTTCTCTTTGGCCTGTTATGTTTAAATTGGTGTTACACATAGCAGTTGCATAGCTATACATATCTATGCAATAGGCTTGCATAGGCTTGCATAGGCTTGCATTGGCTTGCATTGGCTTGCATTGGCTTGCATTGGCTTGCATTGGCTCCATGACAGCAATGCATAGACCCTCATATTGATACATACACCTGCAAATGCATCCTTTACAGTGTCCCGCAGCCCTTTGCATCATCTGGAATTCCAAAATTTATCATTGAAAGTCCAATTTACATTGCTTATGGATGCCTACTGATGCACAGGCAACACATATGTTGGCATAGGACTGCATTTAAACTGCGTTTCTTGACATAGGCCTGCAAAGTGACTTGCATTGCATTGTATATGAGACCAAAACGCAGCCCTGATGCGTTCAAATTTAAAAACACGTTTAATTTTTCTACCCTCACTGCATGGTTGTACACGTCTGCATGTGTTTGACCGCATTGTCTTGCATACCTCTGCATAGCATTGCATATGATGTTGTGGATCCACTGGGTTCCATGAATGTGTAATCAAACGCAGACCAACGTGTCCAGTGGGAAAGGGACTTTAATAATCAACCTCACTTAACGGACCTTAGTTGAGAAGGTTGCGGATATCTGTTATGAAGCTCTTGTTCTTTCAGTTTGTTACGCTGCTATATGTCTATCAATTCTTTTGCAAATATACTTGTAAGTACACATTGGACTGTCAGAATTGATTTTCATATAGGCCTACTATATAAAAGTTAAGTGATACCATCGCATAATTTGTCACTCATAGGCCCATGTCATATAAATCTGTGTCATGTAAAAACATAACTGAATTTGAAGACAATTTATGTATTGTATTATTTCCTGATAATAAGGAATTCTGACCTGTGGCCTTTAGGGCTGGCATCCAGCAAATTAACTGAAGGACATGAATGTGCAACAAATACGATGAAATGTATTTCAGTTAGATAATGCCCTCGTTTGTTACTTAAATTACTGGAAGTGTTGTATTTCACTTCTGTGCATACAATGTACTGCTGAGATTCTAATTATAAAACTGCTAGCTCTGCATGATGTGACTGCCTGAGGCCATATTGGCAGTTGTAGAAATTTTGTTTTGGTATACAAAATGTCATAAATTTGATGATACATTATTCTCTAGAAGACCTTTTGAAGAATAGCAACAGGTATATAATTGGAAAATATCTTATCATTGTCTTTCTTGTAAAGGGGTGTTACCTTGGCTACTTTAAACTCTTTTGAAAAAACACCATGTTCTGAATGAAGAAGAACATTGTATTTTACAATTTAGTAATAGCAGTTTTCTCTTTCAGGTTTTTCTTCCACTGGCTGACGGTTTGAGTTCCAGGTAAGTGAAACGTTTTGCATAGATATAATATTATATTTTTTTATGTATTAGATAACTGGTATCAATTTTCAGAGGGATGTAACAAGGATGTTAATTGGGGATTAAATCATCAACATGAATGATATAATACTCATATGCTTAATAAGTTTAAACTCCATCTATATTTCTGGGAAGTGCCTTCTATCGTAACGCCTAAATGAGGCGATAACTTACTAATAACTACAACTAACTACGAAATAAATATGGGAAATATAAGGGTCATAACTCGCTTTTGTTCTTAAACTGTTATTATACTCGCAATGCTTGGCTTGGTTGTGAGAAGACCCGAAATCTTGTTTGCATGACCAGTCTTTTGAGCTAATTGGAAAGTATTCATCTGCTCTTGTATGTATGGGGAGGGCGAGTAGAGCTCAGTGGTACTCAGATGTTTCTTTGTATTGGAAGTATTGATTTCCTGAATATGGCACACTGGTCATATCCTTGAGACTTACACTGCATCAAATTACTCATTAGAATCTAACAGACTCTGAAACATTAGAATTCCAGCTACTGTACTGCAGCTTTCAACTGATTGACTGCTAGAAATAAATGCAAATTCAATCATGAATATTTATTCTATTCAAGACCCAAGAGTTTAAATTAAAGTTTAAACATTTATTACACAAAAGCCATGGGATATAAATTATACATACAGATAAATCTATTGGACCCAAAATAACATTATAGCCAAATAAATGCAATGTAAATGGCACTGACAAAGCTATAGAATGAGTTCAATGTAGTACAATATTACCACAATTGGTTTATATATGTTCATTAACAATCTGGATGAATATCATGTTACACTCTTGTAGACATCTAAAATAGGCATTAGCACAAAGCACCTCTTCTTAATCGACCAAGTCACTGCTTCTCAAACATGTAGGCTTACCCTGACTGATATGATCTCTGAACAGTTCTAACACAGTTCTTTGTGTTTCCTTAAACCAGATCTCACACTTACACTAATTAATTATACCTCAATCTTATTAGATTAAAGTCATTAATAAATCACTGAACATCCATACATAAAGTCACTGATTATCTCTGATAATCTATATTTCAACCATCCTCTTGCAATAGGTGAAACCACAAACTGTCTCTCTGTCCTCTCTTGACAGGAATAACAGCAAACCGCCTTCTCTCGGCGTAACCACATAAAACCCTATTCATCCCCCATGAACAGATGCGCAGGTCAGTACTCATAAATATGCAATCAGATCTTTACTGCTTAACTCACATAACTTCAATCAGTCGTGCCTTTGTTAAGAATAGACAGTCTACTTGCAATCAAGCCCAGATAGCTCTCACCAATATGTCCTCTAGTTCTTCAAGACTTACATGATTTGTTCATTACTAAATATTCTGATACTATTGTTATAAACAAGTTACTAACCTTATACAACACCTGACCAGAGCCATGGCAAGTGGCAAGAGCCACTGCCCTCTGGTCCTCCTGGTTCAAACTTCTCTCTAAACTCCCACAAAGTGATGATGTGTCCCTGCACTGTAATCCTACTCTCCTTAAATACCTAGTGCCCTAGACCACGCCTAAACCATATCAACCATCTGCATATTAAGCAGTAACTTATTCAATTCAGGAATGACTAATGCAGAATGCCTGCATCATTTGTAATCTCCAAAATTCATTGCAGTCTCTGTTCTATTGATTTTTGCTGCAGTAGGCCTAAAATGTGCCTTTTAGAGCTTTTCTATCTAATACACAGATATAACAAATGCATGATATAACATAACATAGACATTACACAATGGTCCAATAGCAATAGCAAATGATTACAAGTGTGAAAAACAAGCTATACCCACAACATCTATATTAACAATAAGATATGACACAGGACCCTTTCTTCACACGGTATACATGCATAACTCAACTCCCCTTTACTAATTAGTTGATCAGATATTGATGCATCGTATAGTACCATACGATACTTCACCCCTTAACCACCTAGTTTTCTGTGGGGGTATCATCACCATTTAACCACGTGATTATCTGAGGGGTTATATTCACCAGTTAACCATGTGATTTTCTGGCGGGGAATCTTCAACAATTAACCACGTGATTTTCTGAAAGGAATCTTCACCACATGAAATAAGCGATTTTCTGGGGGTAATCTTCACCACTAAACCACATGATTTTCTGGGGGTGATCTTCACCACTTAACCATGTGATATTCTTGAGGTTGTCTTTACCACTTAACCATGTGATTTCCTTGTGTTAACACACACTACAAATGCATGTGTTTATCTGGGGAAAATCATCATGTGATAGTCTGTTGATGGTCCTCATGTGTTTCTTCCATGAAAATTGTTGGGAAATTTCCACACGTGAACAATAACATTTGATGACTCTCAGTTATGTCATGTTCACCTGTTTTCCCCATGTTTATCACGTGAACTTCTCGTGCATTGTCAGCTGGAAAGTCACTCGGCACTGAAATTTAGAATTTGCGCAGTTTTAAAGTTAGAGTCGCAAATTTATAAAAATGGCATCCCCATCCATGCATACTAGCCCAAGGATAATGAAATTAAAAACTGGTGTATGCATTTTTTAAAGCATGTCTAGGTTTTCCATCTGAACATGCAACAGTGAGAGCCAATAGATCAACATTATTCTGTCAAAAAAGTGGTAATTGGAAGACTCAGATCACTTATGGTGACTCAAGCATGGTACAGTGCACATATTTCAGAGCTAGCAATATAACGTCAAGATTGCTTCAGACCTTGAAGCAGTTGTGACGTCACAATTTTCTTTTTTTTCTTCTATCAGCACAACCAGTGGCGTCCCTATGGGGGGGCACGGGGGGGGGGGGGCACAGGCCCCCCCATATTGGACCTGTGCCCCCCATATGAACTTTCCAACTCTGGCTAAAATATACAATTAGTATAGTGGGTGCCCCCCCAGGGAATCGCGTGCCCCCCCAGGTGCCCCCCATTCGAGACCCCTCAGTTACGCCACTGCCCAGGTGCCCCCCCATATGAACTTTCCAACTCCGGATAAAATATACAATTAGTATAGTGGGTGCCCCCCAGAGAATTGCGTGCCCCCCCAGGTGCCCCCCCACGCGAGACCCCTCAGTTACGCCACTGAGCACAACTGCCGGTAATTTGACATTTAAACAAGTTCTAATGCAGCTAAAAGCATAACATTTTTGTTGTTGAATGCAGTAACATCAGTACTATACACAATTTCAAAGTTTCACCTTCTCAACTTGATCCAAACATTTTCTAGGTTAAATTCAGTCAACTGTGTCTAAAATTGTCTTTATTTCTTTAAATTCATATTGGCGCTATCATGGTACTGCAGTAAAATAATGGCTCGGTGAAAACTTTCTATTTTTAGCCATTTGTTTGAAAGTAACTGGTTTATGATACATGCACATTTAAAAAAAAAAGTCTCATCTGATCGTTTTCTTAAAAATTGATTACTGCCAGAATTGATGCATGCAAAATCTGGAATTAATTAGTGCGTGTCTGCCCTTGATCTCTTATGCTAAGTTCTCACGGCATTGTCTAGGTGCCTCGAAGCCACATTTCGGCGATTCAAGCCATTTTTGGACAATTATATAATCAATTAAAGGTTATACATCGTCGTGGGTGGATCCTAGGACAACGTGGCACTCGTTTTCTACGCCGAATTGCTCGTAATTTGTGCGGAAGCATACCCCCAGTGAGGAAATGAATTGTGACAGCGAGTTGTGGGGAGCCTCGGTGAAGTTCCATTGCTTCAATGTTAAACTAGCCTCGCCCAAGCAGCCTGTTGCCTCGCCCAAGCAGTCTGTAGCCTCGCCCAGGCACCTCACAAATCCTCAATTACGCCCAAGCAAAGAGCTGTTGCGGTGAGGCAAAGAGCTGTCTCGGCGATTCATCAGAAATCTTTGCATCAGCGAGTTGTCCAGGTGCTTCGCCGAAGTTGTATTGACTCAATGATAATGTAGTCTCGCCCAAGCAGTCTGTAGCCTTGCCCAGGCAATCAGTAGCCTCGCCCAAGTACTTTTAGGGTCTTTCATGCCTGTTGCATCATGGATCTTTGCTTCGTTAAGATTCAACAGGTTGAATCTTTGGTGAGGCAAAATTCTTGCTTCACCAACTTTTCACGTGATTTCTAGGAACTTTGATAAGGCAGTTTATGATGCGCTGAAAACGAAATCAGCGTCGCCGAATTGGTGAAATTAGTTGAATCATCTCCTAGGGGAGGCGGGGGTCAAAAGTCATAAAATTTAGAAAAAGCCCCAGAACAGAGCAGGTGTTTTATTTGTTAGATCTGAATGACCTTTGGCGCAATTATGCAGTATTTAGTTGACTATGTTTGTCTCACATGATAGCTGCTGCATTGTAAATAGGCTTTATTTAGTCAGTTCACAATTATTTAAGGCAAAGTCCGATGTGACTTTTTACCCCATGCCTGGGTCAAGAAGTCACAACCGTGGAGTAACAAGTCACATGCAATTGTTGTGAACATACAGCACTACACCTGGCAGCAAAATTATTCAACCCCTTTGATGTTTTCTCATAGACTCCAATAGTGAACAGGTTTTGCAAAAATGAGTGTAGTGACATCAGAATGCATCAAATCATAAAAAGTATTATAGCATCACATACTAGATGACATATACTAAATCTGCTGAGAGGTATAACTAAATACGAATGGCTGGCTCCATTTCACATATGGGTCACAACTTTTGAAAAAATATTCAACCCCCCACTCCAATGCTATTCCAATGGAAGGAAGGGGGTTGAATAATTTCGCAAAAGTTTGACCCCTATCGGAACTGCAAACTGCCTATTAAATCTAGGTCTCCTTCACAGAAGTTTGGCTTTATGTTGTCTAATATTTGATGTCATCTTTTCTTTCATGATTTGATAGATGCTCATGTCACTGCCCTCATTTTTGCAAGACTTGTCAACTATTGAATTCAATGGGAAAATACTAAGGGGTTGAATAATTTTGCTGCCAACTGTATATGTGGTAATATGCAGACCTAGACATGATAGTCATCCTTGTGCATAAAATTTATAGGCCTAGTGAGCCTTCCAAAGCTATCGGCATGCAATGACAATGCACCATCAGCAAAGCCTGCATCAGAAATTGCCCAAAGTTTGCAAAATGAAAACTTGCTGCAATACTCTATCAGAAGTATTATTGATGATGGATGATGATAAGATTGTAAGCTAAAAGCCTCAAGTGTGGAATATTTTACTTTCCTTAGCACAGAATATTGAATTCATGGTACCCTATGGTAAACTATCACAATGCTGGGGCGAAATGTCACAGTGTGTTTTAAATTCAACACACGATCATGGCAACTTGGTGGCCATATGGCCAAAAATGGGTTCACAGCACAAAAGACTATTCTCAAAAAGACCTTGAAACAGTAGTACAACTTCTTATGTCACAGTGACCAGACATTAGTAGGGAAAGGTCAGAGTCAATAAAACCTGTTTGGGACCCCAAAAATGCATGAGGTGGGTAAAAACTCACATTGCATAATGAGCATAATTTTCATATTCCCTACAGACCTGCTCCTCATAAAGTCATCCCAAATGATGATTTCAGATTAATAATTAGGTCCCTGCAGTTAGTTAAAAAGGCCTGTGACTTTTTACCCCTGTGACTTTTCACCCCCTCTTTCCCTACTTTCCTGGAAAAAGAAGAATCGCCGTGGCAAGAAACCTCTGATATGTCTCCGTGAGAACTAGGCATTACCATTGGCGACATCAAAATTTGACAGGACAGTTAAATTCGCCATAAAGAGCTCACATAACAGGTGCCTAATAGGCTAATACAGCATTGCAAGCGTTGAAATTCGTCTGAAATTTTGAGGAAATAGAGCCCTGCTTTCCTCCCTAGGTGGAGCTAATGTCTGGATGCATTTTTTCGCCCCCTGGTGGTGGCCCGGGAATACTCAAGAGACGCTCGTCTTAATGGTCTTAATGTGGAACAGGGATTTTAGCTGAACGTGGATTTTAGTGGCTTTTAATAGGATTTTACTATGCTTTTACCCATATATGGGGTGCTCCTAATAAAGGAGGAAGTTCCTTTTAGAAGAAGAAGAAGAAGGTGGTGTCGAATTTTACTTTCGCGCGAAAATTGCCTATTTTTGGACAGAATCAATGATCCTGCCAGCCTAAAACTTAATGAATCAGTCAAACGTTTCTTGAAACTTCTTCCCAACTATTTTTGCCATCATTTGATATCATTTTATGAGTCCTGGCCCTTGTCAGCTACTGTGTAGACTACTATTTATCAGAAAAGTGGTGAATTTCTTCGAGTTGCTGGCAAATGTATTGGTGTACATCCATGGAAAGGCATTTCTGTTTTTGTGTGATTAATACATGTAACACTTTAATCTGTAGTTGGCTACATATCCAAAAATTCAACTTATGACTTTAAAGCAGTCATCAGGCTAAACATGCCTTTACCATGACAACCAAACGAGTGGGTGAAATTTTTTTGTTTTTCATTTCCATAGATTGTCTGCAGGGGCGTAGATCCTGGGGGGGGGGGATGGGGGGGATGCATCCCCCCCTAGGATGAGCCTGGGGGGGATGATCATATGATTATCCCCCCCTAGAATCTCAAATATACCAAATCAGTATTGACAATTATTAGTTATATTTAGTTGTTTTTCCATCATACCAATTGGATGTCATATGGAATATGCAAGCAACAGATCTGTGTCACATAAATTAACTTAGATAATGTTAAATATGTTGGTTTTATGTGCCCCCAAGTCCGACGTTCAGCCCGTTTGACCTCGCGCGAAGTTGTGTTCGCCGAAATCATCCCCCCCTACCAAAATGAAAAATCTACGCCCCTGATTGTCTGTGCAAAATTTTAGAAAAATCTATCAGATCTAACCACCATACTTGAGTCATTTTAAGTGACTTGACCACTAGCCAAATTAACCCAATCCACATGCGCAAATTGAAAGTTCATGGAGGAGGGTGTTTTTAAAAAAGAAATACTCAAGAAAATTATCAACCTCTAGAAAAAGCAAACAGACTTTAAGATATTATGAAATGTGCCCTGCACAGAATTTTAAATCTTTTTGAGAGTCTGAAGTATTATGAATATGAGAAAGAGTGTTTAGTATATGCAAAGATGTGGTATATGCTTACTTTTTTCCTTCTAAGTATATATGGAGATTTGCTTATCTGACAATTAACCATGTTGTATTTGCTTGCAGGCTTTTGGACACATTTATTCGTCGCAGTAATGAAGGGGATATGAATGCTTATTTTGTGAAAGTGCTCACATTTCTCATTGGAGCAGGAGCTGACCCGTTTCGGCCAAGATACGGAAACAGTGTTCCTCTCAATTTGTTGGTTCAGAAGTTCAGTCAGGGACTAGATGATGTCTTAATGCCCTCAGTGGCAACTTCAAATTTTCTGGAAGAAGTATTTAAGAAATTGAATGTCCCAAAGGCCGGAAAAACTATAGTAAATGACATAATCAGATTACTTTCCAGTAAAAGTTTCCAAGGAGATTACATCTATTCGTCCTCTATCATCGAACTCATTGTAAGAAATTGTCTTGAGATAATCAAGACTTATCCTGACTTTTGTGATCATGTTGACTTTAAAGGAAGAACTCCACTCCACAACATCATGGAAAAACTTTTCTTGAATGGTTTGTGGAAAAGAATCCCCGACTTTGCAGCAGGAAACAACAGTCTTTGGAATCTAATATATCAACTTGTTAGTGAGAAGAACGTAAACATCAGAGACAATGACCAAGTGACTCCTTACAGTTGGATTCTCATGTGGCAGGAATCAGTGACACTCCATGATGAAGCAGATAAGGAGAAGTTAGCGAAGATGATTGAAGAAATCAAGAAACATTTTCAGAATAAAGGAGCAAGTGAAAAGGATGCTGCTCAAGAGGTGGGAATTTGTCGGTAAGTATATACAAGAACACAATTTATCAAGATATTGCGAGTCAGTTTTATGACGCATGTAAATTTATATGTCAATATATAAAAATCAAATGGTTGGTAGGTTGTAAGTACACAATTTATGAAATGGTAGATATTTTTAGTCTTTGATTCACTACACAACTGCCCGACCAAAAAAGGCTTTTTTTAAACTTGAACTATTTTTATTTAAAAAAATGAAAAAAATAAACTTTTGATGTAAGACCAGGTAACTGTAATGTAAAGTGCTCCGTCCCAACCCCCCTCCCCCCGGCCCCCGCTTCGCTGCCACAGTAAGAAAAGTGTTGAAACTTTTTCTTGCAAAGTCTGAAATTGAGTGGAATCATGTGGAATCCGAGCGCCATGTCAGAGAGAGAGAGAGAGAGAGAGAGAGAGATAGAGAGATCTTTATTTTTCATCCGTCATACAAAAAAATAAGCAATTACAAAGAAGGTACATTTAAGTCAGGAGACACATATTAAGACGCAATGAGCGTCGCTAGCATACATGCCACCAAAATCACATCGATTCTCTGAGGTGTAGCGGTTAAGGTGTCGGGCAAGAGTTCCTGGGTTAAAAAACTTTTCAATCTAATTTTTTTTGGGCACCCAATTAAAGCCTTCTGAAGCCCTATGATAGACTGGCAACACAGAAAAAAAAACTTAAATCAACCTTTTTTGTATATATTTTCTTCACTGTTACAACATTAAATAGCCGAAAATGTGCAAGAACAGGCATTTAACTGATATGCAGTACATGGCCAATTGTGCAGCATATACATTTACATAGATGGAATTTGGTACACATGTATCTGATAATCCCAATATGGTCTAGTTGTGTCTTTTGATGTCTATTTAATGATGGATAATTGGTACTTGTTTAAATATTCAGACAAAATATATGATTTTTTGTTTGTTTCTGGGCTAGCCTATATAATAACAAGAACGAACACCCAGAGAGTGCATAAGTAGGCCTGCCAGCCTGCCGTAATGTAGGCCAATTTCTTTTCCTTCCTTTTTTCTCCTTCCTTTCTTCTCCTTTTTTTTTTTTTGGTCTTTTTCTATCCTTTTTTTAAATCTGTATGCACTTGCTGCTCCTGGTGCTGAGCATGACAGCAGCAGGATCATGGCGTGAAAAATGGACCGTGTGCAGAATTGTAGAAGTCTATTTTCAATTAAATCAACACATTTCTTGAAGACTAGCCAATATTGGAAAGTGCCTTCAATTAGCCACAAGTAAGCATACTACAAAGAATCAGATTCATACAATACGTAGTTTTAGCAGGATCTGATGCACAGAGTCACACAGAAAGAATCTGGCTCGTCACATAAGGCCTGGTGCTGGCAGCCCTCTTTATAATGACAACATCTGACATGGCGCAATATTCTGTAAAGTGGTCATTTACGGAAATTATTTGACCTTGGCAACATGATCTTAATGAAGTAAATCCCCCCGAAGAAGAGCAAACACACCTATTGCTGATCTGGTTGTTGTAAACAAAACCTACGTAATCACCATTGCTCAAACAATATTGCATTTGCTGAGCTGCCACCCCTAGTTGATAAGAGACGAATCACCTAAACATTGAAGTAGTTAAAGGCTCTGATTGTATTTTGCTAAAAAAATAAAAATAAACTCAGGTAGATTTTGCATTAAGTTCTATTGGATATATTGAAATTTTATGCAGGTACAGAAGAATTGAAGAGAAGATCCAACACTTGACAAAATCCAATTTAGAACAGCTGACCGAAGATATTATGGAAATCTTGGAGGAGGGAGAGTTTGATTTTCCAAAAGAAGGACATTACATTATCAAGAAGCTTATTGGTGAAACAAAACACTTTTATCAGGACCCCTCTTTTAAAAAGTTAGTTCAGGTATGTATGGTAAAAACATGACACACTCTATGCTGACTTGTCAGCCACTATGGCTCAGTCAGTAGAGGGCTCGCCTCACAAATGAGGGAACTGGGTTCAATCCCCAGGCTAGCGAACATATCATTCCATGGCGTCGTCGTTCACAATAGACATAAATTTGAGGTGCAATGGGCCCAACTGGAAACAATTAACTGACTTACCTTGGCTACCCACGTTAAATGAAGTAACCTTTATCTTAACCTTTACAATATCACAAAAACCCCTTTTTCTGATTATTCATGAATATGTGTGTGTTTTCTGTTGACATTGTCTGTCAGCTGTGATACTCCATTTTGCCCAAAAGCATTGCCTATTTTTATAATTTGGGAAGGTAAAAATTGTTGCTGTGTTGGCATGTTCAGAAAGAATAGAAACTTATAACTTCACCATGGATCTGACAAAAGTTCAAGTGTATATCATGTCCATACATCAACTTTAAATTATTATAGATTTAGCTTGATACCACCTATGAATTCCTGAAATTTCTGCACCTTAGATCTTCCTCAAATGATGCATAATTATTCTTTTTGTTTCTGACGCAGTTCACAAAATGCTCCAGAAACATATTTTGCAAATTCTGTTTATGTCATTTGATCATCAGCTATGATGCCACAGCTGGGTCGGAGATTGCCTCATTGCTAAGGTGCTATGATAATCGTCATTTACTCAGAAACTGATATGGGTGATGTGGTTGGAGCAATGACTATTAGCGAGGCAGGTATGTAAAAAAATAGTGTATTTATACATAGAAGCATGAAACTTGACGCATACTTAAAAAACATCTCTACAAATATAATTGGATAGGGAGCCACCTCAGATTTAGCATAGATGGCTATTAGGGTGGCCCAAAAAACAAAATTTTTGATTTTCTATTCGCATACCCCCTCATTTTAGGAGAAATTGTGAAAAAAGCACCCTGTAAAAATTTCAAGAAAATCGGTCAAGTCTTAGTGGTCTCTCAAGGCCCCTCCATTCTTAGCAAAAAGGAAAATTTCAACCATTTTCGCAAATTCGCGGTTCCTCATAACTTAGTCAATTTGTACAGTACTACATTTTCAATGCCATGGTTGGATAGGGCTCAAAAAGAGCTTCAATTTGCATACCAACATTATTGG
This sequence comes from Platynereis dumerilii, assembly GCA_026936325.1. NCBI lineage: Eukaryota > Metazoa > Annelida > Polychaeta > Phyllodocida > Nereididae > Platynereis > Platynereis dumerilii. The sequence goes on from JAPTHN010000035.1 coordinate 1,396,452, forward strand.
TCTAAGATAATATCTCAACTCCCATGGTCTCTTCAGTTTACACTTTTCGTGAATGAAATTGTTGCTGAACGACCGATCCTGATAAAAGCCAGTCTTTTATTTTTTTTCGCTGTAAATTGCTGTGATTCTTATTTTCCCAGTTCCAGAATGACCAAATATTAAAAAAAAAATTTTTGACCATGGGAATGCCCGGTTTATGAGTGATGAAATTTTATGTTGAAGTGTGTCGCAAACTCATAAAATAGCAGGGGGGAATTGTAGTATTTCAAATTCATATCTTCATCCAAATTTATTACAGGGCACCATGATGGGTACCACTTGAAAGACAATATTCTTATGTTTCACATGATATAAATTATGTTGTCCTATATTTAACTCTTATGAAGTTAAACTATGAAATGCAACAGCCACTCTCCGATGTTTTCAGCACTTTTGACAAAATCTAACATTAAAACTTTACAGCTCATAAAGCGGGTTTCTCCATGGTAAAAAAAAAAGTTTTATGTTTTATCGGGTCATCCTGCCTTTTGGAGAATAAGAAGATGTTAATTGACAGTGAAATTTAATGGAAATATTTTCTTGAACAGGTTTGATCATTCAGTAAACACTTTCGCACATTAGCGCTGTCAGCTGAAGAGTCCATGGGAGCCAAGATATCATCCTAGACCATTGATGTTGGTATGCAAATTGAAGCTAATTTTGATACCTTTCCAACCATGGCAATTAGAATGTCGTTCATTAAAAATTCACAAAGTTTTGGCTAACCGCGTATTGGCGAAAATGGTTGAAATGTTTCTTTTTCGTGAGAATTGAGGGGCCTTGAGAGACCACTTAGACTTGACTGATTTTCATGAAATTTTAACAAGGTGCTTTTTTCACCATTTCTCCTAAAATGAGGGGGTATGCGATGTGAATTTCAGAAAAAACAATTTTCTTGTACATTTTTAGGCCACCCTAATGGCTATTGGCAGCCATTTTCCAAAATGGCCGCCAATTCTTCCATTATGCTGCTTTCTGTGTAGTTCCTATGAATAGAATGCATGCAAATAGTGTTTGATATTCCTTCTCTATACTATAACATTTTTAGTAGCCTCAAATATTTTCAGGCTTTCTAGAATCCATTTTGGTAGAATTATCAACTCAAATACTGTATTTTCGCGGTTTTGCGTGGTTTCGCCAATTCTAAATGAATATGAAAATAAGTTGCATATTTGAATTCCTTTCAAAAAGAGCTTTCAAATGAGTACCCGCATTAATGGGTTTCGTAAAATTGGAGTGGAAATGGAAAAAATGAAAATTTGAAGTTTTTTGAAGATTTTGGTTCTGAAGTTCATTTTGACAAAGAATTCACGGAAACTAGTGATGCTACCATTCATTTGAAAGCTCTTCTTACAAGGAATTCAAATAGGAGGTCAATTTAAATATTAATTGAGATTCCATAGAATTATGGAAAACCGCGAAAAATGCTGCATTTTCTTCAACAGTTATAACAAAATGGTGCTGACCACCCTAAAATTCCTTAGTTCAACCCAGGAATCAATTGATAGTTTTTTTTAGATCTTTAGAAGACATAATGACCGTTTTTTTCATATGGTCAAACTGTAGGCACTTCACAGAAAGCAGGAAAATGAGATAATTAGCCGCCATTTTGGAAAATGGCTGCCATGGCTCAACCAGGTCAAATCTGAAGTGGCTCCCTATCTAAATTTATTCTTTAAGATGTTCTTAAACGATGTGCCAAGTTTCATGCTTCTATGTATAAATGAAATATTACTCCCCTATTCATGACAAATCTGCCCCGCTATATAGGTTGCACCAACCTGCTCATTAATTTTCTCTATGGTTGGCAAGGGAGACTTTAGCTATGATATCATACTATTCAAAGGTAAACATTACAGGTGATTTAATTAGCACGTGATTCTGAAGTTGTGCCACTAAATACATATCATTTTTAGTTAATCTGATTGGCTCAGCAAAAATGGAATGTCACACAGCCAATATATGAAACGTTGCAAGTGCATGTTTACTGTTGATTCCTCACAGGCAACTGTGAATGACCAGGATTGCGCAGTAATTAAATTGCCTGTAAAAGTAGATTCTTTTTTTTAAAATGAATTGTAGAGCTGTTTAGAAGCAAGACTTAGTGTGAACAATGTTGCTGCTTATTATTGACCATCCACAATTGAGTGTGACAGAACTGGTAACTGCAGGAAATTCTGTCTTCTTCCTGAATTTACACATGTTATCCTAGTTTTAATGTATTCTTCAGGGACTGTATTTTTTAAGTTATCAAAGAAACACACTAGCAAGTGCTGGAGACATGTTTGATGACATTTGGAATCTATTTGTATCACTCTGGATAGATAACCAGTCAACGGTAGACAACTGTATTGCCAAACTCAAGGTACTGAACTGCAAATTCCTTGACTTCAGATTTTAATAGTCAAATTGCATGAAGCATGTTGAAATAATTTCACTCTATTTAACGTTCCAGATTTTCCTTCCTTTGGATGCTGGTTTCAGCACAAGGTAAATATATTCAGTAAATGTCACAAGTGCAGTAAGTAAGATATTCAGCCAGTCTTTTATTTATGTGATTTGACATACTGAGGAATGATGTTGTTTTCTTTCATTTTACTACTGTGATTCGACATTTATGTTGAACAGTGGTTGCTCCGGGGAGAGGAGGGGTCAGTGTTGTAACCGCCGACAAATGTGTGTATACCACCCCCCCCCCCAAACATTTGACAAAAATGTTATGTTTTGATTAAAAGTTTCCATTCCATAACTGAATATCATGATGTAATCCACATGTTCATTTCACAGGAATGTTACTGAGTGTACCAGTGAATGACATCAGACTGTGTGGTTTAGTGTTATATCTTAAAATTTTATCTCTAGAATCTGCTCTAAATTCAAGCCATCGCTTGTTTCTTGACAAGTGAAGCCAACATGGCATCTAAGGCCAGACTTGAATGATCTTAGTTTCTCAGATCTTCCCAATAGGGTGGCCTAAAAATGTACAGGAAAATTTTTTTTTCTGAAATTCACATCGCATACCCCCTCATTTTAGGAGAAATGGTGAAAAAAGCACCTTGTTAAAATTTCATGAAAATCAGTCAAGTCTAAGTGGTCTCTCAAGGCCCCTCAATTCTCACGAAAAAGAAACATTTCAACCATTTTCGCCAATACGCGGTTAGCCAAAACTTTGTGAATTTTTAATGAACAACATTCTAATTGCCATGGTTGGAAAGGTATCAAAATTAGCTTCAATTTGCATACCAACATCAATGGTCTAGGATGATATCTTGGCTCCCATGGACTCTTCAGCTGACAGCGCTAATGTGCGAAAGTGTTTACTGAATGATCAAGCCTGTTCAAGAAAATATTTCCATTAAATTTCACTGTCAATTAACATCTTCTTATTCTCCAAAAGGCAGGATGACCCGATAAAACATAAAACTTTTTTTTTTACCATGGAGAAACCCGCTTTATGAGCTGTAAAGTTTTAATGTTAGATTTTGTCAAAAGTGCTGAAAACATCGGAGAGTGGCTGTTGCATTTCATAGTTTAACTTCATAAGAGTTAAATATAGGACAACATAATTTATATCATGTGAAACATAAGAATATTGTCTTTCAAGTGGTACCCATCATGGTGCCCTGTAATAAATTTGGATGAAGATATGAATTTGAAATACTACAATTCCCCCCTGCTATTTTATGAGTTTGCGACACACTTCAACATAAAATTTCATCACTCATAAACCGGGCATTCCCATGGTCAAAAATTTTTTTTAAAAATATTTGGTCATTCTGGAACTGGGAAAATAAGAATCACAGCAATTTACAGCGAAAAAAAATAAAAGACTGGCTTTTATCAGGATCGGTCGTTCAGCAACAATTTCATTCACGAAAAGTGTAAACTGAAGAGACCATGGGAGTTGAGATATTATCTTAGACCAATAATGTTGGTATGCAAATTGAAGCTCTTTTTGAGCCCTATCCAACCATGGCATTGAAAATGTAGTACTGTACAAATTGACTAAGTTATGAGGAACCGCGAATTTGCGAAAATGGTTGAAATTTTCCTTTTTGCTAAGAATGGAGGGGCCTTGAGAGACCACTAAGACTTGACCGATTTTCTTGAAATTTTTACAGGGTGCTTTTTTCACAATTTCTCCTAAAATGAGGGGGTATGCGAATAGAAAATCAAAAATTTTGTTTTTTGGGCCACCCTACTTCCCAAGGTACTTTTTCTGGGGCCTGTCGGTTGGACAAAAAAAAGGTGAAATCTAAATTATTAAATTATACTAAACTATTGATATGCAACATTAGAATTTGCTACCAAGTATCTTGGTAACGTCTTCAAACCTTTCACTTGAGATTTCAACATGAACTTTGGTTTCTGTCTAAACTTTACACCTGGGTCATTCCATGCCAACTCACCCAGAGCCTCCAGTATGACCATCTCAGACTTTGATTTAAAAAATCACACGGATACCCTGAACTCTTTAGTGGAGACATGCCAAATATGACGTATGTAGTGCAAATAGTTCAAAAGTTATGACAAATTTTGTCAAAAAAGTTTTGTTAAATTATTTGCTCCAAAATGTCAGAGGTGCTGAGAACTGCTCTTTCGGGGGTCACAACTCAAGATTGGGCCGGGATATCACATTGATTTTTTTCTACGCCAACTCATGATACGTTAGATTTGATTTCTCAGCCCAAAAGTGAAATACCTCTTTTGGTTCTTCAGGAAAAAAAATCCAAAGTTGGTTTTCCATACAGCATAAATGTTTTTTTTCCAAAATTTGGAAGCTTTGTTTAAGAAGAACACGTCTAGAACTTGAAGAGTAACACACAATTCTTTTGTTGTGGGCTCCAAAGTGCCCATAAAAATGATTCACAGAAATATATCCATTTTTCGAAGCGTAGCAGCGGTCCAAATGTGTGTCCAGAATGAAAAACATAAATAAAGGCGATTTTGTATTGGCAAAATGGCCATGCGGGCAAGTGTTCACACCCATAATTTTTTTTTTGGTGATTAGTTATGTTAAAGATCTAACTATAATAAAAAATGTGAAAGACTATAATCTCATCTAATTCCCGTGACAATTTCATAGTATTGTGCCCCATTCTCACGGGAGATGACGGTAAGCTTTTTATCAACGGCGGCGCAGAGCCAGACGAATTCTTGCAAGATTTTCAGTTAGGACGGCGCGAAGGGCAATTATGTAATCAATTAAGGCTAATCGATAACCATGCAACGAAAGCCACGGCGGGGTTCTTTTTGTTCCCTGCGGGGAAGAAAAGTTGTACGCCGTCATCAAAAGTTCGCCGGGGGGAAAGAAATTTCCTCCTCCTGCGGGATACTTTTATATCGCCCCGTGATATAAAAAGTACCCCGCAGGGAACCTATAACTGCCCCTCAGTGAACCTATTTCACCGCGGCGGACTATATTTTCACAACGCCGGGGATTGCTTTTACGACTGCGGGAATGGTTTTGTTCTCCACGGGGATGTCTGTAGGCCCGAGGGCACATCGCCGGGAATGAAAAGCATGACGCCGTTGTCAAGGGCACCGCGGCGGAGGAGGGCGCTGCGAAAGCCAATAAAAAGGGCCGCAGAGGGCCGCCTTGCTTCACTTGCTGCTTGACCTTTGAAGGGGACACTCCTGGATGCTGGACAGACATGATGGCTGATGAAGATGCTGGGGAAGACCTTGACGTTGCTGTTGTTGCTGCTGTTGCTGGTGCTTATTATCTAAGAAGAATAAGGAGGAGGAGGAAGATGAAGAGATGGTGGATTCGGAATTGGCTGCTGCAGAGGGAACAACATGGCCATTTCTACCAGCTGCTGCCTGAATTGGCCAACAATGATGTCTCTGGCTACTACAACTTCTGCAGAATGCCTCCTGACATTTTTGCTGAAATCCTGGCTGCTGTGGCTCCTGCAATTACAAAACAAGACACCAACATGAGGAGGGCTCTGGAACCTGGATTGAAGTTGGCAGTCACCCTACGGTACATGGCGACAGGAGAGAGCTACAAGTCCTTGGCCTACGGTTTCAGAGTGGCTCCCAACACCATCTGCAATTTTATCCCCAGTGTCTGCATTGCCATCATGCGAGCTTACGAACATCTGCTGGCCCTGCCAATGGATCCAGCATCCTGGAAGGAAGTTGCCAAGGGCTTCGAGAAGAGGTGGAACATGCCCCATTGCATCGGAGCACTGGATGGGAAGCATATTGGCATCAGATGTCCTCGGAAAGCTGGGTCAATCTACTTCAACTACAAGGGCTTCCATTCCATTGTGCTTATGGCTTTGGTGGATTCTGACTACAAGTTCCTGTACGTGCAGGCTGGATGCCAAGGAAGCTCATCGGATGGAGGAGTCTTCCTGGACACAAGGCTGAGGGATCTGCTGGAAGAAGAACGACTTGGGCTACCCCCTGCTGAACCTCTACCTGGCACAGTTGGGAATCCTTTTCCATACTTCATCGTTGGAGATGAGGCCTTCCCCTGAAGAGCTGGTTGCTGAAGCCTGTTCCAAGAAGAAACCTTGACATCCCCTCCAGAGTCTACAACTACAGAATTTCAAGAGCCAGGAGAGTGGTGGAGAATGCCTTCGGTATCCTGTCCCACAGGTTCAGATGCTTCCTAACTACGATGCCCCAGAAACCCGGCAGAGTGGCAGCCATCACTCTGGCAGCCTGCACTCTACACAATCTTCTGCGAGACAGAATAGGAATTCATCGAGCCATGGACAACGACGTAATGGACAGAGAAGATCCTGCAACCCATGAAGTCACTGAAGGACTGTGGAGAGGAGACCCCTTGCATGACCTTGGATTCGCTCCAGCATATGGAAATGCCACAAGACAAGCCAAACAGTACCGAGACTACCTACGAGACTACGTGAACAGCCCAGCAGGAAGTGTCCCCTGGCAGATGGACAGAATTTGAAGATGAAGCAGAGCAGCAGCAGCAGCAGCAACAGCAGTTCAATGCCCCCCTTAAAAAACCACAAATTAACCCAGCCCTTGTAAGGGCTTACCACTTCCTCCAGAAAGAGCAGGCCTTGTACACATCTTTATGTTGACAAACCCCCCCCTAAAAAAAAGCCCTCCCTGCAACAACTACATATTTTGTGACGTACATAAAATAGCAAATTTTTAGCTTTGTATCTATCTGTACAACCCATTTAAATCACTTTCACTTCCTCTCTATCTGCCTATCTATCTGTCTATCTATCTGCCTATCTATCTATCAATCTATCTATCTATCTATCTATCTGTCTATCTATCTATCCAAGTGCATCCCTGCAAAGTGACGATAACTGCTTTTGTTTTCTGCAGTGTATATATGTAACGAGCATTGTGTTCCATCTATCTATCTATCTATCTATCTATCTATCTGTCTATCTGTCTATCTGTCTATCTGTCTGTCTATGTGCCTATCTATCTATCTATCTATGTGCCTATCTATCTATCTATCTATCTGTCTATCTATCTATGCAAGTGCAATCCCTGCAAAGTGACGATAACTGCTTTTGTTTTCTGCAGTGTATATATGGGTCATTCTCTAAACTATTGTCAAATTACCGTTACTGACATGTATGACATGAAAATCTAAAAATACCTAAAAAGTAACTATGCTGTGAGTATAAAATCAACAATTCTCATGAAAATCTATGATTGGATTAATTTTTTTTAAATCATTTTTTGAATTTTTTCCATGTTTTACCCCCAAAATTGGTCTTTTTTGAGTGTTACTGGTTCAAGGTTGTCACATGTCTCTGACCAAAACTCACATTTTTTTCTATAAAATGTTTAAAATTAAAATTGGTATGCATGCATCACACCCTGGCATTTGCACTGTAGATGGAAAAACCACATTTCATGGTTTTCAAGCCATTTACGCCGGTTTTTCCGTCCGTTACTGCATTTGCAAAATTTATGTCAACTCCAGAACTTTTAACATGTTTGGGGTCCTTATATCAATACAACTTAATTAAAACTAACAATTCTTTCACAATATCATTTAAACATCCTTATAGCAGCAGATTATCTTCGTGTCTTTATTTTTTATTTTTTTATTCTGATACAAATCGCTAAAAGCTTTTCACTGCATCTTGAGTATTTTTATTAAGCATCAACTCCGGAACCATTACCAGAGGGTGAAAATGTGTCTTGATTTCATTATTTTTTTGGCTACCAAGTCCATTTTAAGTACAACTTGTGAACTGAACACTTTTTAATCTATCAGTTGCTTCCATTTTTCTTATTTTACATGAAACATACAAATTTGTCAACTCCAGAATGTCAACTCTGGCACCAAATTGAAAAATTCCGGAGTTGACACATAATCTTGCCTGACGTGACGTCACCAGGTTAAATATACACGTAAACAATGATAATAAATTCAGTTTCTTCAAATTTTGTTTGCAGGTATGAGAAAATACTTGTATTTTGCAACTTTATTGATTTGTTTATAATTTTTCAACATCCATTTTTGATTTAATGTGTGAAGTTCTTTTGGTGCCGGAGTTGACAATCGACTGATGTATGTTAGACAAAAATGTTCGGGAGAAATGATGATACCGCAACAAAATGTATATTTCAGATACCATTAGCAAAAAGATATGTATTAAATTATCACTGCACCAAAAGTGGTTTATAATCCTTGTTAAAACATTAAAAATAAATGCTGAAAAGTGCTAAATGGAAGAAAATGTTGATAACAAAATTTTCAGCCCAAAAAAATATGCAAAATAAATAAAATTTGAATAATGATGAATTGAAAGAAACATTTGCTATCAAATAATCAGATTAGTGATTTCATATCATCAGTTTATACTTCTTTTGGTGCAATTCGAATCCTTAAACAATATGTAAAATTCCTTTAGAACAAATGTCAACTCCAGAACCATTGCTTTATCAACTCAATTCTGCTTGTAAGAAATATTGGCCAAAATTATTATTTTTGGTGCAATATATTTAATTTTGCAACTTCACAAAGCTATTTAAGTGTTTTTAACATATTAATCTTTTTTTATACAATACTGATGCATTATAGAATATATATTTGATTCAGGAGCTGATAAAATGTCAACTCCGGCACTTTGTGTCAAGTCAGAAATGAGTTTTTTTTAAAATAACTGTATTATTCCTTGATTATCCATTTAAAAGGTATACCATACCAAGGAAAGCATCCAGTTTATCCACTTTTAAGCACCTCAATTATTCTATAATAATCATGACCCATTTTACATGTGTTGAAATGTCTCAATGTCAACTCCAGAACTGTTTAATTTTTTTATTATATTAAAAATGAAATAAAATCAGTAAAAATGAACCGGATTTTTGGCCAGTCATTTAGTAGCTCTCCTTAGAGCCTTATCTAACAATACATTTAATTACTGAAGACAAAAATTAAAATTTTTATTTATTAAATGCAGAGTATCCACTTTGACAATAATTTAGAGAATGACCCATATGTAACGAGCATTATGTTCCATCTATCTATCTATCTATCTATCTATCTATCTGTCTATCTGTCTATCTGTCTATCTGTCTATCTGTCTGTCTATGTGCCTATCTATCTATCTATCTATGTGCCTATCTATCTATCTATCTATCTATCTATCTATCTATCCAAGTGTCATCACTGCAAAATGACGATCACTCGTTTTTCTTTGCTGCAGTGTATATGCGACGTCCAAATATTTTCTTCTATATAGCTATCTATCTGCCTATCTATCTGCCTATCTATCTGTCTATCTATCTGCCTATCTATCTGTCTATCTATCTGCCTATCTATCTGTCTATCTATCTATCTATCTATCCAAGTGTCATCACTGCAAAATGACGATCACTCGTTTTTCTTTGCTGCAGTGTATATGCGACGTCCAAATATTTTCTTCTATATAGCTATCTATCTGCCTATCTATCTGCCTATCTATCTGCCTATCTATCTGTCTATCTATCTGCCTATCTATCTATCTATCTATCTGCCTATCTATCCATCTATCTATCTATCTGACTATTGGCTAGTTCTCACGACGGCGATTTGAGAGCGACGCATCAAGAGAAGTCATTTCTTGGAAGGTTGTGGCGTAGAACGTTGGTTTTGGCACATTACGTAATCAATTAGTGTCATGTGCGACGCTTAAAGTTAGTAGCCGCGGTGAGTCTTGAGGTGTCCGCGGCGCTTCTTAAGCTTTCTTCGCCGCGTTACGCCTCTCTTTCCTCAGCGCAGTTCCAAACAGACGCGTCGCACTTTGTTTTGGAATTCGGCGAGGCTGCTTTTACTTCGCCCAATGTTGTTTCCTCTTACGCCGCTGATGGTTGTGAGGCAGCTACGTCTGAAATTGGCGACCTGCGACGCATCAGGAAACCTTCGGCGTACACCCGAGGTAAGATGCGTCGCTGAAAATGACAGCCTCGCCGAAGACTGTAAGGATGCAACGCCGCATTTAGGGACTTGTTACTGCGTAACTTGATGGTTCATCGTCGCACATGCATTCATAAAGCGCCGAGGACATTACAGGCGCGTCGATGCTGACCTTCTTCGTCGTCCTTGCCTTAAGCAGCGACGAAGGTCTCTTAAGCATCGACGAACGTCTGTTGTTGCAGCGCTGCGGCAAAGTGTGTTTCGCTGCTGCAGGAGTCACTTTTGGTCATTATAAAAAGGGACACAGAGGACCTCCTTGCTTCATTTGCTGATTGCCCTTCAATGAGAACACAACGACTGCCTACTGAACATATGCATGATGAATGAAGAAGAAATTATTGTTGTGGCTGGTGCTGCTGCTGTTGCTATCGGAGCTGTCTATTTGAGACAGAGGAGGAGGAGGGCCAGGAGACAGAAAAGGTGGTGGATTCGCAACTGGTTGCTGCAGAGGGAACAACATGGTCACTTCCATCAACTGCTGCCTGAACTGCAAGTGCGTGACGTGTCCGGCTACTACAACTACACTAGAATGCCCCCTGCCATCTTTGCTGAAATCCTGGAAGCTGTTGGACCACTCATCGCTAAGCAAGACACCAACATGAGGAGGGCTTTGGAACCTGGTCTGAAGTTGGCTATCACCCTGCGGTACATGGCAACAGGAAACAGCTACAAGTCCCTAGCTTATGCTTTCCGTGTGGCACCCAACACCATCTGCAACTTCATCCCTGAGGTCTGCCTTGCCATCGTTCATGCCTTCGAAAGACAGCTGGCACTACCCACACAGCCTGAAAGATGGAAGGAGACAGCCAAGGCTTTTGAGACGAAATGGAACTTGCCCAACTGCATTGGAGCTCTGGATGGCAAGCACGTCGCAATCCGATGTCCCAAGGCTGCAGGCTCCTTGTTCTACAACTACAAGGGATTTCACTCCATTGTCCTGATGGCCCTCGTTGATGCCAACTACAAGTTCATCTATGTGCAGGCTGGCTGTCAAGGAAGTGCATCTGATGGCGGCGTCTTCAGGGACACAGTACTTCGACAACTCCTGGACGAGGAAGATCTAGGCCTACCACCTCCAGAACCTCTACCTGGCACAGAAGACAATCCTTTCCCATATTACATCGTGGGTGACGAGGCATTTCCCCTGAAGACATGGCTGCTCAAACCAGTGCCAAGAAGGAACCTTGACATTGCTTCCAGAGTCTACAATTACAGGATTTCAAGAGCCAGGAGAGTGGTGGAGAATGCCTTCGGTCTGCTGTCAAACAGGTTCAGATGCTTCCTGACCACCATGCCCCAACGACCTACAAGAGTGACATACATCACAATGGCTGCTTGTGTTCTACACAACATTCTGCGAGACAGAGTAGGCGTCCACCATGCCCGTGACAATGAAGTGATGGACAGAGAAGATCCACAGACACATGACGTCACTGAAGGAGTTTGGAGGGGAGACCGTCAATTGCATGACCTAGGAGAACCACTTCGACACGGAAATGCCTCCAGAGATGCCAAGGCTGCTCGAGACTACCTACGTGACTGGGTCAACAGTCCGGCAGGAAGTGTCCCTTGGCAGTTGGAGAAAATCTGAAGAAGATGCATTCAAAACAACAAACCCCAGGTCCTTTTAAGGGCCACCAAATCCTCCCAATTGAGCTGGCCATGTACACATCCTATGTTGACAAAACAAGCCCAAAAATCAATCAATCAATCAATCCCTCCATCCATCTATCTATCTATCTATCTATCTATCTATCTATCTATCTATCTATCTATCTATCTATCCAAGTCCAATCCCTGCAAAGTGACGACAACTGCTTTTCTTTTGCTGCAGTGTATATATGTAACGAGCATTGTGTTCCATCTATCAAGCTATCTATCTATCTATCTATCTAGCTATCTATCTAGCTATCTATCAAGCTATCTATCTATCTATCCAAGTCCAATCCCTGCAAAGTGACGACAACTGCTTTTCTTTTGCTGCAGTGTATATATGTAACGAGCATTGTGTTCCATCTATCAAGCTATCTATCTATCTATCTATCTAGCTATCTATCTAGCTATCTATCTTTCTATCTATCTAGCTAGCTATCTAGCTATCTACCTGCCACTTGAGCTAGACAAGTGAAATTACAAAGTGATGCACTTGTACTAGTGCAACCAACCAACACAATTTTTAAAAGCAAAGCACTTGTACTAGTGCATTACATTTTAATTAAGAAATTCATGCACTTGTACTAGTGCAATAAAAATATGTTTATACCAAAGAATGCAGCACTTGTACTAGTGCTGCACTTGGTATGTTTTGGGGCAAAGAAAGGGGGAACTAGCACCTTGCTTTTATGAAGGTGATTACTTTTAATGAAGGCCAGGACCGGACTTTTGTTTTGGGGGACTTTTTTTTTGGGGGACTTTTTTTTTGGGATTGTCAACGTTTTTTTTGCTCTTTTTTGGCTCTTTTCGGTCAACACAAGCTCTTTTTTTTTGTCAACATAAGATGTGTACGTGGCCTGCCCTTTTGGGAGGATTTGGTGGCCCTTAAAAGGGCCAAGGTTTTTTGTTTTTTGGTCTTCTACTTTCGTGGAGAAAGGAGACCTGAAGTCCAACTGGGCGAAGGGGAAGGCTGGTGCTGGTGATGGGCGGCCGGTTGACCAAAGCTGGGTCCAGGGGGGTAGCCGTATTTCTCGGGGCTGTCCTGTGCATCCATCATCAGTGTCATGGTGGAGTGGCTGGGCTGCATCGGGGTGTAGCTGGGAGTCTGCCTGGAGGATCCTCCTTCCCTGGGCTGGTGCTGCTGGTAGTGATGGCTGCTGGAAGCCTGGGGATGGTGCTGGTGGTGTGATGGCACATACGTCGAAGAAGGAGGAGGATGAGGAGGAGGTGGCATCTGCAGGCGCTGAGGAGGATGAGGAGGCTGGAAGGTGTGCTCCTGATGCTGTCTTGACTGGCGGCTGGCCTCATCATCCCAGTAGAGGGCGGCCTCTGCAATGGTCCTGACCATCGCCCTCCTGATTTCAGGGCTGGCGTGCACTCCCACGTGGTACAGGTCCTGGCACTTCATCCTCCAGTACTCCTGGTCGGGTGTCAACTCCTGGTGGTCGGGGCACATCTTGCAGCCAGAGCCTTTCAGGATTTTCTTGGCGGAGGACATGGCTTGCATGCTGCCTGCGATGACGTGCATGGCGGAGTGCATGGCTTCATCTCCTGGGGCCTTCCTCTTGGTTCCCTTGGCAGCGGCTCCAGGCTTTGGTGCTCCAGGGAAGACTTGGGACTGCTGGCTGTCCTGTGCTGGCTGTTCAGGTGGCAGGTCCGGCATGTCATAGGAAGCTGGCAGGGAATCCTCAGGGTTGTAGCTTTCATCATCGGAGTCTGAGGCTGGCCGGTTGGCAGACAGTTGAGAGATGGCGGACAGCTCCTTCCCTGGCTTGTGGACGATGGAGTCCTTCAGGAACCGACAGTTGTTCAGGATGTACTCGTCCCTCTCTGTGAGCTTCTCCTTCCTGGCGGCTCCTGAAGCTTCAGGCCTGACGAGTCTGGAGAAGTGAGTGCGCACTGTCTTCCTCCAGTTGAAGATGTCCTGGGAGGTGTACTTGGGGCCCAGCTCCTTTGCTTTTTCTGAGTCCAGCAGCAGCTTCTCGTTCCCCTTGTAGCCTCTGGTCCCCTTCATGTACAGCACAGGATGCTCCTTGTACCAGTTGATGAGGTCATCTTCTTGTTCAGCTGTGATGCCCATGTTGTTGCGGATGTTTGGCTTGGGGGCCTTCCCTTTGCCCTTCTTGCCCTTGGACTTGGCTTCAGCAGCTGCAGGGGTGTCATCAGCAGAGTCTTCTTCCTCCTCGAATGTGTCCTCATGGATGGCCACTCTGTCTAGAGCAAGAACAGGCTGGCTCTCTGCTGTTTTCTTGGGAGTCTGCTTCTTGGGAGTCTGCTTCTTCGGAGTCTGCTTCTTTGGAGTCTGCTTCTTTGGAGTCTGCTTCTTTGGAGTAGACTTGGCAGTAGGCTCTGGAAGACCCGTGGAAGACTTGGCAGCAGGCTTGTCAGCAGGCTTGGCAGCAGGCTTGGCAGCAGGCTTGGCAGCAGGCTTGGCAGGCTTGTCAGCAGGCTTGGCAGCAGGCTTGGCAGGCTTGTCAGCAGGCTTGTCTCCTTCATCAGTTTCAAAGAGTTCAACTGAAGAATCTTCGTCTGTGCTGTCTTCTGGCCGGCCCTCGAAGATGGTCTCGCTGACGACAGTGGCTTTGGTGGTTGAAGTGGTGGTCTTCGTCTGGCTGCCAGCTGTAGTGGAGGTGTAGAGCCCAGGTAGAGAGAGGTCTGCCATGGCTGTAGTGAAGAAGGCAGTCACTGCAGCATCTGAAGGTTCATGGAGAGGAGTTGCAGCTGGAGTTGTAGCTGGAGTTGTCACTGGAGTGCTCCCAGGAGTGTGGAGTGTTGACCTGGTGCTGAGCTTGGTTGGTGCCCTGGTGACGACGGTGCCCTTTCTCCTCTTTGGTCCCATGTTGTAGCAGCAATTTGAAGTACAATTGTAGCAACAAAAGTAGCAGCAAATGTAGCAGTTGATAATAGTGTCGTGGATTCTAGGTGTGTTCTGGTCGAAGGTCTGAGTGGGTATGGTGCTCTAAACTGGCCTCCTCTATATATATGCAGGGTGCGGACCGCCTCTTTCCCCCTCCTTCGCCCCCCCTGCTTCGCTGCTGCTGCCCCAGCCGCTGCGCAAAAAGAGGGTGACACGCAGACAAAGGGTTGATGCTAAAAATAGAACAACGCATGCACTCAGGCGCCACTCTGTCTGCTGCATTGGGGGTCCAAAAGACGCGGCGCGCACCCTCTCACGTGCGTCGAACATGTGTCTTTCTGCGACGCGTGTCTGAAACATGTGACATGAAGCAAGAGCTTTCTGCTACACTGCTGTTTCTGCGTCGAAGCTCTTCTTTGTGCGTCGCAACTTTAAAAATCTGCGGCGCGCACTGATTTCTTTTTACGCTTCTTCTTGCTTCACCACTTCTTTCCTCGCAAAGATTCAACCGGTTGAATCTTTTTTTCCTGCATCGTCAAATTTCTAGGAATTGCGTAGAAAGACCTCTTAAAGCGACGCATGCTGTTCCTGTTGCGCCGTAAAGCCTAAATTGACGGCGAACATGCTCAAATCTTTGCCCTTTCCTGG
The DNA here is from genome assembly GCA_026936325.1 of Platynereis dumerilii. Lineage (NCBI taxonomy): Eukaryota > Metazoa > Annelida > Polychaeta > Phyllodocida > Nereididae > Platynereis > Platynereis dumerilii. The sequence continues at coordinate 1,412,066 of JAPTHN010000035.1, forward strand.
AAATATAAGAAACGCCGTCACTTAAACCCTCTGTTACGTCTCCGTGAGAACTAGCCATATCTGTCTGACTATCTATCTATCTATCTATCTATCTATCTATCTATCTATCTATCTATCTATCTATCTATATTAATTAAAGTGGTGAAAAAACTTTAATTAAGAAAGCAGAAATGCCACCTGTACTGGTTAAGCAGAAAGTGAAAATGGGCCAAAAAAAAAAATAGGGAAATAGCACCTTGCTTTTATGAAGGTGTTTAAAATTTACAAGGGCCAGGACCGGATTTTTTTTTTTGGGGAATTTGTCAACTTTTTTTTTTGGGGCTCTTTTCATTTTTGCTCTTGTTTGTCATCGCAAGAGTTTTTTTAGTCAACATAAGATGTGTACGTGGCCAGCTCTTTTTGGAGGATTTGGTGGCCCTTAAAAGGGCCAGGGTTTTTTTTTTTTTTCAGACGACTTGAACAGGCATCACTTCCTTGGAGAGGGCATGTTGACTTGGCTCCACTGGAACGACAATGGAGTTTGCCGCTGGTGGACAACTGTCGGCTGCTGCTGCTGCTGTAGAGACTGCTGCTGCTGCTGTAGAGACTGCTGCTGCTGCTGTAGAGACTGCTGCTGCTGCTGTAGTGGTGGCTGCTGCTGCTGTAGTGGTGGCTGCTGCTGCTGTAGAGACTGCTGCTGTAGTGGTGGCTGCTGCTGCTGTAGAGACTGCTGCTGTAGTGGTGGCTGCTGCTGTAGAGACTGCTGCTGCTGTTGTGGCTGATGCTGCTGTAGAGGCTGGTGCTGCTGTAGTGGCTGCTGCTGTACTGGCTGCTGCTGCTGCCCAAAAGAGGGTCCGGGGAAGCCAAGCTTCTGGGGGCTGTCAAGCATCAGCTGGCTGAAGCTTAAAGATGACTGCTGCAGGGCTGGAGTCTGGCTTCGAATTGGCTGCAGGGACTGGAACTGGCTGCTGCTGCTTGGCTGGGACTACAACTGCTGGCGTGGAGGCTGGGACTGCATCTGAAGACTTGGCTGCTGGGGCTGCTGGGGCTGCTGCTGAGTTGTTGGAGGCTGCTGCAAGTCCTCGTTGACAAAGGATGGAGCTGGACCAGGAGGAGGGATGTATTGGTGCTGCTGCTGCCCTAGGATCATCTCCACATTCTCTTGCTGCATCATCAGGATTTTATCTTGGACGGCCGCCTGTACGAAGTAGTGGTCCGTCTGGCTCAAGGAGTGCAGGAGGCGAAGTCTCAGGGCACGGTTCATGTTCTTCCCAGATGTGAAGATACTCCTGCACATGTTCTGCAACTGGTGTACTTCTGGATCCAGCCTGTGAGCAGTTTGTGGGCACATGTCACAGAATGGTCCTGCCGGCTGAGGTGGTGCTGGTTTCCTGGGCCTGTCTGAAGTGTAGTGACCAGCAATTGAAGTCAGGGCAGAGGCCATCTCCTGGTCTGTGTCCTTCCTCTTCTTGGATGGCTTTCGTCCTGGGAAGACCTGGGACTGCTGCTTGGATGGCTGGAGGGACTGCTGGGACATCTCCTGGGAGGACTGCTGCTGGCTGGATGGGAGGCTGTCATCAAGGTCGGGCATAGGATTGTAGTCCATGGGGCTATCAGAATCGGACGACAGGCGGTTACTTCCTCCTGGTCCAGTGAAGCTGGAGACTTCCACGGCACCCTTCGGAATGATGGAGGGCCTCAAGAATTCACACTTCGCCAGGATGTACTTGTCTCGGTCGGACAGCTTCTTTCTGCCAGCTCCAGAAGGTTGAGGTCTGATGCACTTTGAGAAGGTAGTCCTGATGTTGCTCCTCCATTTGTAGACTTTAGCTGCTGTGATCTCCTTCCCCACTAGCAATGTCAGTTCTGCTGCTTTCTCTGCATCCAGTCTGTCCTTCTGTCCACTCTTGAAGGTGGTGGAGCCCTTGGAGTACAGCTGCTTGTTTTCCCGGTACCAGTCGATCAGCTCATCCTCCTGCTCTTCTGTGATGCCCAGTAGGTCCCTGGAGTTTGCCTTTCTGTAGCCCTTCTTCTTCTCCTTGTGGACAAACTGGCCATCGGCGTCCTGGATCAGCTCAACCTCAGATCCAGTGTTGTCAGAATCTTCCTTTGGCTGGTTCTTCCCCTTGCTGCCCTTGGACTTGGCACCCTTCTTCTTGGGAGTATCTTCCTCTGTGGTGGCATCGTAGTTGGAGTCCAGGGTCTGCTGGTGGATCATTGCAGCTGTCAGAACACAGTCATCATCTTCATCATCAGCAGGAGTATCATCTGGAGGTGGAGGTGGAGGCTGGACTGCAGTCTTGGCTCGGGTCTGGACTGGAGTGACAGGCTTGACTGGAGGCTTGACTGGAGGCTTGACTGGAGACTTGGCTGGAGGCTTGACTGGAGACTTGGCTGGAGACTTGGAGGTGGCGTGACGCTTGGCTGAAGGAGACTTGCCAGGAGTGCGAGGCCTTCCCCTTGGAGCAGTCTTGGTGGGAGTCTTGAAGACAGCAGCATCAGCCGACTGGGTGCGCTTGGTGGGAGACTTGACAGAAGCAGCAGCATCAGCAGCATCAGCAGGCCTGCCACGCTTGGTTGGAGACTTGACATCAGCATCAGCAGACTTGGGACGCTTCTTCTTGGCTGCAGCAGCAGTGGCAGGCCTGCCACGCTTGGTTGGAGACTTGACAGCAGCAGCAAGCTTGGCCAGGACTTGATCTTCAGCTTCTTCATCATCATCTTCATCCTCCTCATCAGGTTGTTGCAGCACTTTGGGTGGTGGGGGGCCCTCGAAGATGGTCTCACTGGTCACTGTTGATGTAGCAGTGGTCACTGCCACGATGCTGTCCGGCAAGCTGAACATGCTTGGAGACAATGTAACAGCTGTGTAGTCTATGAAAGGAGCTGGTGAACCAACTGGAGTTGAAGATGGAGTGGTCAGTGGAGTGTTGGCTGGAATGATGCCCTTGCTTGGTGCCCTCAAGGTCTTCTTCCCTCTTCCTCTGGGTCCCATCTTGAAGCAGGATCAATCAGAAATGAAGCAGGATGAATCAGCAATGAAGCAGGATCAATCAGCAATGAAGCAGGGATTCAGCAATGAAGCAGCAATTCAGTAGGCTGTGAAGCAGAGTGTCATGGAGTATAGATGCGTTCGTCTTGAAGTTCAGAGTGGTTATGGTGCTCTAGTGGCTGCTCTTCTATTTATATGCGAGGCGCGCGCCAGTGCGTCTCCATGGCTGACCCCCCTTTCCCGCCGTGGCACAAAAGGTCGACGCCGTGATGCTTTCAGTACCCCGCGGACAAAGGATTTTGCTAAAAATAGCCCCTCTGGCGCCACTCTGTCTGCTCCGGGAGGGGGTCCAGGCGACGGCGCGAAGGTTTTGCACACGTCCCGGAGCATTTTCCTTGACGGCGGAGTGCAGAAGAACCGCGGGGTCGACCTTTTTGGCGCCACGCAGAGAATCCCCCTTGTTTTCCTAATCGGCGGGAAACTTTTTGCCCCTCAGTGGCGCGAAAACTTCGACGCAGTCTTACTTTTCTGATCGCGGCGTCGAACAATTTATCTGGTCTGCTCCCCCGTCGATTTTAATAAAATTTGTACTGGTTGAAACTTTTTTTCTGCTCCGTCGCGATTTGAAGTGACGGTAAGAAGCAGGATTCTCGACGGCGTGCAACCAAAAGATGTCCGGCGGGAAGCTAAAATGCCCCTGCGCGATACGTAAAAAGAGGAAATATTTTTCCGTCTCTCCTGAAAATACTTCGCCGCCGTTTCAAAAAGTTCTCCGGGAGCTGCCGTGAGAATGAAGCAATACACGGAGTACTTTATAATTGGCAGTGGCTTACTGAAATAAATTGGTTTTTGAGAAAAATGCTTTTAAAGTACAAGCTTTGCATTGATTTGCATGGTGAATAAAAGAACATAATAATACAAACGGAACTTATTATTATGAAGCCATGCTTGGTTTGGTTAGAATAGGGTATTTTGAAACAATTTTAGACTTTTTTGATGAAAAAAACAATTTTTGGTCCAAAACTGCCATGTATCACAAATTGTACGACCTTGCGACAAGCGACCACACCATAGAGATTATCGTGAAGGTCTTGATTGTTATGTTAACCAAGTTTTTTAATATTTTTATTTTAAGAATGTTTTTAAGTATAAAATCATCAAAAAATCGCATCATGGCTCAAAAACACAGACACAAAATTTCAACATAGATTAGGGCAGGGTATGCAGCCCCCCTTAAATTCGAGGTGCGATTTGACCTACTTTCTATGGGTGATTATTTGAATGCTTATGCTGTCAGGAAGGGATCACTTGACTCTACTAATGACTAGTTAAACAAATGTCTACCAATTTTAATGAGTTACGACCATTTTTGTAAAAAATTGAAAATGACCTTCTTACCCACCAATCGGGCAAGAAGCCTCCCCCCATATAATCCTATGGCAATTTTTTTTGAGAGACATTCATCTTAAAACTTATTCCTTGAGGTTCTTCCATAATTTTTAAGGCATTCTATTCACTTTTTGAATTTCAGAATTTGTCTGTTCATACTTTTAGTTTCTGCCCTTTTTCAATTTGTTTTAATTAGCCGTTCTATCAGGATTTAAGGTAAAGTACACATTATTAAATGGCTCCTGAAGCAGCTTCGAGGCCCCAGTGAAGGGGGCCTCATGCCCCATATCATCTGGGGCCCCTCGCTCCAAACCCATATATTTTAAATTGACCTCTATATTTTGAACTAAAATGCAAAAAACATGACCCTAATCATATTTATGTGATGGTCATAAAATGAAGCAATGCAGATATCCATTATACTTTTAAACATTTCCAAAGTTATTTCTGACAATCTCTTTCAAAGAATTAGTCAGAGTTACAAAACCATGCACATTTTTTTGTTTCTTTAATTTCTACTATGGTTTGGTGCTGTTTGCCCTGAAAATTTGTTAAGCCACCTAAAAAGCCTCTAGTTTCAATCCTACCCGTAAGAAAATGCACCAAAAATGTAAGTTTAGATATTACCCTGGGGGGGCCTCTCACCTAACCCGGGCTTCTTACCCCGCCCTACTCTATGCACAAAATGCCTGCTTTTTCTTGATGTGTAAAAACCCAAAAACATAACAATATCATGTTGAATGCCAACATGCATTGACCTCGGCCTTCACTTGACTTGACATGGATTCCGCCAACCTATTTTTGCTTTTTTTTACCGATATGGCCATTCTTCAGTGAAAGTCACTTGAACCTGGTTCAGAACAGTTGGCTGAACCTACATCATGTGTGCAGAATGGTCAAAGACGTCCCTATAGTGTTATCTATTTCCATGTCATGTGAAGTTGTCAATAACGGCAAATTCTCATTCTCAATTTTCTTGGTTTTATAGAATATGTGGTCAACATTGCTATCACCTAATAAAATTGTTCATCTGATGTGTTCTCTTCACTGAGGTACCATTTCCTCCTCCAACAAACTTAGATGGGAGACAGCCGGGAAGTTTCTATTCTGCTCAACCAGACACGAATTTCCGTCATAATATAATGGATGACGCCAAAAACTAGCACTGAACGGGCACCCTGAGCCCTTGTTGGCATGAGGCAGTATTCTGACACTATCTGGCCACCATCCCATCACACAAACATGTCTCCATAAGCTCTATAAAACATGTACCAGGATATATTGTCTCAAATGGGATTTACTCGAAAAATTCCCATAATATTCCAGCATTGTTGTCAAGAATGTACGCTTGTTGGAAGAGGAAATGCTTCCTCAGTGTAGAGAAAACTTCAGTCGAAACATTAATTCATTCATGGCAATGATCAACCCAGAAAAAATTGATCATTTTTAGTAACAAGAACATTTTTTCAAAATAAAATAGGGTCGATTTTTAAAGCAAATTCAGCTTGTTCCACATATTTGACCCCACCTGAATTTAATTACGACCGATCACGCAAAAAACGTCCTGTCCTGCAACTGTGCATCCACATTTTATTGGGAAATCCCGCGGTCGGCCGTTCCGCAAATTTGGCCCGTCCACATTTTATGCACGACGCTAGCCCCCGTTTTGCTGATGTAGATTCACGGCCTGATTCTTGAATCTTAGAAAAAGCCTCCTGTCGGGAGGCCTGTGGCCATCTATACAGAGGCGGATGGCGTCAAATATAATCACTAAGAATATATCAGCGCAGGGCTGAAGCATCGCCTCAAAAAATCGATCATGACTCAACAACAAGATTTCAACATAATATCGTGCACAATATGCCAACTAAATCAAGATGTGTACTGTCATCTGTGTGATGATTCTGTTAAAACAAGGTTTAATAGTCAGCTTGGCTGTGGTAATTGAGGCCGGAACCGCACTCTGGCCAGTCTGATGTCATTGAACTTCAATACACAACTATGACTCTGATTTAACAGTTAAAACAATGATTTATTTAATTACATAACATTTGTAAAATCTGCGAGTTGTTATGACATTCTGCAGTTTGATATCAATTGATCACATATCTGAACCTAGGAGCTGTAGCTCAAACTCCTTCAATAAACATAATTGAAACATCACAATATCTTATTTGAGAAAACAAGCTCTCAATTATCCCTTCTATTCAAACAATTCACTCAGTTCACCCAAACAATTATGAATTTAGAATTGGATCAAATTGGTGCCATAACAAGTATGGCCCAATTTGATCCCTTAATTTTAGTTCCTAAGGTAAAATTGCGATGATGACTGTCTAATTGATGGAATATAAACCATGATACTTATCTGATGTTTAAGAAATAGACAGAGCTCAGGAACTGTTTCCTCTGCTGGATCCCTCAGTTCATCTCAGTCATCTCTCTGCCAGCTTGCTGATACACTCTGCCCAGCTATTGGATAACAGCTCTTAATAAGCTGAGCTAGGAATTGAAGCCAGAGGCCCCTCAGGGTTTTATCTCTGAGGCATCAGTCAATATAGCATGGCTCTGCTGAGCTTGGCAACAGTGTAATTCTTTAGATTGCCTCTCTCTTGGCTTGCTGCCCTCTGAGATATCCTTGAGACTCGCACTGCTAGACATTGGAGCATGCCCTTTGATTTATAGCAGCACTTAGACGGCATGCTCGCCTTGATTCCATTTCATATAACGCAAGAGTTTTCCCAACTAATTAATTATAAAAATGAAGTAACGTGACAGCACTTGTCACAACCCCCCCCTGTTTTAAAATAACTCTTGCATTAATGACTCTTCAAGTTCCATCCTCTGTCTTCCCCCCGTCTAACCTATCTCTAAAACCTTCTTCCTCAAATAAACCGTCCATCGCAATTCCTGAATCAGGAAACCAAACATCAATAAACTTTCAAGAAATCCAAGTAAGTAAATTCAAACAATCATCAACCTAACACAGGTAAAATTTAACAGTATCAATCAGAACAAATTCAAAATTCAACAATAACAGCTTAATAAGTTAAAATTCAACAATCATATAATTAATCAGCATAAAAGCATAACATATCACTTTAATAATTTAATTAATTGAAATTTAAATTAAAGTCTTGTTCAACAATCATCAACGAAGTCCACCGAGCAATGGAGGCGCAATTCTAGAGTTCGAGCAAATAAACCTTCTATTAACACACACACACGAATCTTCTTGTCATTGTCCAAGCGATCACACATTCGAGGCTGAAGTCGACCTTCAACGAGAGTTCGTTTTACTTGAAAGTTCGTTCTTCTTGCTATTCTACAAGACCAGATTCAACGTCCGACTTGGTCTTATAGATGAGAGTATCTTTCGCGAGCTTGCTCGTGCGATTCCAGTTCACGGTTTACTTCAATTGATGACCAATTAAGACTTCCAAGGCAAGCCTTAATTCGGGTGAGGCAACAAGCTGAGCGTAACGAGTGGAGGATGAGCTGAACGAGAGAGAGCGAGAGGAAGACGAGAACCTGGCCTGCAATCAAAATATAAGAAATTTGATTTTAGAATTAATTCCGAACTTCCATCAATCATTCAGTCCTCAACAACATCATTAGCCCAACTCATAAATATAATATTCATAATTATTCATAAGACGAGTAAATGTAATTCACAACCCACTGCAATTCTCAAATTCACTCTAAGTAGTAGAATCAACAAATATAATCAAATAAATGTTTTAAGTGAATTTTCAGACATGCGTCTTCTATGATCACTTATGTTGCTATCACAACCATACACTATCATCCGCAATGAAATACAATAAGTGCAGGAGGTTTCCCTGCGGATGACACTAAAATTTAAATTCACAAAGGCTGCTAGTACAGCGCAGTTCCTCACTTGGAACTTTACATTAAATTACCAAATTGCCAAGATCATCACTTAATCCACTCACCTCTAATCTGCAAACAACTTATACATAGATTAAGTAACCGATAAAATCAAGAACTCAAACAAGAGTTCAAACAAGAATTCAAACAAGAGTACAAGTTTGATTAAAACACAGCACAACACTTCACTCGATTCAAACCAAACCAATTAACAATATTAAATGAGATATAATTAATGATTATTATAAGAAGGCAATTTAAATCAAGTACAATTACTTCAGTTAAATATCTTAAGAAATCAATAAACTTTGCTTAAATAGACACAACTCAGATTAAATTTCAACATTCGCGTGCAGTTTTAGTTATTAGTCTCATGCCAATAGACTCTTAAATAATTAAATCACTAGCTCAAGCGGCTTAATAACTCTATAGAATAGTAGTCTCCACAACTCCCTTCCCACAAGCAATTCCACAATTCGGAGCTGTAGGTTGTACAATATCCATTTGTACATCAGATTGGCAGTTATAACCAGGCAGCTCAAGATTTCCCAGACATCTTTGCCTAGCCTGCAATTTGTCAATCAAACTCTGATAAGGCCCTTTATTATCAATCAATCTTGGGCTATCAGTTAATTTATACAAGTAATTATTATCGCTGACCAAAATTCCAATCACACAATCTCCATCCAGTAATTTCTGAACCTGATTTCTCTTCATCCTTCGTACTGGAATTAGAGCAGGTAAATCCAGTTCCAACTCTCCTACAAGTAATTTACAATCTCCTTGCTTCCATGAAACCCTTAAAATAGAATACAAGGTGTGATGATCCATCTTGATAAGACTAGATGTGATCTTTCCCTGAAAATGTAATTGTTCAGCAGCTGCTCGAACGTTCATAACCTCAAGTATAATCCTATCCTTTAAATCTGAAAGCTCTAGATAAATCCTAGCCCTAGGGTGTTCCTTTAGCTCAGGGTGTACCATATACAAGCTTGCTTGTTGGCAACAATAATTAAACATTCTCTTAATGCAGTAGATTAACGCCATCATAATCAAGAACACCGTAAAGTTCATAGCTATCATCCTAATCATCGACTCAGAGCTGAGAACAACTCCCTGAGTCGATGGAGTCGGAGATGCTGTAGTTGATAAAGGATTTGCCCTCGCCAAATGCGGAGCTCCCATAAACATTAGAGATCTCAAAACTCCATTACTCCGAGCTTGTCTAAAACATAAAAATGTTGCCATAACAAATCCTATAACGCCCAAAAGGGCTCCCACAGCAACTACTCCCTTTGTCCACCCCTTGGGCGTAAACCAGTTCGTAATATCACCATTAATTCCCAGAAGATCCCAATCTCTATCGAATTTCTCGCCCTTTTCTCTTAATTCTTCTGTTAATTCTTGTAGCCTCATAATGGCTGAAGTAGTATTATGTAACCTAAAGCTTCGTAATTTCTCTAAAGTGTCGGACTGAGGAGCTTCCCACTCTTTATACTCGTCCATAATATCTAGGTTATTTAAAAGAGGTTGCATAGTCAAATTAGGAAATGCTTCCCTGGCAATCTCATTAGACACATATTGAATAATAAGCCTAGGTTGTTCGTTGTCTGGACAATTTGTAATTCTACGACCAACATGACCGTTCACCGAGCTTATGCTGCAACGACAAAGAATATCTTTGGATAATAAGGCAATAGGAGCTCCCTGCATCTCTCTAGGAGTCCTAGACTCATCGCATTGCATCCTCCAAGGAGTCTGCAAGCCACTCAAGAGAAGATGTGCTCCAGCATCTATAACTTCTGCCTTAAACTTTACAGGAGCAAACATATACTCAACTTCACATAAGTCAAGAATAACTTCAGCGGATTTATTTAAATACAAAGCTGACATACAATTCACCCGATGATTATCCTTCTCTAAGAAATTCTGGTAACAGTGGTAGGCGTTACCAATCTGCTCACAGTCTTCCAGATCAAGACTATTAACTTCAACAAAATTATACTCATTGGAAACAGCTAAATACTCACTCTCTAACTTAATTCGAGTATAATCATGATTAGACTCTGGCTTATTAAAACTACTATCAGTTATCAATGGTAGGCTGATGGAACATGTTCTGTAAAGCCAATATTGTGCACTATCTTTAGCTAAGATAGGCCAAGATAATTGGAGAACCAATCCATGATGATTTGCAATAAAACTGAACTTCGCCCCATAGAACTCACTAAAACTCTTAAAAAGCAATTTGTGAGTTGGGTGCCAATCCCTTAGCAATTGACTTGCTCTAATAATCAAATCTTGCATATCAGTCGGTGCTAGAAGTCTATAACTGAGGTGTCCTCGATCAAGCTGCTGGACTGCAGTCAAAACAGCCTCGACTTCTTTCAAAAGATGCTTGAATTGCTCTACCCTCTCATTGCTTAAACTTAAATACCTAGATCCAAGCAGACTCAAAACACGGATAGTTCGTGTTCTCTTCTGTAGAACATTCATTCGCTGATAAACCCCTCTTAAAGCCGACTGCATTTCAATGTTCGTTGAATTGAGTAATTCATATAACTCCTCGATGTTTCTAGTCGTGTTTTCAAACAACTTAGTTTTTAGTTCAACTATTTCGATTAAGTCCTGCCTCATGGTTTGATGGGAATCTTTCAACAAGGACTGCCGCCCTGCCAAAAGTCTAATGGCTTTAACAAAAGCTTTGGCCCTGGTTTGGGTTAATGACGAATGCATAACACCACTGAAGGATGCAGTGGCCCATTGCCATATCTGAATCCTATCATGTTCAGATTCCCAATAGTCAGTGTCTAAAATGTCCTCGATTATCGGTTCATCCGTGGGTTTCAATTCTGGTTGTTCGGATCTGCGAAGTCTAGTCCGTCTACCAGGCAAAATTGGATCTTGGAAAATAGTTACCAATTCCTGGAATCTCTTAAGCACTTGCTCCCTCAACTCAACTGTCTGTCTATCTGCATATGTTAGGAGCGGCTGGTAGTCTTCACAGATTCTTCGTAACATCTCTTCCTCTCCACTACAAATCTCTTTTAGAATCTCCTTTGATTGTTCAGGAATCTCAGGAAGTGCCAGATTTGGCCAATTCAATTTTACATGTATCTTAAGATCCTCAAGTCCTATTATAAACCGTTTGTTCGCTGAGAAGGTGACACCATATTGAGCACTCACAAAACCCCTTGTCTCCTCATTCCTAATCCTCCTAGAAAAGCTGTTCAAACTGTCTCTCATATCTTCTGCAGGTAAGGCTATACCTTGTAAATCAAACAAATCTGCAGGAGGAGTTACCAACTGCTGCAAATCTACGTCTCTTTGCTGTCGATTTGGTATTAAATAATCTGGACAGATAGAGACTTCCAAATCACCTAATGGTATAGAATCATTACAACGTCCCACAATTCGCACTCCTTCCTGGAAAGCCATGGAAAATGATTTCCAAGGACAGCTACATTCCAAATCATTACCTGTTAAATTAATAACCTGCAATGATCGAGATACCCTCTCAGGAGTATAAGGAATACCCAGTTCCAATACCTCAAGTGAGTTATAGCTAAGATTAATCGTTCTCATTTTGGGGTAATACAGCAAATCTTCAGGTAAAATCATTAACTGGTTATTACTCATATCTATTTCAGTCAATTTAACTAACCCTGGGTTCAAATTCAATGACTTGAACCGATTAAAAGTCAGATTAATAAATCTCAAGTTTAGAAATCCTTCCCAGAATGATGGTCTAATAGTCTTAATCTTGCAGTTAACTATTTCAATTTTCTGCAGATTAGACTTTACAATAAGGTCATGCCTAGTCAATACTTCTTTCTCACCTAGGTCATTCAAGGTCAACTTCATAAGATTCTCAGGGAATCGTCTTACTTTCCCAAAAAACCTGTAAGGTTTATTGATAATAAGCTCTCTTAAATTCATCAAGGGAGTGAAATCTGTTTCTTCCATTAATTCAATTCCTGATATTTCCAACACATTCAACTTATCAAAAACCTTGCCTCCCAGAAAATTAGTTAAGTTAAGCTCAAAACGTTTTCCACGAATCCTAAGAGTTCTCAAATTTGTATATGGAAAATCCTGTATATTGGCATACAATCTAGCAAGACCCTGAACAGTTAGAACCTCAAGCGTAGAGTGATTTGCAAGCTTGGGCCAATTGAATCTATATGCTCCTGGAGCATTTATCCTTAATTCAGTTAAATGTAGATTACCTCGTTGATAATCCTCCACTGCGCTTTCTAGTCTTAATCCCAACTTTCTTAATTTAGGCAAATTCAAACTGGATATTGGTTTCTCAAATATTGAGTACTTTAGACCTTCTAGCTGTTCGATTTGTGTCTCCATCTCAACAGGTCTGTGAGTATTAAACTCAGCTCTCTGAAAACGAACTTTCTTCACTGCTGGAAATAATTCCAATAAATCTGCCAGGTCTATCTTAACTGACCAAAATCTCAGTTCTAGCTCCTGTATTCCTGCTATAGACGCGAATGGCCTCAATTGTATCACCTCAGTATTCCAATTCTGAAAAATGATAGTTCGTATTCCTGTCATATTGACCATTCGACATACTTCATTGAATCCAGTCTTAGGTACACACTTAAATGTTCCTGGCTCAATCAATCGACAGTGAGTATTAAATACTCTTTGTGAGCATTCAGGTCTAACCTCTGCATTGTCCTGAAGACTGATGCATATCATAGAAAAAACTATGAGCCCCACATAATTAAAACATACAGCCATACCTCTATCTTGTCAGCCTGCAGCACAACAAACAGAAAATAACCAATACAGCTAATATCCCAATCAAAATTGCTATTAACTTCCAATAAGAAATCCCAAATAAGTTCAGAATCACCTTTAGCATGCCTTGTTCCCTTTTCTCCCTTCACTCTGTAAATTTCAAAGTTTCTCAATCAATTACACATTCTAAGTATATAATGAATTCATATGCTCAGCGATATAGATTATTAAATGCCTTACCTCTCTCAACATCAGCATGTGGTAGTAAGTAGTCTCAGAATCTATTGTATAATCGATTCTTTGCCCCTCGCTCCTGAGGTTGAGTCGAGACTGAAGAACAGACTCGCTCAAGCTCAACTATATACCAAAACTCAAGGACTCACCATCATTCTAAGCCAATCAAGTGATTGCACTCAATATCCAAAATAACGCATTATCGATCAGTAATCACCCAAAGGTCAGGGTTTCATGGCTTATGAAATGTCAAACAAAGGATGTTATTTATGGCCACAAGACGATATAAGCAATTTATCCTTGGGCAAGTACCAGTACTCAAACAAATAAGTTAATCATTCTGATCTTATTCAGTACACCCACCAAGGTTGTCATAAACATTCAGACATGAAATGAGGAGGGTTCAATCAAATATATATATATCTGACCAAACATTAGTGCAATTTAGAATAGATGCAAGTATCATGCATCAACAGTCATTCAAAAATATATATATTGTTTTTATGAGTCAACGCAATTTCATGCCGATCTTCAAAGGCAAGTTATAAAGACTGAACGTTGCACATATTCTTGCACTAATTGCATAAGTTCCCTCAGGTAAGAACTGGTGCATATTGAAGGATTGGGTCATATTTCGGCTAATTTTGATGGTCTAGGTGCTGAAGGAGGTCAGGAAATAGTAAATATGGTTAAGGACTGGAGTGGGTCATAAATCATAAGCAGTTAGTAGATGGTTCATCATGTACTATAAAGAGGGGACTATGGTTGATGGGTTTGTGGATCCGTGTAAGCGGGACAGAGGTTTTAAAGAGCTCCACAAATGAGGCACATTGACCTGTTTCAGGGAGTTTGCAATAGATTGATATAATTGGGTGGAAATGAGAGTGAAGTTGGGATTGCATAAGCACATAATCCCGATATCGATAGCACATAATCCCGATTAGCTTATCAATTACGAGGCAACATCTAGAGACTCTTAACCCAACTCAAACATCCATCTGTTCTAACGAAGGTCATTTATTTAGTTCTTTTCCCATAGCAACGACAAGATCTCCAGGTAACAATCAGCAACCACTTCTCGCTGTCTTGTCCAAACAATGCATGTGCTATTAGCGGCTTAAGCTTAGACTGAAGACTTGTGGAAGGTCTTGTTTTCTAGCTCCTAAACCTTATATATTGTATATGATTAAGTCACAGGTAAAGAACCAATTTGATTTATAATAATTGTCAGTCTGCTAAAATAACGATATACCATGTTAGATGTTTGAAAACACACCAATTAGTGAGTATAATACATTATGCTATGTTGAAAACAAGAATCAATAGCAATAATTGAATGCATAAGGCATAGTTTGTATCGTTTGTTCAAAACCCAACATGGTTGTTACTAAAAAAAAAAGATCAGGCATGTACATACAGAAGAATTTGTTCTCAACTGAACGAAGAACCTCAACACGCAATCAGAGCATCTCAAGTGCCGGTATTCGCAAAATGTGAATGGTTAAACACGAACTTCAGTTGCCAACAATAATAACATTGCACCAAATGTTTTGCAACAGTGAATAGAGCATGATGCGTAGACAGAAAAGAGCATCTAATGCAGAAAAATGAATGGCAGACCCTATGCATAGGGAACATTCAACTTCTTACAGGAGTCACAGCTAGTTCTTAATATTAGTAGTAGGGTTTGGCTGGTGATTTTGATGCTAGTTTACATTCAATTTCTTGCAAGAATCGCAAATTATCGCTAGCACACAACTCGGCAATGTGTGGTTCACTGCAATAGTAAGTAGGCTCACCCACCTGTACTACAATTGACCAGGATTGGGTAGATTGTATCCTATTCAGACCGAAATGAATTATCTTAAATGTATTTAACTAACTTACTCTAATTGCACGATTATACATGTTTTTGTACATTTTCTATGCGCTTGTAGCTGGTACTCTGGCAATCATGCTGATTAAGTTCTTTGTGTATCGAATGTTCTCAAACGAACTGCATTTTCTGCATTTTTATGGAAAGCCAGTTGCTGTTATTCACAGCCCCAAAATTGCTGTGAATTCGGTTGCTTTCAAAGTTTGTGTGTCCCACCCCTGAGAAGCACCGAATTATGCATTTTAGGAATATACCAGACGCAGTGCTTGCTTTGGTCATGCGCGCATTTATCGCCCCAAGAGCTATGAAAACCATCAATATGGCCATATTTCAGGAACAATTATAACAAAGTTATTGGCAGCATACGATTATATTACCAATTATCAAGGAAGGACTGACGTGGGACTTATGCGTCACCTTGCAACAAGGACATTAGAGCTGCAGCTAAATGTCTTAATGGCCATTTAGCATGTGCATCATTAGAGCCCCAAGCCTTAATAGATTAAATTATAATAGCAAGGAAGAACGTTCTCTCTTCATTAATCGTCTTATACTTGTTGTTAACAAAAATAGATAACCAATACATGTTTATACAATGTATTATTCCAAGAGTGAGTCAACATATAGTAGGTCAACATATATGCGATGTTCTTCCCTTCAAGGAAATGTGGCAACCAATATATGAGAATCGACATGTTGGGACCTGACGAGGTCTATTGTTGCATGTCTTTTGTTCATGCTAGCCATTGCTACTTATTTGATTATTTGTTTTGTTTGCGACAATCGATTTTTAAGAGGTCTATATTGGCTAAGTTGAGCTTTTCTTTAATTCAGTGAAAAGATCATGCAAATCGAACGATTAGAAGTGCGAGAAAAGAATCTGTATAAGCCCATATCAAACCCAAGCATCAGTTGAATCCATCTATTTAAAGACATACTATTGAAGAGCTCATTCCGATAAGAGCTCAAACCTCAATTTCATTGCATTTTTTATTAATCTTGCCATTCATTCTATAACAATAGTTCACCTTACTTTACATCCTTATAACTTCTAGGCTAATGACGTCGGCAGCACCATTTTCCCTCTGTACATACTTCACTTAGTTGTCCATTTAATCCCATCTTTCACTATCCTTCGCAACTTAGCGCAATCACACAATTCAGCTTTCAACTCAGCTCCCCAAGAACTGAACTTTTTAGCGACCAATGTTTACATTCTGAAATTTTTTTGCTGAGTCATGCGTAGGCGTGGGAATCTTACGTAATCAACCATACTGTATTACATAACACCCAATCAACCTCGCTGGGGTCACGGTGTCTTTTGAGTGCAAAAGATCCAAAACTAGGTCATCTTTGTTTACATTTTGTACACAGAATATATTAAAAGATAAAAGAAGATACTTCTTATGGTCATAACGTCGTAAATAATGACCCTAAATTGCTGAAATTTATAGAACTCACTCTTCGTTAACCACTCTATAAACGACCCAAGTCTCATTTTCTTGACACAAATTGCATAAGAGCCACTAATTTATCAAATCTTCTCTCACAGAAATTCAAATTTCACGCAACCAAACTGTTCTTGTGACTGAGAAAAGACAGCCAACAAGGAGCAATAAGTCTGCGGAGACGATGGCAGACGACAGAGGCCAGAGTCTCCAAAAGGAGAAAACGACACAGAAACAAGTGAGGAAATGGAGTAATTGAGTTGTAGCCAGCTAAATGAAGCTGGACTTCATTAATATTTCGACATTCTCTTGATCTGTCAGTTACCTGCCCTTACCATTATGAGCAACACATCCTGTATAATAGGATCGCAACCCAGATCAAGATTTCACAGTTCAATTTAGCAATGATAATATACTTCGTAGATCACTATTATGTAGACAAACTCAACTTTTCAATATCAACCATTTAATTACTCATACCGGACTTATTCCCGATATTTTAACATGTATTCAAAGGACAATTTGTATCATGTACCCGACATATTCGCATATATGCAAATGACAATCTGTATCCTGTCAATTTAAGCAAACCATCGTTATCTCAGATACTTAACAAATACATCAAGGCGATAATTCAATTATAAAAGGCAACATGCCTTCTGACCTCAATAAAACGATGTATTTACAGTTCAACCTTCAGTTCAATCCATTCACTCACAATGATTTTCTTTCTTCATATTAAAAACTGTTCGATTACATTAAACTATACTATCATGTCCTCGTCATTATGTATGCGAGACATGCATGAAGCATTACGTTCGTCTGATTTTCTTTAATGTTTGCCAAAAAGAACTCCCAATTGACAATCCTACTAGAAATATGGTATTCACAATGATGACAGCAATACCAATACTCGATATGAACAACCTGTGTTCAAATTACTTGTAGTTTAACGACTTACCTGGTCGATGACAGATCTAATTACAGACGTAATCGAAATAACTGCAGTTTAACGACATACCTGGTCGATGACATATGTATTACAAATCTTAAAACAGTTTTCATCAAATGATGGTATAAAATAACAATCCTCGATGTATATAGAGGAAAATTCGATAGATTGAATTAGAATTATTGTACTAGTTGTATCAATAATAGCTAAACCTTTTACGATACGATACGATACGATATATATTTATTTGACATTAGCGAGAACAAGATGACCAGTACAAATATCATCATAAATTTGCCATCACATTACTTATTAAATGGTCGAGCAATCACATGAATTATTTGGTTCTTTATAACTTTGCAAATTTGTTATTATGGTGTGCCAATGTGAGGAGACCTGGATAGCCCTGGAGCTGAAATTCAGGCCACCTTTCTTGTTAGGAATGAGATGAAGTGAGGCTAATGTTACGAATATGAAAACTTCTGTTTGATATAGATTCAGCTGATGGAGAATAAGGTCAAATTAAAACATCAATGACATATATAGCAATTTCGGATTTGACATGCAACATCATACTTAGAGAGGAAGTGTGCTTTTAGTTTACTTGCATATGCATAAACAGATTTTCCATAGTCTTTCAATGTTAAGGGAAATGAGTTCCATATACTACCTATTTTATATTTGAGACATTGCTTTGCAATTCTGGATCTCGTCATTGGTATATAGAAGTCATGAGACTGTCTCGTAGTCAGAGCCATCTGGTTTGGGGATGCTAATGCAACCATCTGCTAACCACTTCCCTGACTTAAACATCAGCAAGTATAGAAAAATAGCACCATTAACTTGCATCTTAATCACTATATCGAACATATACATTCAAACATTCAGTGTCCTTCACTTATTCCAATTATCTCAGTTATTTCATAAATCAGTTTCACACTTGTTAATATCTTCTAATTATACAATTCCCCAATATTTACACAATTGCCTTGTAATCAACAATTTATCATTTAAATGTCTCAAAACTTACATATACTACTAATACCCATAAATCCTATCCCCTTAATCCCAATTTAACAACGTTCCCACCTCTTAAATCGCCCAATTACCCAAGGTCTCCTACCTTCCGCCTTCTCTTCAAACCGCCTAGCCATTACATGAAATACCGCCCTTAGATTCTCCCTTCCCTTACCAACGTAAATTCCCGACAATACATCCATCTTCGCAAGGAAGGCATCCTCCGATACATCCCCACAGGCTATTAGCTCCTCAATATGGACGTCATTAACTAATCCGTATTGGAAGAAAAATGGCGTTTTCTGTTGAAAATGTTGCGAACTCCTAAGTTGCTGTAAGTAGTACTCGTTAACAGTCCTTAAAACACGCGTCTTCTCACCATTGTAGTGGTCACAACGTACGTTCGTTCCGATCGATTTTGTGTCTCGCATGTTGACATATTTTCCTTTAGTCTGGGTGACCGCGTCCTTCGGAAGATGACATTCTCGGCCTCCCTCCGTTTGACTTCCGGAGTCCGTCGTCCACTCTGCCTTCGCTTTCTCGAATCGTGCCAATCGTTCATAAAGGTCCTTCTGAGGAGTGTACGGTTTGCATCTCTGGCTGACAGTTCTTTTCCCTCTTCCTTCTTTCGAGACTGTAAGTCCAATTCGAACTCGACGTTCGTCATCGACTTCTCGGAATCGTACTCGTCGACCGCTCGTCACTGTCGGTTCTTCAGTTGGGAATGACTCGTCATTTTCACTGGTACTGATCGTAGTCGATGAAGTAAGGTCCTTCGATTCATCCTTCAATTCTTCCTTGAAATACTCGTTCTCTTCGGGAGCGTAGCTTATCTTAAGCTTTAGGCCTCTGCCTAACGATGTAATAACTGTCCTTCTCGTAGGTTCAACTGGTACTACGAGAGGATCTCCAGGCCTTGGCTCTTTGGGTCTAGCTCCGAAGAGTTGATACCCTCTGCCGACTCCAGGCAACTTATCCATCTTGTTTTTTCAACCTTCCAAGTTTAACCTTCTCCAATGACAATCAGTAGTGATGTGAAGATTTTTGTCGATGCACTGTATCTTGTAGCATAGCCTCTTGGTGCGCCCGGCCTCCAAAATTTTGGACCCCTCTTTTTTCTTGACCCCCTCCTTTCTATGGCTTGTGATTGGTAGTTTTTTTTATTTTTCTCCATTTTGGCCCTTGCTCACACTGCCCTCTGTACGGTCGATTGCTAACTTCTTAGTCAATTTATAATCTTTTTAATATTGAAAAATCATTAAATTCCCCTTTTTATTAATTAAAAATATCATTGGCAATTATACAGCATTCCGTGACAATCATTAGATCCAATGACACTAGCCAAAGTTTAGCTCAACCGAAACTGGGACTACAACAACTCTATGAACGCTTAAAATTGTATAGCAAAGACTTGGCAAATCTGCTTGAAGATTTACCTGTCTGAACGATATCCTTCGAATATTCGATATGACTAGACTGTTCATGAAATAATTTACAACAAAATGGCTGACTACTGAAGTCAATATGGGTGCTATTTGTTTCCATTCAACAAATGGCTGAAAAGGATATGGAGATTGATAAGAGGCTTCATAGTGATATATTCTCGTATCCTGTGTACTCTGTTATCATTTGTCCTTTTTTTTTTTTTTTTTTTTGTAATATGGAATATTATGGTACATGCATACTGGGATATGCATTCCATTCTTCTTAGTCATGCTGACTTTACAGAAGAAAATGTATTAGGTCAGTAAAACAATTACTCGTGGTGATAATTTTCTAGAATTATATCACCTTATGTTTGTCTTTTTGCAAACAGTACTCATCCTCGTCAGGATTTAAGTACTTCGAGCACCTTACTCATTCCAAATGGCTGTCAAGAAAACTTAATAAACCCGTGCACTGGTTCATAAGAACTTTTAAGCCCTCGCTCTAAGGTCACTTCTTAAACATTTAAGTTTATACTTATTGTAATGATAATACAATAAAGGTGCTTATATTCGTCGGCTGACTTAATGAACTAAGTCCTGTTAGTCATTCCAATTTATCTCTCTATAATTACTCTTCGAGCTCACCTAGCTCTCTCTATTCTCTTAACTCTGTATTTGAGCTCACCTAGCTCCCCCTTTTAATCTCTTTAGCTCACATGGCTATCTTGTAAATCCCAATTGTACTTATTATGTATCCCTTCCAATATTCTATCTTCTCATATTACTACCCTGGAGACCACAAGATACTTATAATCCATATCCCATAACCTTTATGTAACAATTAACTTCAATTTTTCTGCTTAACACAATTGGTCATGAGATATTTATTTTTCTATATCTGCTAAATGAGTGCAACAAACTTGTTGTTTTGAACTTGTGACTTATTGTATCCAGGGTGCTGTATCTGTTTGCATGCTCAGAATGCATGTTGCACTCACATAATGCTCATAAATTGATTACTGAGTCTGCCTTTCAACTAACCCTTGCCCCCGACTCATCTTTATGAGGCTTCTCCTATTACCCCTGAAGTGCAACAAACTGTACACGTGCTCGACTCAAGGACAAAATGAGAGCCTGCCACAACTTAGTTTGGCCCACATGTTGGATGGATGAGTTTTACGTCCTGTATTTACACGCTATATTTCACATAATAATACAAAATTATGATCATACTATCAATAGTACTCAATATATTTCAATGCACACACAATAATCAATAATATAACAAATACATGACCTATAATATATCAATTTAGACTATATTTAATGCAGCTCACTGCATTATCTCGTTTAATTGAGATTCCTTGAGTAATGGATTTGCCATTAACTCTGATTGGAACCTATTAAATGACCCTTTCACTCTAATCATTGAGCCACTGCTCACTGGTTCCATCATAGTTGACAATCCTGTTTCCTTGGCTATAGTGTACCATTGGTTTAATCTCTCCAGTCCTGTTTTGATATGCAACTGGAGATATCCCCCATGGAACCTAGCCTTGGTCACACGACCCAAGGTGACCTCGTCTGCCCTCAGGTCCCTTCTCTGGTCCTTGGTCCCATCGCAAGGTACCATCACATGGTTCTCAATGTCATTTGGAATTTTCTCGTTTCCAGACTGAACCTCATAAACCTGTAACCTTTGGCCTTCCAGGGACTTCCTTTCTTCGTCCAGGTTCAACATAGTGAGAAGCAATGATGCATCCTGCATTTCTAACCTACTTGTTTTCTGCAACTGCTTTGCCATTTCTAAGACATCATTATAATTCTTTCTAACTTCCTCAATTGTTGTCATTTGTTCCCCTTTGCCTCCCCTGACAGTCACATGGATCAGTCGACTTTGATGATAACTTCCTGGCAAAATTTGGTTCAAAATATTTGCTATTATGAAAGAATTTACATCAAATCTTTTGTAGATCCAAAGTGGTCCAATGAGACTCATTGCTACCTTCAAACTTTTTCTCAACCCTGTATGTTCTGGCGCAAACAGCAAAATCAACTGCCCTGGAATAAATTCTCTGATTTTCTTCCTTCTGCTTAAATGTTGGGCAGCTTGTCGCACCTTCTTCCCATTATTAATTTTAATGGTAGTTTGCATCAAGGTATCAAGTTTTTCTAGCATTTTTGTAACATGCTCTGTGAATGTAGCTGTCAGTTTGTTAATTGGCAACAACTCAAAATCACCAATTGACTTCTCTTCTCTCAAAAACACTAGGAATGTCGGACTGAACCCAGTTTGATCATTTACTGAACAATTGTAAGCCTTAACTACTGACTCGACCTTCCCTGGCCATTCATCGTAGTTGTACTCTAAATTAGCAGTAAGCCAACTTCTCAGTGTCTTCGCACTCCTTTCCACGGGTAATGAAGAATGCCCATGGACCTTACATGCCCTAGCGACTATTTTCAGGCTTTCCTGTATGGCTTTCATGATATGACCTTGAAACGAGGTCTCCCTATCACATGTAAGACGCGAAGGTATGAAATATGGCATAAATACCCTTTCCCACAAAACCTTCACAATTGTCTCTGCCCTTTTGTCTTTCAACGGATGAGCAATCAGGAACCTTGTTAGGACATCCTGGACCATAATTACATATTGGTACCCATTCGCCGACGGCATACACAACAAGTCCATACTTATATGATCGAAAGCCCTGTCATTGGCCTCTATCAATCTGGGTTGCATTTCTCTGTCTTTATCTGATGTGAGATTTCGAACGAGTCTCTGACATTGCAAACAAGTCTGTATGTACGTTATGACTTGCTTATACAGATTTCGGACATAAAAGTGCATTCCGATTACACTCATAAGCTTATCAGCTTTCATATGAGTTTCACCGGAAGTTTCATGATAGAACTCCAGGACACTTCCAACGTATTTCTCAGGTAGCGCTACTTGCAATCTCAGATTATCCAATTTAGCTGACACCTTCAAATGGTACAATAAATCGTCCAATATCACAAATTCTTCCGAGAGCCGAATTACCGTTTTTAAACTTCCTGTTTCACCAGTCAGCTTACCATACTGTATGTATTGGATCAATGGTCCCAGAAAAGAGTCAGTTTTCTGTGCTGCTATCAGAGCTTGTCTCGTCGTTGGGATCCTCACTTTAGTCAATACGTCGGCAATGTATTTCTTAATTAAGGGGTCCAAATCTGCCTGCCTAGGTATCCTACTAAGTACTACAGGATTTGGATTAACCTCACTAAGGAACTTGATTCCACTCAGTCCATAATTCAGTCTCTCTCCTTCCAAATCTAGATAACTATCATCCCCATGATGCATTTCACCATTAATTTCTATGTCTTCTATGTCCGGGGGCTCTCCCTCGGGGCCATGCTCCGATGGGGCCTCTCTCGCCAGGCATTCTGTTGGAGATGCAGCGGTCTCAGACCCCCCGGTCTTTTGACTTACTGCTTTAGCTCTCTGTCTGTTAATTGATTTTGGTTTTGGGCTTTTGTAAGCCTTATCTAAGCCGTGCTCAGCGACTCTTCTCATAGCTGCTCTAGTCAATACTGGATATAATGTGTATCCATCATTTTTCGACCATCTCAAGGTGTCCTCGAATTCACTTTCCTTCTGTTCATTCTGTACACTAAAATGAGTGTTTTCAGCTAAATCCTTCTCTGACAAAGCTTGTGGTATTATGTATGGGTCCTCCCTTTTCCATGAAGCATTTGGATGCCTGCTCAACAAGTCAGCTAACTGTATAGTTGGGTCACTTGAAGGACTATAGACTATGCTAGTCTGGAAATTCTGTATTTTCCAATATAGACGTTCAATTCGTCTATTTGCGAATTCTGACCCACTCTCCATAATATGCTGTATGGCCTTGTGGTCTGTCAGGCACAGGAAGTGCCCCGTTCCCAATAGATTGCGGAAGCTATTCATGGCTATATACAAGCCCATCATTTCAATTTCGGTCGCACTATATGCTGTCGCTGCTATTCGGCTTAATGCCTTGCTCATGTAAGCTATTAAAGTTAATTTTGGCTTCCCTTCTGGACCTTCCTGTAACTGAAAAAGACTGGCGCCGACCGCCTCTCTACTTGAGTCGCACGCAATTACGAACTTACCCTGCTCTGTGGGGAACGCCAGAACAGGTGGCGTAGTCAGAAGTTCTTTCAACTTCTTCCAAGCCACTTCCTGTTCCTCATTCCACTCAAATTCCACATTTTTGCACAGCAGTTTTGTCAGCGGACGCATCACCTTTTGAAAACCTTCAAGAAACATTGCTACATATTGAGTTGCACCTAGGATCTTTTTAACCTGCTTTTTGCTAGTCGGTCTCTCCATTTTAAGCAAGGCCTCTATCCTACTCTCTTTAATTTTCAATTTGGGATCTTCGCTATCAGAAATGAGGATATCGTAGCCTAAGAAAGTTACCTTGTCTTTTATTGCAAAGAAGCACTTCTTCGGTGACACCATCAGCCCGTGCTTCGCGAATAATTGAAATATCTTTTCAAGCAGTCGCAGATGTTCTTCTGCTGTTTGTGAACACAACAAAATGTCATCGAAGTATTGAAAAACTTGCTTCCGATACTCTTCATCAAGTTCTCCCAATATTCTATCAATTATTTCATTGAATATGCTGCAGCTTATCCCGAGACCCATCGGTAACGCCTTGTATTTGTATATGGGTCCATTTCTACTTGTACATACGCCCAAGAATCGTTGAGATTCTGTCGTTAGTTTCACACTATGATAAGCTTGTATCAAATCAATGGAACTTAGGAATTTTCCGGGCCTTCGGCCGAACTCCCTGATAAACGATACTACTGTTGTACCAGGTCTATTTGCAGGACGTAAAGTCCTGTTGACGGCCCGTAGGTCGGTCACGATACGAGGCTTCGATGTCGGCGTTCGTCTGACCAAAAACATACTGCTCGTCACTTCCGCTAGGCCCTTCGTAAACACCCCAAGTGCACACAACTTCTCCATTTCCTTTTTCACGAAGGATTCGTCTTCTGCACTGGCAATGTACGGTACACCATTGTGTTTAAGTTTTCCCACTATTTCTGGCTCTAAATCCAAAATATATCTCTTTACTAATCCAATCTCAGAGAAGAGAGATACTGCCTCTCGATGTTGACATAAAATGTTAATCAATCTTTGGTTCTCATCGTCACTGAATCGATTATCTTCCGAACTTACTTCATTCTCTATCAGTTGTCGTGACGGTAAGAGCAGTCGTGGGTCGTCCTTGTCGTTCCAAGGGAATTTCTTTAGCCGATAATCTCTTAATTCCTCTGGAGACATCTCTACATTGCTGATATCCAGTCGTTCTCGGTCTAATTTTTCAGTCGTTTCTGGTCCCAAGTCAATAATTGCATTGTATATCTTGTCTGTCATATTTGCTTCTGCAAATATCATTCTTAATTTATTTCCCTCTTGTTCAACTGTATTGCAATGTAAAAACGACTGCACGTTATTTTCCAACTGCAAATAGCCTATTAAAGTATGCTTAGCCAGTCGTCTCGGTCTAACACTATCATTGGCAATGGGCATTCTTGCCTTGCCTCTGTCGAATCGCAATAAACATCTACTCGAGGTTAACTCAGCTATTTCACAATCAACATTCAATTCAAAATCACCAGTCAGATATGGCCTATCTTCAGCTGCCGATATTTCTAAAAATGCTGAGTCTCCTGCTTGTAGATCAACATTTAAATCAGACAATACTGCAATAGTCGGGGCCTGAATCAATAAAGTATGATTTGCTGAATCATATATAGCTTTAGCTTGTTCTTGTAAATCTGCTCCTATAACCATTTCAAAACTTGCAGAAACTGAATAAACATGGCCCTTCATGATTAATTGAGTTCCCCCTATATCAACCATGAATTCTATCAATTCAGTAACCCGAATGGATTCTCCATTCCCAACCAGCAAGTTAAATGGATCCTCAAGTTTCTTTGTCCCTAATTTCTGTAAGTAAGAACTTCGATTGATCAAGGACTGATTTACAATGCTAATAGACGAACCAGTGTCATACAATGCTAATGCTTTTGTCTTATCTGGTAGCGTACATTTCAATAGATTCTTTGAATCTGTATGGACTATAGGCATGAAATCCACATCTCTTTGAGCTGGATTTGAACCTGTGACCATGTGAGTTATTTTAGGAGCTTCTACCTCTTGCATTATTGGCCGACTGCTGTACTCTTTCAAAGCTTCACTGTAGTCAATGCCACAATCTGCATATCTGGGACGCTCTACTAATTGTCTTTTTGATTCATTCTCTGTTACTTCTTCTAAGAAACTAATTTTTCTGGCAGTAATTGCTTTATAAAATTCCACAGGTGGCTGTTCGCTCTCAACCACTGTATAGAACTCATTTAACAATTCACAACTAGACCACTCAATGTTCAAATTCAATACTTCAGCTTCGTGTAGCTTTCCTTCGTAATTTTCACTTATTTCTTCGTGTATCTCAATATTGTCAGACATTTTACTGAAATGACACATTTTGTCACTTTCTAATTTAAATTCTGGAGCCAATGGATCCAGATTGCTAGTTACAATATCAGTTTCATCTATACTGTGATATTCACAGCTCAAGTCTGACTCATACAAGTTATCACTGCTTGTATTTAAACTAACAATTTTGTTAGCTAATTTGCTATTTCGATCACTTGAATTGTAATTAATATCTTGTCCCTGACCTTTATTAGAATGAAGGTCAGTATCTGATCCAGAGGAAGTGCTATCACTTATATTGGCTCTGGATTCTTCTGGGATCAGTCATTTCGGCGCATTTTGTCTTTTCTGACCATTTCCTTCATATTTCCTGCCATTATTTTGGTCCCTCCTTCGATTTTGCTGGCCACCTTGTTGTCTAGAACTGTTTCTAGGGCCGTCGTTCCTGTAAGATCTACCTGATCTCTCATTTTGATGATAATTCACTGGGAATCTATCATTTTGTGCCGAATTACCTTGATAAGATTGATAAGGCTGATTGTACCCTTGGTAATTCTGCAATGACTGACTATAGGTCATTGGAGGTGGCATCGAAGGTGGCAATGAAGGTGGCATTGTTGGAGGCATTAGCATTCTTTGCTGATCATATTGCGGTTGATAATTTTCAAATGGACCCTGATTTGGAGGCAATTGATTTCTCCACCTACCAGATCTACACTCATTTGCTCTATGACCAACTATTCCGCACAAAAAACAACGGCCCCTAAATTGACCAGTGAAAGGAGTAGATTGTCTAGATCTTTCCATAATTCTAGGATTTGGTTCTGACCTTTCCTCACTATATCTGAAATCTATCGGTTTTCTGCTATCCGATCTATTTCTGTCAATATCATTCAAATTTTGAGCACTGCTTTTCTGATACTGTTGCTCCTCACTAAGCTTACTCAATTGGGTAGCAACTCTATCCAATTTGGTCTCAAAATTCATAATCATTGGGAAATACGTTGAATCATTCAGTCCTTCCTCGTCATATGGATTTAAGGTTTCTAGGTACCCCTGTGTTTTGTTAAAAAGGTCCTTAAAGTCCTTGGGAGGTGCTAAACTCAATGCTCTTCTAATTTTTGCTGGCAAACCACGACGAAAGTGATCCTGTACACTCATTTCACCCAATTCTAACGATTTAACAAGATCTTTTATTTCTGCTAAATATGAGGTCAGTGGTTGATTCTTGAGTAATTTTTTTGTTTCTAAAGCCTGTAATTTCGATTCTCTGCAATGGAATTCCCCGAAATCCGATTCGAACTTCTTCTGAAGGTCGGAAATTGATTCAAATGATTCAGCATGAATGGAAAGCCAAGACCTAGCAGCTGATCTACAGAATAAACGAAGACGTCTTAAAGAAGCAGGAAAATCTCCTGCTAATCCTTGATACTCTAGATAATCAAGGAAAGATTTGAACCAATCCCGAGGGTCTTCCCCTCCTGTCCCACTAAAGTGTTTTGGTGCAAAGTCTGAAGGACGTACCACTGGGTTACTCGAAGCCATTGTAATTAGTTCCGATTGCTTTTCCTGTCTTGATTCCCCAATTGGGTTTTTTGCATGCCCCTCCTTACTTTTGGATGCTACTGTATCCTTCGATCTAGCCCCTCCACTGACTTGCGTATTTTGGGTATTTATTCTATGTACTATGCTAGAAACTGAAGGTGTACTAATACTAGTGGTCGTGACTGTATCAGTAGTCGTCGTTGTCGTTTTTGTCGGTCTAATAATTTGTCCTTTGGTAGACAAACTGTAATCAAATGTGTTACCCTTGGGGTCTGTACCTAATGTTTTACGTATTGGTTGTTGTCTGGATAGTCGTGTAGTCACTGTATCATTAGTGTTTGTAGCATTTGTGGTTGTTGTATCAGTCACTGTATCATTAGTGTTTGTCGCATTTGTGGTTGCTGTATCAGTCACTGTATCATTAGTGTTTGTCGCATTTGTGGTTGCTGTATCAGTCACTGTATCATTAGTATTTGTCGCATTTGTAAGATTATCTAATACTTCATCCTGCGTGACAGTATCATTTCTGACATCAATATTATCTACAGCCAATTTATCATTATTTGCATGTACTTCGGCTTGTACCTCTTCTTTTGATCCTATGTTAAGTTTATCTGCTTCTTCCGAAGAGTCACTCTCAGTGTCTCTATCTTCAGAAGTCCCTCTATCTGCTTCTCTTTCCTCAGAAGCTTCTCTATCTCCTACATCACCTCTATCTCCCTCTCTTTCCTCAGAAGCTTCTCTATCCCCTAGATCACCTCTATCTTCCTCTCTTTCCTCAGAAGCTTCTCTATCCCCTAGATCACCTCTATCTTCCTCTCTTTCCTCAGAAGCTTCTTCTTCCTGTTCCTCCTGTCTCTCTTTCCCAATATTATCAGTGTTCTCAGTTATCAATTTCTCTTGACCATCATTCACAACCTCATGCCCACCAACTGCACCTGCCTCTATTTCTGGTCCTCTTTCTAAATTATTTATAGCATCATTTTGGCCTTCTGGTGCTATTTCATCATTATTTTCCATAATACTTGCTCCATCTAATAATTTGAAAGGATTTTCACCTTTGTTAGGTGACCACACTGTGGATGTATCCCCCAAACTATCTTTACTTCCTTTACGTGTATTTTTACTTTCTGTACTCCACCTCCTATTATGCTTTTGCAAATGTAATGGTACCAATACACCTATTATTCTTTCTAGTGGTACTTTTATTGCAAACGGATCTATAATCTTAATTAAAACCAATATTGGCAGGTCTAACTGGCCAGGACCTCCTAAACTTAGCCAGGAAGAATAATGTAATGTTTCGTCTCTCTTAACCAATTTTGTTGTATTTTTTGTAATGCATCCTTCTAAATAAGCTGCTGTACTTTCACGAGCTAATCTACCAGAAAACTCACCAAAAGTTAACATAACTAGCCATAATAATAACTCACTGCATTTGAAATAGGCATAGCAAGGTCATTGTCATGCCCATAAACACCCAGGATAAATGCTAAGGAAAAAGTACAAAAATGCTTTCTAACTTATTACAACGCATGCTTTTCATTTTTCTTTTTTTTACTTAACTTTTATTTATTGGTGCTGGTGCTCCCACGTTGTTTTAGAGATGTTTTATGGCAATGTTGTGTCTCGTCCTTTCGTCCTTCAGATGACCCATCCGTCCTTGGACGCTCAAGGTCGCCAGAGTCGATTTTCTGGGTAGTTTTTTCAAAGACATCCCAGCGGTTCGGTTGTCCACCATGTCATCTGTGTGATGATTCTGTTAAAACAAGGTTTAATAGTCAGCTTGGCTGTGGTAATTGAGGCCAGAACCGCACTCTGGCCAGTCTGATGTCATTGAACTTCAATACACAACTATGACTCTGATTTAACAGTTAAAACAATGATTTATTTAATTACATAACATTTGTAAAATCTGCGAGTTGTTATGACATTCTGCAGTTTGATATCAATTGATCACATATCTGAACCTAGGAGCTGTAGCTCAAACTCCTTCAATAAACATAATTGAAACATCACAATATCTTATTTGAGAAAACAAGCTCTCAATTATCCCTTCTATTCAAACAATTCACTCAGTTCACCCAAACAATTATGAATTTAGAATTGGATCAAATTGGTGCCATAACAAGTATGGCCCAATTTGATCCCTTAATTTTAGTTCCTAAGGTAAAATTGCGATGATGACTGTCTAATTGATGGAATATAAACCATGATACTTATCTGATGTTTAAGAAATAGACAGAGCTCAGGAACTGTTTCCTCTGCTGGATCCCTCAGTTCATCTCAGTCATCTCTCTGCCAGCTTGCTGATACACTCTGCCCAGCTATTGGATAACAGCTCTTAATAAGCTGAGCTAGGAATTGAAGCCAGAGGCCCCTCAGGGTTTTATCTCTGAGGCATCAGTCAATATAGCATGGCTCTGCTGAGCTTGGCAACAGTGTAATTCTTTAGATTGCCTCTTGGCTTGCTGCCCTCTGAGATATCCTTGAGACTCGCACTGCTAGACATTGGAGCATGCCCTTTGATTTATAGCAGCACTTAGACGGCATGCTCGCCTTGATTCCATTTCATATAACGCAAGAGTTTTCCCAACTAATTAATTATAAAAATGAAGTAACGTGACAGCACTTGTCACAGTACTATAGGGTGCATCGTCTGCCCCTTTTAAAATGAAAAAATTGTGGTATTCATTTGCACTTCTCCCATATTGTTCCATTGCCTGAAGAAAGATACTCTACAAAATTTCAGGAAGATCGGTTGTAACCTTATGGTGGAACTTTTGCATTAAAGTTTGGTCCAAAAATGACAGAAAGTGATGATTCACAGAGTCGCAGTTACACTCTAAAAACAAGTGTTTAAGAAACAACACCAAAATAAACACTTTTTTGTTACACTTAATAAACGCGTTAAAGTGTTTATGATTATTAACACATTTAAGTGTTTTTGATTTTACACACATTTAAGTGTCTTTGATTATAAACACAAAAACGCTTTAATGGCTTGTTACACTTTATTAACACTAAAAAGTGTTTATAACAATTAAAGTGCTTGATGTTAAACACTTGATGTTTTCCCAGGATGACTGCAGACAAGGCGTTTATCATATTAAAGTGTTCGACAAAAAGTGTTTATAATTAAACACTCTTGTGTTACAGTATCAACACATTGTTAATGTACATCACAATATCAGTTGTTCAGCTGCTTTATGAATAAATCACATGTTTACAATAGTAAAATCAAGTGACAATTTTCAAAAACTATTAGGAACCTACAAATTACAATATAGATTAAATTTAACTTAAATATTTCATAATATTATGTAATTAAACTATCCTCACTATTTACAAAAAGCTGCTTATAAAAACCAGGAGAGGACTGCTAATATTAATGATGGAAGAGTGGATCCATGGGTGGTTGGGGCTTTACGTCCTGTATTTCTGTACTCGGTAGGCTAATTAGTGCAGGAAGAGCTAGGCCACAGCAATGAGACATATTTGATTGAAATAGACATGCAGCATAGGCCATTGGCCCAGGTGACCCGGCAAGAGCTAGATTCACTACCTGGACCAGTTACTAATGATACTTAATGTTTTTACACAAAAACTGGATGGTATATATTAGTACTTATCCTCCCTTGATAGTGCATAAGTGGGTTACCCTTGGCTTTTGTTTTTTGTACTTCAGGATGAGGTAGGAAAATCACCTTTGACCCATATTCCTTTCTAAAACTTTCGTATTTATGAAAAATTTACATTTTAATGCATGGGATGATGGAATGGATTTACCATTGAAACTTACATTCTTTTATTTGACGCTTTCAAGCCACCATTAGATAAGTCATCACAGGGGCTGGATTTGCCCTTAAAGTTCGGGATAATTTAGCCCCTTTTGAAACCCAATGAAAAATGACAAGAAAATTGATAGTTCATCTACATATTTTATTCTTTAATTGAGCACTGACTCTGAAGGACAGATTCAACTATTTTGTAAGTTATTTAATCATTTTATTTTCATATGTGACATACAATATGCCATAAAACCTGGCATAATTCTCAAAGAAACTCAACAATTGAATAATATTAACAATCAAATGGTGTTTCATATTGTGAATACTGCATTTGGATTCCCCCCATCTTAAAAATAGAAGACCCTTTGGTTAGTACATTGGAGTACAATCAAAATCTTACCATGTCATCATTATGTCTGCATTTTAATGGTATCCCATTACTCCACATGATAATCCATATAATTGCTGTAATGCCATTCAAAAACGTTTAGATTCTTAATACAATCCATTTAGGGGTTGCAGAAAAAGTGACACGTTCTCACAAACAGTCGATTTTCTTTGAATAGCACTTTAAATGTGTTTCTTTTGAAAAAAGATATGGTTTTTTCAAAATACAATGGTATGATGTTTTTAAATTCAAGAAACTGTCCAAATATTGCTGGATAGTCAAGATCCATCATACAAGAAGTGCAGTGCCTCTTTAAAAGCTTCAGATATGTCAGACTAGACCTGTTCAAAAAAGACTTTCTATTTTATTTTAATGCAGGATGCAGTGATTCCCATTCTCCAACCTATAGAATGACCAAATATGACATTTTTTTCATTTTTCAACTTTGGGAATGCCTGCCTCATGAGCCATGAAGTTTTAATGTTTAATTTTGTCAAAAACGCCAAAAATATCAGTGGGGGCTGTTACATTTCTCTTCATATCTCTATCAGCATTAATTGTAGAACAACATGGATGGTGTCATATGAAAGCTTGTTAAATTATCTTTCACTTGAGACCAATAACTTGGTATTTGAGACACTTTCAGGTCTCTTCAAAGCAGAAATGTGTAAATTTTAGGGAAAATTTTGATGTCGAATAGTGTATTTTGCCTCATATGCTAATCAAATTGTTCATAGAGCTGCATGAGTGGTATCATTTGAATGCCTATAAAGTTGTCTTTAAATGGACACCATTTTTAAAATTATTTAGATAGTTCTCATTGTCTCTGAAGCAAAAATTCCCCCATTTCAAGGAGCTGGAGGCATCAAACACTAACACAATATATATATATTGACAATAGCAGGTCTACACAGTAAAATGTAAATCACTCATGGCTTATAACTATCATACACCAATACCATGACACAAATCAGGGCCTAATATCACAAATATAAATTGAAACATATCCAGTATTCTATGCTGGGGCAACTGAAAGATCCTGGGCATCCCTTAATTAATAGGGTATGTGCCAGATTCTCAGTCTTCTCATCTCATCATCATCATACGGCGGTCACCTGCCTTGATATAGCCCATTAAGTTGCTGCAGATGCATAAAACACAAACAAAAAAAACAAACAAGGAGCTACCTGCCCGATCTTATTCATTGCAGCACTGTATTGACCAGAAAATGTACAAAATCTCTTGTCTTATTAAATAATTTCACTGATGTTGTTTCCGAGTGATTGGAACATTTTAAAAATACTTTTACCATGTCCTTATAATAACTTTCTATTGAGGAAATACATTGTTGGATTTGAGCTGAATTGAAACCAGCATCATCAATAACTTTAGTATTATGATATTTATTTTAGAAAATGCAGTTATACTTGACTTAACATTTTGAGCAACAGAATGCCACAGTTGTCAATTCTAATAATTATGCTGTGAGTAACTAGGTGTCCTTCTTGTGCTACTAAATGAATAATGGCTTTAACCATGTTTACGGTTAAAAAATCAAACACTTACACAATATATATATTGACAATAGCAGGTCTGCACAGTAAAGTGTAAATCACTCATGGCTTATAACTATCATACACCAATACCATGACATAAATCAGGGCCTAATATCACAAATATAAATTGAAACAGTAATTGCAATGCAACACAGTTCCACAGATTGCATGTATAATGGCTTGTTAAAGGTAGCCGAGAGAAAATTTAACACAACTTTTGCATGTGGGTTTTTAAAACTGTCCACCTTCATACCATTATATGCCCTAGCTAGAAAATGAGTCACCAACAAAGCTGTTCTGGGTATGTTGCTGTCTGGTGAATTCTTATTATTTTATGACTTATGTTTAGTATCAACGATTTATTGCTTGAGCAAAACTGTGTGTCGATATAATAGACTTCCAGCCACTCTGCCCCGCATGTTGTTTTTGATCCCTCCCAAGTTTCTGCTGGCTGAGGTATCCATCATAAACTTCCAAGGTGCCTGAGCTCAGACAATGAGTGTCACACCAATGCAATGAAATCCAATATTGTGCTAATCATTAAATTGTCAAACTCAAACATGATTAAAGTTTTAATTTATTTAGTGGCACAAGGAAGACACTTAGTTACTTATAGCATTATTATTAGAATTGACAACAGTGGCATACTGTTGCTCAAAATGTTAAGTCAGGTTTAACTGCATTTTCTAAATATGTAGCACATTTGCTCCAAGAATGTGCCAAGGTAACACTGGCTGTTGAAAAATAACAATACTAAAGTGATCGATGATGTTTCTTTCGATTCAGCTCAAATCCAACAATGTATTTCCTCAATAGAAAGTCATTATAAGGACATGGTAAAAGTATTTCTAAAATAATCCAATCACTTGGAAACAAAAACAATGAAATTACTGAATCTGACAAACAATTTGTAAATTGTCTGGTCATTGCAGCGCAGCAATGAATTAGATCAGGCATGAAGCTCCTTGAAATGGAGGAATTTTTGCTTCAGAGACAATGAGAACTATCTAAATAATTTTAAAAATGGTGTCCATTTAAAGACAACTTTATAGGCATTCAAATGATACCACACATGCAGCTCTATGATCAATTTGGATTAGCATATGAGGCAAAATACACTATTCGACATCAAAATTTTCCCTAAAATTTACACATTTCTGCTTTGAAGAGAACTGAAAGTGTCTCAAATACCAAGTTATTGGTCTCAAGTGAAAGATAATTTAACAAGCTTTCATATGACACCATCCATGTTGTTCTACAATTAATTCTGATAAAGATATGAAGAGAAATATAAGAGCCCCCTCTGATATTTTTGGCGTTTTTGACGAAATTAAACATTAAAACTACATGGCTCATGAGGCAGGCATTCCCAAAGTTGAAAAATGAAAAAAATGTCATATTTGGTCATTCTATACGTTGGAGAATGGGAATCACTGCATCCTGCATTAAAATAAAATAGAAAGTCTTTTTTGAACAGGTCTAATGTCAGACAATCGACATTTGATTGTGGCAATGATTGTCCCTCAGCGACGGTGTAAATCCGTTTGAGAAAGCGACTGGAGTGCAAACATTTGGAATGAGACGTTGCCAGATTGAGGAACCCTCTTCAATGTTGTGTCATCCCTGTCAATGTTGCCCATCTGAAATGTACAAATCCTTGTTTACTAATGTCAGGCATAATATCATGAATATTGACATAATACGTCATCATACATAATTTTCTGAAATTCACCAAAATTGTAAAAAAAAACAGAAGTGCAGTTCTGCAGATCTATAGGGAATCAAGTATGAAGGATATGAGTTGCTATTCACCAGTGATATCAGGGCATGCTTTCAACTGATTTTGCAGCAGAACTGACCAGGGATAGCAGGGGCCAGACAATAGTTTTAAACATTTACCCCAAGTGATCAGCATAAAATGAACCGAAAATTGTATGGCCTATAGGGTGGCCTAAAAATGTACAGGAAAATTTTTTTCTGAAATTCACATCGCATACCCCCTCATTTTAGGAGAAATGGTGAAAAAAGCACCTTGTTAAAATTTCATGAAAATC
Organism: Platynereis dumerilii; assembly: GCA_026936325.1. Taxonomy (NCBI): domain Eukaryota; kingdom Metazoa; phylum Annelida; class Polychaeta; order Phyllodocida; family Nereididae; genus Platynereis; species Platynereis dumerilii. Next base: position 1,447,844 of record JAPTHN010000035.1, read on the forward strand.
AGTCAAGTCTAAGTGGTCTCTCAAGGCCCCTCAATTCTCACGAAAAAGAAACATTTCAACCATTTTCGCCAATACGCGGTTAGCCAAAACTTTGTGAATTTTTAATGAACAACATTCTAATTGCCATGGTTGGAAAGGTATCAAAATTAGCTTCAATTTGCATACCAACATCAATGGTCTAGGATGATATCTTGGCTCCCATGGACTCTTCAGCTGACAGCGCTAATGTGCGAAAGTGTTTACTGAATGATCAAACCTGTTCAAGAAAATATTTCCATTAAATTTCACTGTCAATTAACATCTTCTTTTTCTCCAAAAGGCAGGATGACCCGATAAAACATAAAACTTTTTTTTTTACCATGGAGAAACCCGCTTTATGAGCTGTAAAGTTTTAATGTTAGATTTTGTCAAAAGTGCTGAAAACATCGGAGAGTGGCTGTTGCATTTCATAGTTTAACTTCATAAGAGTTAAATATAGGACAACATAATTTATATCATGTGAAACATAAGAATATTGTCTTTCAAGTGGTACCCATCATGGTGCCCTGTAATAAATTTGGATGAAGATATGAATTTGAAATACTACAATTCCCCCCTGCTATTTTATGAGTTTGCGACACACTTCAACATAAAATTTCATCACTCATAAACCGGGCATTCCCATGGTCAAAAATTTTTTTTTTTAATATTTGGTCATTCTGGAACTGGGAAAATAAGAATCACAGCAATTTACAGCGAAAAAAAATAAAAGACTGGCTTTTATCAGGATCGGTCGTTCAGCAACAATTTCATTCACGAAAAGTGTAAACTGAAGAGACCATGGGAGTTGAGATATTATCTTAGACCAATAATGTTGGTATGCAAATTGAAGCTCTTTTTGAGCCCTATCCAACCATGGCATTGAAAATGTAGTACTGTACAAATTGACTAAGTTATGAGGAACCGCGAATTTGCGAAAATGGTTGAAATTTTCCTTTTTGCTAAGAATGGAGGGGCCTTGAGAGACCACTAAGACTTGAACGATTTTCTTGAAATTTTTACAGGGTGCTTTTTTCACAATTTCTCCTAAAATGAGGGGGTATGCGAATAGAAAATCAAAAATTTTGTTTTTTGGGCCACCCTAATGGCCTATCTAAACAAAGTCCAAGCGACACTTAGTAAATTAACTTGTTTTAAAGTATTGGATGTATCAAAAGCAAAGCCACAGAACCAGGAGATTATAGACATAGTATAGTGACAGGCATGTTAACCAAATGTTAATTATGTAAAATATTTACCTCAAAGACTTCCGTGACTTTTTATTTTCTCCTTAGCTTCATGTTGCAGCTGTCTTTTTGTCAGACTTATTGGGGTCCAAATTGCTGTGGAAAGAAAAAATGACAAAATACAAAACTGCAATAAACAAATAGCACATCTTAAAGATATTCAGAAAAACTAGATAAATATGATAATATAACTCCTCCATCCAAAAATCCTAGGAAAAAAAGTCTGCAGTTCCCCCAGATGCACAGCATGCATTTGTGAACAATTATATGCCCCCTCCTAATCCAGTTCATCCCACAATTAAAGAAATTGCTGTTTGATGGTTTGAAATTTTAACGATTATATATGTTTATAAAGATAGTTGATTGATGTTAATGAAAATAGCGTTGCTGTTACCGCCAAAATCCACTATTGTGCCCAATAGGCCTATTGGGCATGGATATTAGGCCTTTGGGCAAAATATAGGGACTTTTGGCAAATCATAGGCAAACTATAGGGCCTTTGGTCACTCGCAATAACTCTTTTATACTATAATGGATTTTGACATATATACGACTTTGGATAATAGTGAACTGACCAATGAGAATACGCCCTAATATCTTGACCAATGAAATTCCACCCTAATATCCACAGTAGGGGGTACTGTAGTTAATAGTTTGTCCAATGAGAATGCCACCTACTATCCTGTCCAATGAGAATCTGGCCAAATATCCCAGGCAATGACAGTCAAGCCTAATATCCACCGAGCCATGATTGGCCAGTGGATATTAAGCTTCATTCTCATTGGACACACTGAGAATTCAACCTTATATCAAACAGCCAATGAAAAGTGAGCCTAATATCAAATAGGCTAATAGTTAAATAGGCACTTTGGTCAAATTCAAAATACTAAGCCAAAATCCATGACAGTCTTGTGTGGATATTTGTGGATATTTGTGAGTGATTATGTATGCTTTGGGCATACATAGTTGCCTCACTATAATGCAAGATATTTACCTCACTGACTTGCAAGATACAGTGTAGATTCGAACTTCATTCTTTCGTTTTGCCTCAAGTTTTAGCTGGAATCTTCTCAAAATATTTAACACTCAAAGATTGAATCCATATTTCTGCTGAATATAAAATGATGTTGTGTCATGATTGTCAAATAAATTTAATACACATTAAAAACACTTATAAAAATACAGGGCACATATGGCCCCACCTCCCCCTATCTCTGCCCATTACCCAGTTCACAGTGCAGGAAAAATATTACATCAATTTACATGTGTTTGAAATCTAGAAATCAGATAAACTGCAAAGTGTTTCTGATAAATCAATAAAAATTAATTATGTGAAAATGTATATTATGTTGTGCACAGTTACTGCCATCAACATGTTCTTTCTTAACAAACATGTGCATGTATAGTGTTCATCAATACCATTTAATTTAAGTGTAGTTAAATACCTTTCTTTGCTGTTCAATAAATAGCATTTAAATATCATACCATTTTAAGTTGTGCTTACCAGTAAAAAGCCTCTTCAGTGAAGACTTAAGTCACAATGCATGCTTTCCAATTGGGTTAAGTACAGAAAGCTGTGATTTCATGGTCGGTTGCTTGTGATGTTGTTTCAAACTGTCTGCCTCCTTAAAGATTAACTTTATGAAGTGTTTATCCAGAAACTTGTGAAAACACTATGTGTTTAAAGGACTTTGAAATTTTCATTAAAAAGAAATTATACACATTTTATTTGCACTTGGGAGCATTCAAACAAAGGTAAAAGACACAACATGCTACCAACTGACATTTTATGACATATTGTCATTTATTAACTGAAATTCCCTGGATTAAATTGATCATTAGTTTCTGAAACCATACATGAGAAAAAATTCTAAGTTTGATAAACACTTAAATCTGTTTATGCTGGTAGAAAGTGTTTATTTTCAGACATGGTTATGCAATTCAACACGTAAATGTGTTTAAAACAGGCGTTTGTTTTTAGAGTGTAGAAATAACTAACTTATTGTTTGACATAGGAATTTTATTCAGGTAAATTGTTCTCGGAAGAAAATAAGCTTTAATTTGAATGGTAGAAAGCTATATTTCTGATAATTTTTCACTTTGAGGAACTTCGGAAAATATAAACTTTTTGACTTTGCTGACAAAATGTTTGAAATTGCTTAAAAGGTCAACTTTTGCACGACTGTCACACGTTCATTTGAATTAAGTTCAAGGCAAACTTTGGTGAAGAAAGTAAAAATTTCAACTTATTTTTAAATAAAATAAAAACTGAAAATGTTATTAACAACCGCAAAACAGCAAAATAATACCCATGTTCAAATTTCAAGGCTGTTGTGCCACCCTTACACGTAGGAATTTTTTCCTAGAATTTTGCAGGGCTTCTTTTATGACATAAACGAACAATATGGCAAAAGTGCACTAAGTTCTGAAGATATAGGGGCAGACGATGCAACCTAGTGTACAACCAAAAAACATAACAATATCATGTTTCAGCCTTCACATGACTCGATATGGATTCCACCAACCTTCTTTTTTTTTTGCTTCTTTTTGACCAATATGGCCCTTCTCCAGTGAAAGTCACTTGCACTTGGTCCAGATCACTTGGCTGAACCTCCATCTTGTGTGAAATATGGTCCAAGATGTCCATTTAATGTTATTTAGGTTTTTTTTTATAATGGCAAATTCTCAAATTTTCTTAATTTTACAGGTTTAGAAGGATTTCTGTTGCCCAACAAGTTAGTGAGTTTTCAAATAATTCTCAGCACCAAAAAACGGTTTCTAACACCATTTATAAGTAAACCTTATGTCTGAGGAAAACATTTTTGCAATTCCACACATTCAATCACCAATTTAAGAACTTGGAAGTCCTGACTCCTTGAAAACTCAAATTATTTCAGCATTTTGATCATGAGTGTAATTCTTCCATAATCCCGTATTACTGTAGTTGATGCCTTTTAATTGTTAGAAATAAGTTTATCATTAATGTTTAGGCGAATTTCTGGGGAAATTTAGAAGACATTTGGGTTTTTTTTTTCTAGTCTAATTTAATAGAAATAATAGAAATTATGTGGTATTTAGGATATGTAAGGTCGATAAACTGAAAATAGGGAAACTTGTCTGGATATATATTATGATTAAAAATATTTGCAAATACCTTAGGCAACCAACTGACTGAAACCAGGATAAATTAGCAGCAGTTGCATTTTGGAATTATTTTGGAATTTTTCACAGATAGGCCCACATGTTAGGCAGGGCCAGTGGGGGAAGAAACAATGCCACATGATTTTGAAAAATGGGGAAATATAATCTTTTAATTCCACTGAATAATTTAATATATCATATGGTACTTAAGTCAAAATACTCGCTGCTCATTGGCCGACAGCCGTGCCATATTCTACGATATTGCACGCATGTTATGCACGCTCATTTTAACATGTAAGAGATAGGACGGACCTGAGAGGAAGCACCATATTTTCATGCTGCTGCAGCCACAAGCTGACAAAAAGATTGTTGTAGAATACTTTGACGATTACTCACAACAAAAATGTATGGCTGAAAAGCTTTCGAGGTCCATCCAGACCCTTTCCTCAGTTCTCAGTGATTTGAATTCTGTTTGGTCACGTGACGATCTGATGACGTAATGTCACGTGAAAGATTGTTTTTTTCTATTTTATTAAAAGATTCACTGTACAGCAACGGAGGCAGATAGAAAGCTGTACTGCTTATATAATGTGTTTTATCATAATAAAGCATCAAGTGGCCGAAAAACAGCATTTTTGACGTTTTTTTGGTGATTTTATTGTGTTTAGAGGTCTAAAGTCTGCTATAAAGTTTTTAAAAAAATCGAAATGTAATCCATCATCAAGTATATAATTTGAAGATTCCAAAGGTGTGACTTTTTTTTGTGAGTGAAATATTCATGCATTTCTAATGAGATATATTTTAAATATGTCATTCGAACGAAACACAAATTGAGTCTTTCAGTGCTCAGCAACAAGATAGTTTGTTTTAATTTAAATAGTAAAAGAAAGTCAATGCGCAGTACTGGAAATAGATAGAAAAATGATTGTGGTGACCAAAAGATGCGTATATTAAAGGGCTAAGTAGATATCAACTTTTATGTTATTTGTTTAATCAGAATAAAGCATAGGCCTAAGTGGCCGAAAAACAGTTTTTCAGTGACTTTGTTGTGCTTAGAGGTCTTAAGTCTGCTGCAAAGTTTGAGAAAAAAAATTAAAGAAGACCCATCATCAAATATATCATCTATGGATTCCAACAGTGTGAAACATTTTTTGTGGGTGAAATAGTTATTGATTTTTGACGAGATACCTTTTAAACATGCAGGTCAAAAGAAAAAAAAAGTTTGCACATCAGAATTCCATGCCTTTTCTTAGCTTTTGCCAAAAAAACCACACGATATGACAGTTTTTGCACATCACCTCGTGCAATATCAGTTTATATCATATGGTTAGAGGAAATACTCGATCCTCATTGGTCGACAGCCGTGCCATATTCTACGATATTGCACGCATGTTATTGCGCGGTCATTTTAACATGTGAAAGATTGGACGGACCTGAGAGGAAGCACCATGTTTCAGTGCTGCTGCAGCCACAAGCTGACAAAAAGATTGTGTTTCCCCATTTTACTAAAAGACGCACTGCAGGGCAATGGTTTTTGCGGCAAAAGATGTGTCTATTAAAGGGCTATTAGGACATAAACTTTTTGTACTGATTATATTATTTGTTTTATCATAATAAAGCAATAAGTGACAAAAAAAACAACATTTTTGCAGTTTTTTCAGTGATTTTGTAGTGTTTGGAGGTCAACAGTCTGCTATAAAGTTTCAGAAAAAAATCTTAAATAAACTCCATCATCAAGTATATAATTTTTGGAGTCCCCAAGTGTGAACATTTTTTTTTGTGAGTGAAATAGTATACAGTTATCGCACAGCACCGAGTGCAATATCAGTTTTTATGGCACCGAGGTGACTAATATTGCACGAGGGCGCAGCCCGAGTGCAATATTAGTCACCGAGGTGCCATAAAAACTGATATTGCACGAGGTGATGTGCAATAACTGTTATATCATACGGTTTTTTTGTGTCAAATGCAAAGAAAAGGGCTGGAATTCCTTGTCCAAACTTTTTTTGTGTTTCTTTTGATTCTCCTTCTTATAATGTATCTCGTCAAAAAGCAATAAATATTTCACTCACAAAAAAAATGTTCACACTTTCGGAATGGAAAAATGATTTACTTGATGATGGATTTTATTTTAGATTTTATTCTGAAACTTTATAGCAGACTTTAGACCTCTAAACACAAAAAAATCGGCAAAAATGCTGTTTTTCGGCCGCTTATTGCTTTATTCTGGAAATAAAAATAATATAATCAGTACAAAAAATAGATATCCTGATAGCCCTTAAAAAGACACATCTTTTGCCGCAAAAATGAGCTTTCTAACTGCCTCCGTTGCTGTACAGTGCACTTTTTACTAAAATCGGAAAACACAAATTGTTTGCCAGCCTGTGGCTGCAGCAGCACTGAAACGTTGTGCTTCCTCTCAGGTCCGTCCAATCTCTCACATGTTAAAATGACCGTGCAATATCAATGCGTGCAATATCGTAGAATATTGCACGGCTGTCAGCCAATGAGAAGCGAGTATTTCCGCTAGCCATATGATATTTATTGATATCTGATGAAATACATTTTAAATATGTAGTTCGAAAGAAACACAGTCTTGCAGCAACTCAGAATTCCAGCCCTTTTCTGAACATTTGTATAGGTTATTCACCTAGGGAGAGGCAATATGTGATTTATCCAGCGAGGGCGTCAGCCCGAGCTGTGATAAACACATATTGCCGATCCCGCGGTGAATAACCGGCTTATACCTTAAGACAAAACTTAAACTTGTGATTTGTTGCTGTGGGTTTTTCACAGCTTCACTTATTATTCTCCCATGGGAGGATAACTGGTAACAAAGAATATGGGTTTTATTGCAGTGAAATACTGGCTCATGATTGGCTCACAGAGGTGTCGAATGGTATAATCTACAAAAATACCATATGATATAATAGTTATTGCACATCACCTCATTCAATATCAGTTTTTATGGCACCTCAGTGACTAATATTGCAATATTAGTCACCTCGGTGCCATAAAACTGCCCTCGTGCAATATTAGTCACCTCGGTGCCATAAAAACTGATATTGCACTCAGTGCTGTGCGATAACTGTATGATATTAAATAATAAAAGTCAATCCGAACAAATTTATGATTATTTTTTTTTGCAATATTTTGGCTTTATTCAGCCATCCTCAGGTATGAAATGACAATGGAGAGTTACATGAGAAACAACAAAAAACAACATGAAAACTGTGGGAAACATAGACAATGAAAAATTACCTGAATAAAACAAACTGTTTTGTGGCTTTAGGGCCATGATTGAGGTCGGGGGTTTGCTTTCTTGTGGCCAGTGCTTCTTTAAAAAGCAATAGAGACCAATGTCTGGCAGTGTCAATTATTGTTGTATTGGCAGAAATTACACTGTATAGACTAACAGGTTGTTCATCTCTATAAAAAATCTGTAAGCTACATGATAAATTATGTCTTTCCTTTTGTGGTGTTGCAAATTAATGTGAAACTATGTGATGTATTTTGCTTTCAGATTGCTTTGGCGGTTTGTGGCGTATGATGAGAAATCCAAGAAAAAATTGATAAGGAATTCACATTTTGTACATGTATTGGAATTTCTAGTTGCTAATGGAGCTGATCCCTTTTCTCCGAATGGCGGAACAACTGCTTTCACTCTCATTCTGGAAGAGTCTGCTCTCTATTTGCAAGAACCAACATTGCATTCAGCCATAGCCTCCTTTTGTCAAACATCTATGAAATGGATGCCTCAACAGACGAATGCAAGTTTCCTAAATGATGTTATCAAGTCAGTTCCAAATGTGATACTTGAAGAGAACTCCAGTCATATCTCTTTCATAAAGGAAATCATTTTGAAAAACTGTCTTGATATAGTAGACCAAAATCCTTCTCTTCGTGACCATGCAGATAATAAAGAAAAAACTCCGATCCATAACCTCATGGAAAAGCTACTTACTGACGATGCTTGGCATGATATGCCAAAATTAATTGAAGGAACTGACAGTCTTTGGAATCTCATTTTTGGACTGATAACTAAAACAAACATGAACATCAAAGACAAGAACAATGTGACTCCTTACTCTTGGATTTCTTGGTTGAGAGAAGCAGTGACGCTCCAGGATGGTCCAGACTCACATTGGCAGAATCTATTAAGGAAGATTGACGATATTTTTGAACTTATGAAAGACGCAAATACAAGGGATGCTCTTCAAGGACTGACGCATATCAGGTAAGTGTTATAAAGTTGTTATGAAAAACTGTCAAGTTGACACTTGCTGATAAAAGGATGATGCCAGGATAATCCAGCTCTCCCAAATTTCACTTCAAAAATGTCTGTGATTTTTCTATGAAGATTTTCATTCTTGTCTTCTGCCACTCCAGTGATGATTAGGTTATGCCGTTTTTCAACCTTCAATTTTGGTAGAGAGAATCTTTTTCATTCATAATTTTTTCTTCTTTTAATTCTGTTTTATTTTCTCTAAATTGAACTGCTGTTTGTTCTATATTGTGTCGTTTCAGTTGTGAGAATTTTGTCTTTCAATTTTCCTATTTCTTCTTTTTGTCTGGTGATGATTTTCTATCTTTTTAAGAAGCAGGTCAAGTTTGGCATTGTGGGCTTCCTTTAAATCTTTCAAGAGCATAATTGTAATGCTGATTAATTCCAAGTTGCAGTGTGTCGATCCATGGTGGCCCCTAGAAACACTTGTCTCTGCAGTTATAGCCTCATTCTGAACTGTAAATGTCTGTGATTTAACCAAAGTCTCTTCTGTGCCTCGGTTTGGTTGCTGTTCTGCCTCACTCCTGATACTGTACATTTTATATCTTGTAGGAGCAGATTCTTTGATCCATGTTTTTATAATATATCGACTTGTAAAAAATATTTAGTGTTGATGCTTGCGTTCCCTGTCATTTATTTTACGTCTCTGCCAAATTTCACACTTTTCTGTGTCCTATAAACATGTAAGTTGCTCTGTATCAGTGCTGAGCTGTTGAAGCACGTCTTCACTTGTTGATAGCCTCGTTCTGAATATATAAAGCAAGATTTGAAAATTCTTTAAAAATGACTTGTTCTGCAAAAATTTAGTCCGCTTGAGCAACACATAACATCCAGAGTTATTCCGCTGCTTGACACTGCATCTTCAGTTGTTGGTTCCATCGTGGTATTGTCATTTTTCTTTATGGTGAAATCATTTTTGTATCTGAAATATACAGTAGATAGGTACTCGGTATTGGGATCCATGCATTTCTAAAGTTTTATGTCTGACTATTTTATTAGAATATAAGACTTACTGGCCCGTTTTCACCAACATGGTATTAAGAGTTAAGCCTGGCGTTAACTCCTTTAAACCTGGTATAACTAAGTCCATTTCACCAAGAGTGTGCTAAGCGTGTAAACCTGTCAAGGTTCAGTGAATCATACAAATTGTCACCAAACTCAAAGAACAGCCATCTCAAACTGACTTGGTGTCAAAAAGTGATTAGGCTAATGAAAACAGAACATATGTTTCTTATGAGATGGCATGACAAATCAGTATTATAGGCCTTTGTCTATCATATTCGCATGTTTCTCTAATTTAACAGTCACCAAAGATTTTTTCAAGAAAGATATGTCACATCATGAGATATAAAGTTTGCAAACCAAGAACACACACTTACCTAGGAAATATATTTGTTGAAGTAACTGTTGCGAATATACTAGCCACACAGCATTAAGCACTCGATTTAAAAGTATTTTATGTATGAAACTATGTTTTTATAGCATTTGCCTATGATAGTCATGACACCAAATGGAGGCAATTCTTCTGTGCTGAGTTGTACAAAACCTCTGCACTTGTTGTTGGTCTTAGCACAGGGGTACTTTCGAAGGGCAGGAAATTCGTACGTGGGTGCTACCTATGCATCCTCTATCCCCCCTCCCAGAAATAGGGCGATTTCGGAAAATCCCAATTTAGCCTCCCGTGTGACTGGTCCACTGGGCATACGTACATATATGGCTTTTAATGAAGCGATTGCATGACTAACACGCTTCACAATCCTTGAAACTGAGGCGACACTAATACCACTCAAGTCACCAACGACTTGTTTGTAACTGCCGGAAGCAAAAAAATCGCATGCACGTCAGCCATTCTGGGTACATCAGATTTTGAGGACCCTTATCATTAGATATTCAAAGGGATTCAACCATTATTGTAGTTTCATTGTGCAAAAATGCATGACCAGCTGATATGTATTAATTTATTGTTTGAGGGGAGGGGGCTAAAGAAAAATGCATTTCTGTCACCAACACTGGACAGACAACTAATTAATTTTCTTTTTTATAAATTTCCAAGCCCACCTCTCTTTTTCTCTTACCTTGTCATGTGGCCATGTTTGGGAACTTAAGAGATTAATTGTGTTTGTAGCAGTTGAGTTGTTTAAATACTATCTGCAGACTTTCACTCAGTAAATGTTCCTTGATCCTGCTCCGCTTGAGTGATTGGCTTAGCCAGACCAGGTCTTAGCTAAGACCTGGCATAACTCTTAATACCATGTTGGTGAAAACGGGCCACTGGGACCACTGCTCATGACAACCACCCTGCATGCAATGCTCTGTTTGATTTGTAGCAGTTGGAAGAAAAAAGTTCTTTTTGGTATTATTCAGTGAGAAAATGTTAAAAGAGACTCTTTGCAACACACATCCCTGGTTTTCAGCCAATTCCTGGAAATATATTCATTATCGCAACACTTGTTTTTCCTAGCGCATTCATAGAAATCGATATAATTGGAATTGTGTTTTTTTAGCCATGCAAAGAAACAGTGTATTTTGTAGTGATAAGAGACTTTACGAAATGAAATCTTTAGCATTTCAATTATTTTCTGCAAGGTGAATTAGGGACCATTCAGAATTCATGACTGGGGGGGGGGTGGGAGTTTTACTAGAACTTCCCGTCAAAAATTGATACCCTCCCCTTGAGTTTCTTGTGGATTTTTAGTAGCGCAACCCTAGGTTTCACGCATATTTCTAGTACCTCCCCCCCCTTCGCCACACAAAGCAATACACACATATATATACTTTTATACATGGCCACGCATACAGCAGATTCGCGTCATTTCGCGGACTTTTTTACTTGAAAAAGTCCAAATAAAATGAGTTTATGCGCATTTTTAAACATTTTTACTTTGTTAAAATTTCTTACCCCCCCCTTGAAAGTGTTGTCAAAAATTAATACCCCCCCCCTTGGAATACTAGTAAAAAGTTAGTACCCCCTCAGCCAAAACTTCCACCCCCCAGTCATAAATTCTGAAGGGTCCCTTATGGTCTTCTATTTAATTGGTTATCAGTTCATTTGAATTGAAGCTGAAACATGATTGTGAATATTCACTGAATAAAGTTGTCTTCATCTTTGATGCCTAAAAAACATTGGGATCAATCATTGTTCTAGTTGTTCTCTATCTTCTTAGCAAACTTCTTAATTTAGTCAATGTTGGTGGCCCTGGATGTCTTCAATGGTTCAGCTCCACCTAGATACAAACTGAGCTGAATTGTTCTGCAAGGCATGGCAAGGTAATTAGCAAAATGAAGGTTTTTCAGTGGTTGCACTGCACAGTTACTTCAGTAATATGCAGTACTCTCCCTGATTCAAATGCAAGACAAAAGAGCTATTCAGCTGCAACATACAATCCTGGTATTTTGAAAATGTGTTAGATCTGTAACAAAACTAAAATTTAAATGGAAATAAAACATCATCTGCCCATTATGCATTTATTAAATACTTTTTATTTGACATTCGCCAATTGACAGTTTTATTATCATTTTGTTTCAGAGAAAAGCAAAAGATGAAAAATGTCCTTAGGCTAAAAAGGTCCTTTTGTGGCATTGGCACTGAAAACAGCATTGTGGAAAAAATATCCAGCTTCATTGAAAGAGGGCAAAATCCAAGAAAGGTTCATAAAGCAGAAATCGAAAAGTTTTCCTTTCTGCAGGTAAAGATATATTTTATCCTGTGAATGTATGTTTCATACTGATACATTGTATGTGTCTCTCATGAGTCAATTATACAAGATTCAAAATCCTACACAAATACATTTAAAAATGCAGTTTTGCAAACGTCATTTCCATTATCTTTCTTTCCAGGAGCATCCTATCTACATAGGATATTTCGCTGTCATATCATCTCGGTCCTTGAACAACCACAACTTCTGTGTGCACCTGATGTCAGTTCTCAGGCGGTTGGCATTTTTCACACCAAACAGCAAGAGTACCTTTGTGCTGGTGGTTGTGCACAAAGATGCTGTCTCTCTTCTGGAAAATACTCAAGACAAGACAATTCATTGGCCCATTGATCTGCAAGCCATACCCAGAGAGGATGCGTGTTCACCACTTGATGATGGTATTCTCAATCAGATTGTGTCAAGACTACAAGGTAAGTCAACTGTTATGCATTCAAGATTACAATCTGAGTATTTATCCTAGCAAAATAGTAATTGTGGTAGTGCAGTGTCCCTGACAAAAGCTTGGATAATTATACATGAAGACAGTGAATAACTAAGCTAATGAGCTGGATGCTAGATAATACAGTTAAATACAAAGGAATAATGTACAAACCAGAATTAAGAAGACATTGTTATAGTTTGCCAGTTTGTCTATTCTTTATAGAACTTTTCAGATCGGCAGTCTCAAAAGTGAATTAACCAACCAGATGTCAATATTGTTGCAGAAACTCCATGCCACAGGGCAAAATGTAGTTGTCCAGTTTATTTGGAGAAAAGTATTACGTTGGACCATTTTGTAACATTAACAAACCCAGTTTATACATCACCAAGATACTTATACCATTGGAAAAAACGGTATCTAACTGACAATATTGCATGTTAGCGCCCGGCTAGGGATTAACACTGTTTACAATAGCAAACAAACAATCAGATTATGGTTTATTTTGTTGAAATTATAAGTTAAAACAAATAATAGAAGAAGCATATGATGTAAGTCACTTAGACACCTCTTTGTCAGGTCCTAACATGCATTTTGGCATTCTGACAAAAATGCATGTTAGAACCCTCCAAATCGGTGTCTAACTAATACAGAGTGTACTACATTGACCCTTCCATAATCCAGATTTAACAAAATTTAATAACATATAACTACGATTTGATATTCTTTTGTGTCAAATGCCATTTAAATGAAGCATAACTGCTATAGGTATCCTTCAGTTTAATAGACAAATGATTTATTGTATACTTTTTCAATTTAGTTCAGGATATTTGACGAGAAATCATCGCTCGCTATGCGAACTCCCTTGTCCGTTTAGTTAGCTTACATTGCTCAATTATTAATGATATTTTGATTACCGTAATATGATACTAGGGTGAATCGGGACAAGGCAGGAAAATATTTTATTTCTTCAAAAGTAACAACTTCTACTTGTCACAGGGACTTGATTTTTAGCACGTTTGTAGAATATATTCCAATAATGATTCGAACGGATTTTTATCATTCTACCTGCAGGCAGCAAGGAGCTGCAGCACCCTAAACATTGTCCTGCAGAATTTAGATTTTCAAAAGCTGGTCAAAACTTTGCTTGTACCACAAAAACTATAAAAGATACATACACAAAATTCTCACAAAACTTCAAGTATATCGTTGTGGACAATTACGGAAAAAATCATAAACCTAGGTACATTTGCACTGACTATATCATGATATTCAACAAGCATGAAATGCACTTTCAGTTTCATAGTTATTTCAGTATAATTTTCGGAGCCCAGTAATAACTCAAGACACTATATCAGTGATAGAATGTCATAAAATAATGTTTGGCGGGGGTACTACCATTTTGTACAATTATTCTTATCTTGCAAAAATGCTGTGGGAGTGTCAAACACGGCCACAATTGTGATAAATATGCACTTTTGGAACCTAATAAAAAATTATGTAATATAATATCAAATAGAGGTAGAAAAATAAATGTTTTATAATCCAAATTGATTTAAACAGTTTTAAGAGACCAAGAGAGTTGCTGAGTTGTGATATTTTGTCTGTTTAGTCCTGGGTCCCGATCCAAGTGAAAGGCAGAGTTAGGGAGCTGGCCCAAAAATCCTTACTAATTTTCAATCCAGTTTATTTTCATGAATTTTGGGTTTAGATTGTTGAAGTTGGCATCATTTGTTGTTGATTTAGTCCTAGATTATTCATCACTTGTAAAATTATCAGATAACAACATTTCTGCAAATTTACAGGGATTTATTACATTTTGTTAAAAAGTTAATATTCTGCATATAATAGACTTCAAATTTTACTTAGAGTGACTTTTTGGGGTGCTAAACATGTCTTCTAATGTTTATTCATAATTATAGATCAATAAAACAGGGTAGGAAGGACTAGTTATTTAGATTGGTCTCTGTCCCGATTCACCCCAAAGTGAGGGGTGATCGAATTGGGACAGTGGTTTTCTCAGCCTCAATCCTAGAAAAATATAGATATCAGTTAATGCCCTCAGGGATAGTTAAATCTACGGCCTAGACATAATTTGAGACGATATTGATATTTTTTGGAGGTTTTATGTGCCAATGCTATGGCACGAAAAGGGCCAAATCTGTCCCTATTCACCCCATATTACGGTATCACAGTTTTCAGTTCAAGATTGTCCACAAGTTACAGTG
Organism: Platynereis dumerilii; assembly: GCA_026936325.1. Lineage (NCBI taxonomy): Eukaryota > Metazoa > Annelida > Polychaeta > Phyllodocida > Nereididae > Platynereis > Platynereis dumerilii. Next base: position 1,462,897 of record JAPTHN010000035.1, read on the forward strand.
CCAGACAGCATAAATAATTACAGCGGACAATTATGTGGCATGTCGTACCAAAATACTGATCAAAAATTCCTCAGACACTAGTTTTACTCAAATTGTGTCCGACGACACATCTTTTTAGAATTTGAATCAAAAAACAAGTTTCAGATTTGCAAAGCATGCTTGAAATGAAGTAGTCATTGGGGGTTTATACAAATTTTCATGCAAAAGTGTCTTCTGTGGGAGATTTCCGTCAGCCTCAAAGAAGCAACATCTAATTGGCAAGGATTCATGCACATAGGATACATACTGGGCAGTTGCACTCTTGCCTTTGATACATTACAAGTTTACTCCTTGGTTTTGGGAGAATTAATTTTTCTCTGTGAGTTTTGTACTTAGGCTAAAATTAAAATGGCACACTGAAAATATGTAAAATACGCTAACTTCTCCTAACTGAGTATCAAAATCTCAATATTTTTCATGGAATGACCAATGACCCATGGTTAGTTTACTCCAGGGACCAAACATGCATTCTGTCTACAATATACTTTGTTTGCAACTTTGTCGTGAATTCCTGATATTGCAAATTTTAGTCCAAGAGCTGACACACTTTTATTTATGTTTTTAGCGCCAAGCAAACTAGTGAATGTGTATTGTTCAGAATTTTCTATAGTTTTCAGATATATGGTTTTTAGAGAAATCGATTCGGACAGTTTTCCGAAAAATGGTTACCATGACAACAAAAGCAGTAAAATTAAAAACTGTCATAAATAAATTTGAAGTTGCATAACTTGAGACACGTTTGATGCAAGAAAATGAAATTCTACCAGTTTATGTAGGGAAATGAGGCCCTTCAGACAAAAAAATAAACATGACCATATATGGTCATAAAAGGGGTAAAATTATTGTTTTTTGGAAAATTTTCTTGTTTTTGAAGAAATTCAGTTTTCCAGTTGCTGTCTTGGTCCCAAATAAAGGTTAGCTGGCATTAAATCAGTGTTGGTGAAATACATATCTTGCCTGCTTACCAAAACAACCAAATTACAAGTCACCATGGCAACTGTTGTGAACTGAATGGCCACGATATCAACCAATGACGAAATTCACTTTTATAACAAATAACAAGTTCCTTGGCACAAAACAGCTATAGCATCTCATACAGTGGTATAATTTGAGAAATACAGAGAAATAAATTTACTGTAAATCTTAGGGGGTCAAAAATGCAAATGGAAGGAATTTGATTGCCATGGAAACCACATTTGTTATTTGTTTCACGTCTGTCCAAACTACACAATGTAGGGTAACAAAAATGTGATTATAATGTTCTAAATTCTCTGCTGATTTGATTTAAAGTACACAAATTAATCTGGATTCCTCATCTCCACAGCAACATTACCAAATATGGTCATAGCAGTTGGGTATTTGAATGATTCATTACAACATTACTGGCATTTTACGCAACAAGTTCCCCAGTGTGAGCATACTGCAATCAATGTGTAGTTGCTACCCCCATGTGTGACATATCGTTTGGAAGCTGAGGAAAAGGAGAGTTCATATATGTATATAAGATGGTCACCATGGCAACGAGAGCCCGATAATGGTGGCCATTTTGTTTAAAGAGCATGTTCTAGGATGGCTTCTTGAGTTATTAACATTCTGTTCACAGGGGATCTTCAGTACATTTCTGGCATGTAATTGTTAGTTCAAAAGCTATTTTGTTGCAAATCAGATATCATTGCTTCTGTAATTAAATAGGAGGAGTTATAGCTCTTTAACTTGCTGAAAACTATATACCGGCATGTGGTATAAGGTCTTTTTTTGGTTGCAGAATCATTTCAAACAACTATTCAGTATTCATCATGCCCATAACAAACCAATTTGAAGCGCATGCAACACCTTGTTGTTTATGAAATTATTGGCAATTATACCCAAATAAGTGATTTATGACCATAGGCAGAAGAGCTATTCACAACAGTCCTTCCTGGACCAATAGCAACAGAATATTGTAGTGCACACTTTAACAACACCCCAAGATTGGCAAGTTGCATTGTCTTCTACCCAAGATTGTGAAAACTACATAGTAACTTGTGCACCTTTCTTTTACTATTTGAGGGGATCAGCAACATGCATAATGCCAGTGCCAAAGTCCAACCTCATTAGTCCATCTGAATACCTGTGTCATTCAACTCAGACACATCCTTTAAACAACAGGATATGTATAAACTGAGTGTTGTGGCGGAATACATCCAGTTTTGGGCAGAAACGTTCTTATACGCAATCCCACTCTCACCATAACAACCTCCTTCCCCAAGCCAATTTGCTCACCAGTAGGCCTACTAGATTGTATGAACGCTTAACACATGTTATCCTAAACTTAACCTCTTGCTGGCAAAAAATTCTGTCATTTTCTAAAATGAGTTCAGCTTATTAACACTATAGGTATCTAACTCATGTTCAGCATCGACACAATAACAGTAAAATTTGGGGAGTGTGGGGCACCATGAGTCGCTTTTCTGATTTTAAGCTCCTGAGCCTATCCTGAGCCTAAAGTTTCAATTGTTAATAGCTGGTTGCTTTATATAATCGTAGCAAGACCTCTTGATTGCAACATTCAGGGTTTTACATTATATTCTTAATTCTTAAATATTCAAAACATCGTCCTTAAAAAATGTAGTCAAGCGGCTCATCGAGCCCCGACCCTGAAACGCTTGAAATTTCCCATTGGCACATACCACAATATGGATCAGATGGATTGCACATTTTTCTATGAAAATAGCACAAATGTGTCTTAAACAGCTGCTGATGTCTTGCACTATAGCTCTGGACTTGCAACAGCAGAGTTGTTGTTACAATTCAGCTTTAATTGTACATCAAAACTTTATATAAACTCGCTCATGGTGCCCTATCTCCAAGTGGCTCATGGTGCCCCATTTGTAAATTTCAACTATTAGTGCATATCACCATTTTCCAGTTATCATATACTATCAATGTTGCGTCATCATCCTAGCACATGCCTTATCTTCTCTAAGAAGACTAAGTTTTATGAAGATGTCGGTTATAGTTAAAGTACCAGAAGAAAAAGTTCCACTGCCCAATATTTTACTTTTCGCTCAAATTCACTGGTCAAAAGTATTTTTTTCAATTCTAGGTCCTAAATTGAAAAGAAAGATTATGATTGCTACCCTAGCTAGTTCTAAACTAAAAAGGAATATATGGTCATCCTATCGAGCAGTTCTGTCACGCCGTTTGTTTTGTAGGGGCCATGGCTCATGGTGCTCGTGGCTCATGGTGCACCGCTCTTCCCTACTTTAGGATAACCCCTGCTAAGCGTGGAAAAACTCCAGCATGGAAGAATGTGATATACTGGACATGGGGATGGATTAATTTTGCAAACTTTGATATGATGCTTATCATCAACTGCTTTTATCCATCTGCAGATTCAGTTTGATGTGCTCGTCATCTAACATAACTGGTTGTACCAATGCAAAGAACGACCAAATAAACCTAGCCATGCAGTTTGCAATTATGTACACCCAGCATGGGTACCTTGTAAAAGTGTCCTTTACTTCAATTTAGTTGTCCATTATCTGCCTATTAAAATTAGATGTTTCCAGCTTATTAGATTTTCAGGATTATTTTCCTACAAAGCAAAAATGTACTGTTGTTGTGGTGGGATTTTTGCTTGTTGCGAGAATCCAAAATTTTCATATACTCAGCACTGGCAATGAAACCGAGGTCAACTTGTAGACAGGAGGAACACATTGTTTCAATGATGCCTCAAGACAAGGATACACCCTCATGCACAAAATCAAGGGGTCCCTGCTGCTTTTTGATGGGGTATCTGAGGTTATTTGGTGATATTTGAGGGTAGGCGAGTTAAATTTAGGGGAGGCGAGTTAAGTTGAGGTAAGCCAAGTTAAGTTGAGGGAAGCCGAGTTTAGTTGAGGGAAGCCGAGTTAAGTTGAGGAAAGTTGAGTAGACATAACGGGAGGAGTTGTAGTTGGGGAAAGCAGAGGGTAGTTGAGGGGAGCCAAGAGTAATTGAGGGAGTTTGATGCCAAATGAGAATGTTTGAGGTGTCACAGATGACTGTTGTAGCACTGTAGACCAAGAAAATTCTCTAGAGCCTCAGACCATAGAATTATACTACATTTCGATGCTCAGACCTCAAATTTATATATCAATTAGGCCTACGTGTGTATAAAAAGTAAGATTTACGGCAGGACATTATTCGAAACCTTTCATTTGTAAAAATGTAAACATAATCTTGATGTGCACTTCAGAGCAAGCATCAAGTTGATTGCCACTAGCTTAGACTGCGTGCCCTACCTTGTTCTTGCTACTTAGTGACAGTGGTTTATAGTGTTCACCAAGAGTCACCTGCAACTGCACTGTAAAACCTGCTGCATTACTTTACCGGCAGCTACCATAATGAATACTTTGAAAGAGCCATTTTATGGTAGAAACCATTGTTTTATGGCATTTACTGTTGTTTTAACTATAACTGCCACAAAAGTAACGCAGCAGGGTTTACAGTGTGGTTTTGACCTTCCTCATATTTCCTAATTTTCTATGTTTTGTGGGATTTGTTGCCACCTGAATAATAAGTTTCAACTGAAGTGTTCTCTATCATGAGTGCAGATGCAAATTCCACTTTCAGAAAGAACAGATATAGGAGGCAACAATGGCATTTTCATTCAGCAGAACGAGACCAAAGTTTCTGTCATAATGGTTTGCAACCTTAATGTGACTCCCGGTTGGGAAGCACGAAATGTTTAGGCCCCTTGTATCAGTGCCTGTGCTAGGCAAGTAAAAGATCCCTCACGTGGGGTAAATGTGTAACATCTTGAGGACTCCCACTCTCTCTCCCATCTCATCAGTCAATCCTCGTGAGTGTCCAGAACTGGGCTTAGAGGGCTGCACTTATTGTATCTATCTGCATGTTTATCTATCTATTAACATGTGGTTAACTCCAATAACTTTTCTTCTCACCAGATTACTGGGTAACTGGTAAAAAAAATTGTCAGTTTGTAATACTATAAGGTCAGTTAATTGAAACTAGTTATCTACATTGTAACTCATGTTCAGCATTGACACATTTACATTGTATAGTAAAATGACTTGAAAACCACTTTAGGATAACCTGTGTTTTTAAGTGTTGATACAATCTGGTACAGGAGTTCATGTGGGCATGATACAGTCTACAGAAAGCCCAGGCCAGCTTCCCGCCAAACACAAACCCTTCCATCAGTCTTGTGAAACATAATACCAGACTGGGAAGATTGTTGGACGTGCTTAATTAAGGATAATGTATATGATTATTTAATTCATTTAATAGAATGACATGGTTCTCTCTCTGAGCTTTAAATTAGTGTTACACATGGGCGAGATAATTTGGCAACCGAAACACAATTTTACACCTTGTGCACTGTCAACTCACAATATTTGGTAGTTTTCTGCAAGATAGAGAGCAGTATCTCATCCTCTTCTTTTACAGAAACAATGAATCTAAAACAATTAGTAAAAATTTACAACAAAAGAGCTTTGAACTGATAACTTTATGCCAAAGGTGTGCTGAAGATATCTTGTTACATTGTTAAATATCTCACCCACATGAAATGAAGCAATCCAAGGACTTGTACTTTAAACAAAATGGCCACCATTATAGGACTCTCATTGCCGTGGTGACCATTTTATATACATATATGAACTCTCCTTTTCCTCGGCTTCCAAACGATATGTCACACATAGGGGTAACAACCACACATTGATTGCAGTATGCTCACACTTGGGAACTTCTTGCGTAAAATGCCAGTAATGTTGTAATGAATCATTCAAATACCCAACTGCTATGACCATATTTGGCAATGTTGCTATGGAGATGAGGAATTCAGATTAATTTGTGTACTTTAAATCAAATCAGCAGAGAATTTAGAACATTATAATCACATTTTTGTTACCCCACATTGTGTAGTTTGGACAGACATGAAACAAATAACAAATGTGGTTTCCATGGCAACCAAATTCCTTCCATTTGCATTTTTGACCCCCTAAGATTTACAGTAAATTTATTTCTCTGTATTTCTCAAATTATACCACTGTATGAGATGCTATAGCTGTTTTGTGCCAAGGAACTTGTTATTTGTTATAAAAGTGAATTTCGTCATTGGTTGATATCGTGGCCATTCAGTTCACAACAGTTGCCATGGTGACTGGTAATTTGGTTGTTTTGGTAAGCAGGCAAGATATGTATTTCACCAACACTGATTTAATGCCAGCTAACCTTTATTTGGGACCAAGACAGCAACTGGAAAACTGAATTTCTTGAAAAAAACAAGAAAATTTTCCAAAAAACAATAATTTTACCCCTTTTATGACCATATATGGTCATGTTTATTTTTTCATCAGAAGGGCCTCATTTCCCTACATAAACTGGTAGAATTTCATTTTCTCGCATCAAACGTGTCTCAAGTTATGCAACTTCAAATTTATTTATGACAGTTTTTAATTTTACTGCTTTCGTTGTCATGGTAACCATTTTTCGGAAAACTGTCCGAATCGATTTCTCTAAAAACCATATATCTGAAAACTACAGAAAATTCTGAACAATACACATTCACTAGTTTGCTTGGCGCTAAAAACATAAATAAAAGTGTATCAGCTCTTGGACTATTTGGACCAACTATTTTACCGGAATGCAGCTGTAACTTAAAATGCTCCACAAAATAGTAAATAGAAATGAATTGAACTCTTTCTGGGGGTTCCAGTATTCTTATGAGCATGCTGGGCACTATTGGTGTACTGATGGAGAAAACCAGACAGAACAATAGCTTCGAAGCTTTATCACCTGGTTGGCTGTGAATATCACTTTTTACAGTCAAAATATCAGGGCCTATGATATTGTAAAAAATACCACCCTTCAAGGGCGATATTTTTTAGCAATGGTTATGACATCATCAGCATTTCTGCTGTCTGATGACGTCACAAACCAAACAAAGGCCAAAACAATGGGATTGTGACGTCATATCCATTGTTGCTCCATGGTGACGTCACATTTTTGTAATGGCAGAAAATAGTCCCTCTTTTTCACTGAAAATTTGGGGTAAAACCAGGTGATAAAAACAAAACAACCACGCGTCAGGGCACTTCGTACAATATCACTCCCTGTTGTGTGAATTAATATTAATTCACACAACAGCTCGTGATATTGTTACTCAGTGACCCTGACTTGGGTTGTTTTGTTATAATGTACTATGTGCAGAGATTGTTGCTTATAAGGTCAGAAAAATGAATTCTTCCTGCTTTATGTGCATGACAACCTTGCCACTAACAAATGCTTGTATAGCCTGCTTGCTTTCATTGGATGAAGTATATTTATGAAATAAATTGGTGGATGTGTGTTGGCTGGGCTGTATTACCATTGGGGCAAATAGGGCATATACCCGGGCCCATGAGGAAGCTGAAAAAAGTTGCGATAGTATGTGCATGTGCAAGAATGTTATTTCTCAGATTTTGGAAGTAGTTTTAATCTGAAATATTTGTAATATAGTACGTAAAAATCACCCAGAGAATCTACCCAAGACGAATCATTCAATCACTGCGTATTATCATAAGATTTTGCATCAGAGCGTCACAGCCAATCAGCGTGCAGGATTTCTTTACCGGTGATTTGCGGGAGAACTATTGCGTCCTCAGAGGACATGTTATTTTAAAGGTCTCAGAGAGATCTAACTATTCCAGTAATTTGCAAGTCTCTACGATTTACGCAAGTATGTGAATTGGTGAAATCAGCCTCATTTGCATAACATGTTTGAAGCAAGGGCGGACTGGCCTATGTGGCAAAGGGGCAACTGCCTCGGGCCCTTCCACTCAGGGGGGCCAAATCGAAGATGCCAAAAAAAAAAATTAAATAAAAAAGCAAAATTTTCTATCATGTTTTTGATTATGTGTTGCAGCCACAATAACTGAAAAGGATATCAGCTTCATGTTGGGGCCCCTTATCTAATTTTGATGTTGTAATTTGCTTTTCTATTTTAAAATATCGCCAATGGCAAGGACGTTGGGGCCCATTGAATTATTTTGCCAAGGGGCCGGAAATGCCGCCAGTCCGCCCCTGGTTTGAAGGCCTGTTCATTGGTCAGCTTTGTGGGCGTGTCTGACTAAATCACTGAAGGCTTTGCTGAAGTGGTGAAATATGATAGGGAAGTGATTACTGCATTTGCAAATCACTCTAAGTCTCTGGATTCACTGTTTTAGTCAAATCAAAATCAAATCAAGTATTTAGTATTCTTAAATCACCAGTTTCTATTAAGAGGTTCGATAAAAGTATAGTATATCACAAGTGGCGTCCTCTTCAGACATCACTTTTCATCAAAATTTTGCAAACTTGATGGTCAGTCATTGAATGTTGTTGCCAGAGCTCAGTCGATTGCTGTCTTGCTTCCATGTTCCCAAAGCTAACTGACATACATGTGGTGGGGTATCATAAATGGCATTATGATAGGCCTGTGGATTTTTGCCTAAAAATCATAATCCAGATTTAAATGCACACCATTTCAAATAGAATACCTTTGAAATCGCGGAGTGGAAGAACCCATGGCAGCTGCCACTGTGCCACAAAGGAGTCCGCCCTGGATGCTGGCAGTCACATGTAGTTGCTCTCCACTCAATACTTACTCAACCTCAATGATTTTTGGCACTGGAAAGAATTCACCTCTCCAGAAGTTAGTGAAACTGGTAAATCTATGAACCTGCAGATTGGGGATGGAAGGAAGAGAACAGTTATTTCTTGATTCCTGTTTTGACTTTCTGGACTTTCTGGTACTGCAGCATGTGGCCAATACCAAACTGATTACCACGGTAATGCCAACAACACAAGAGATTGATAGTGATGAAGATTTATGGAACCGATAATTAAACAGTGTAAGCTAACTGTATAGACAAGGGAGTTTGCAGTTAGCAATGATCTATTGTAAATTGTCATGAACTAAATTGAATAATCAATCAATGATGTAATAAATTGTCTATTCAATTGAAGGAGATCTAAAGTAGATCTGCTTCTTTTTACTGGTGAGTGATACAAAGACCGTAAAAACAGATGGCATTTCTAAGCTGCAGCGACAATACCGTACACCCTATTTGGGTCATTAATGTTTAAAAAATGGTCCAATGCCCTGTTTTAAGCTCTCAATGTGTTCCGTGCCTCGAACAACCTTGGTCTAGATGCAAATATCGTCAAATTTGAGTGGGTAGTTGCTGACTTATTACCACATGAGGTCGGCCATATTGGATGCCGTTTTGAAAAAAAAATTATTTACGTTGGTCTGATTTGGTAAACTTTTAGTGTGTTAAAATTTACATCTAACCCAAACAGAATCAGTGAAAGAACATTTTGTAGGTAGTTCTTCAGATCGGTACATGTATATAACGCAATAATCTATGAAAAAGATCTCGGAATTACTTTTGACAACCAAATCAAGTTTACTACCCATATAAATCAAATCATAGCTAAAGCCAATATTAGACTGGGTATAATAAGGAATACTTTTTCTAAATTAACAGCCAAATCACTAGTCCCATTATATAAAAACATTAGTTAGACCGTTGCTTGAATACGCGGTAGCCATTTGGAAGCCTTACCTAAAAAAAGATATAGACAGTGTAGAGAGAGTATAAAGGAGAGCGACAAAACTCATTAAAGAAATTAAAGATTTGTTATACCCTAATAGACTGAAAAAATTAAAGCTAGACTCCCTACAATTTAGAAGAAGGAGAAATGACATGCTGCAGGTTTTTAGAATATTCAATAATATCGACAACTTGGACAAAAACAGCTTTTTCTTCCCTCAGCTAAATCCTACAACAAGGGGTCACAGTTACAAAATTGCAAAACCCCGGGCCTTAACAAATTGCAGATTACACTCATTCACGCATAGAGTGGTAAACGACTGGAATAGTCTGAAGGCAGACACAGTGTCTTGTAAATCGCTAAATGCGTTATAAAGTTCCCTTTTAAAAGAGGGGAGTAACCACCCGGAGAGATACCTTACATAGCGTCATGGTATTTTTAACTTACAAATTAAGCCTTCATAGACTTAAGACTTATTCTTGTCTCTTTCCAGAATTAGCTTGTGACTTGGCAGCTGTGGTAAAATGAATGCACCTAGTTACTTGTTGGGTGACAGCAGGGTCAGGAAGTTAAGCTCATTTGGCTCACAATTTGCTAAAATATGGTCCCTTTCAGGAGCCAAACTGTATGATCTATACGAGGTGGTAGATGGAGAGTTGGCCCAACTGACAGAGGGTGCTGATGAACCGCCTGTGGTTTATGTGTCCGCAGGTATATGCGATTTAATGCACCGGATCTATAGAGAGTACGAAAGAGGAGTAATTGATGAAGTGATCGTTTTGCCAAAAGATCAACAAAGGGAGATTGTAGAATGCACAGTGAGCATAATAGACGACCTCCAAAGGTTCATCAGTAGACAGGGAGCCATCCCTGTGATAGCTACAATCTATCCAATGTCATTGGCAGATTGGAATGTTTTCCGCCTAAATATGGGAAAAACCTCCATCCTGACGAAGGCAGAGATGTATGATGAAATGCAGATAGACCTCGAAGAGATGCTGCTCCAAGTTAACTCTGAGATACTGAATGCAAATAGGAAATATTGCTTGAAAACGCCACTGATCCACAAATGCCTTGAGCATAATCGGGGAAACCGACGACAAATGGCTAGGAAATACAACTTATTGTATGACGGGTGCCATCCTACCACCAAGCTAGCAAAACAATTAGTCAAATCCCTTAACAATACTATTGCGCTAAACAAAATAAATATAAACCGTGATTAAGTAAACTACCAAGTCTCCTTGTTTCTGTTTATCATTGTGAATTGTTTTTATAGTTGAGTTGGCACATGCACTTATGCACTTAGTAGGTTATAAACCCAGAATTATTATATAGATTACAGCATTTTAATAACCACTGTAATACTGATATGTTGTTAATGATTCATTTTATTAAGCAGGTGGCCGAGTTTTTTGTGGTCGATAAAGACCCAACTATTGAAGCCCTGCAGAATTTCACTGAAAAAAAAATAAATAAATAGATAATAATAATAATAATGAGAAAAAAAAAAGTAAAGAAAAGATAAAGCTAAAGTAATATAACCCTGTATAAAAATGGATATTTACTTTATTACATTGTTAAGAAAATATGCCATGACAGCTACTCAGTTGCTATTACCAATTTGCACAATCTAGCACGGTTTACATTTCTGATTTACCCATGTGTTTGAAAATTGGTGACAATCTTGCCAAAGAGCAACCAGCTAAGTTCTGTGGTCAATAAGACCCAGAACAGTAAGTCAAGCGCTGCCTTGGAAGTATAGTTACCTTTCACACTCAATTATACTGTGCACTGTTCAGCATTATTTGGTGAAGTTATGGCAACACTTTATTACCCACTGGTCGATACTTGGCAACAATCCGGCCTTGAAGCATCTGCATGAATCATGTGGTCAATAAAGACCCAGATCTATAAACTGTCAGAAATTGCCATTAATTTATTATTGCATTGCTAGAGGAAGTTGTTCCAAGTAGACACCAGATGGATATATGTGCATTAATGCACAGTTTAGCAGTTCTGTATATATGTTGATTTAGGGTTTTTATTGTGGTTTGGGAAATTTCTCACTAAACTACACCTGTGGTCAATTACGACCCGGTAATATAATACCCTATTAGCCCTGTAATGTATAGATGGGGAATTGTATGTCAGGTTGCGTGTGGTCTCTTGGACCCTGCCCCAGACATCTAGGGATCTTCAGTGGTCTATATAGACCCTGAAGCCTTCAAGTCGGATCAAATTCCAAGATGGATACATGGATAACATTTACCAATACTAATTGCCCGCAAAGGAAACAGTTGGAAGAGGATGTAGAATACAAGGAAAGAAGAGGACATCAGAGAGAGGGACCCATTTGTCTCTAACCGAATAAACTGATAGGACAACAACCTCCGGGTTTCGTCCTCAACTTCTCTACATCTCTACAGGGCCTAGTGTGTTAATTGGAGGATCCATTGCAGCATTATAGTTGGTCCAGTTCAGCACAAATTCAGCCTTTTCTAGCACCAGTTCAGTCAATGAGGTGTTTGTGCCTTGAATACACTATATTGGGAACTCCCTTTTCCTCCCTTTTTGGACCTAGAAGAGAAGATGAATGGCTTCTTCAACTGACAGTGGGATCTTGAAATCCAGTTTTTCATGAGATTTGTATGTGTCATTCTGGATTCCGCCAAAAATTGCATGATCAAGCCCAGGAGTGATTAATTATCATGGACTGGTCTAACCGTAATTGAGGATCCTGAAGGTCTGAATATATCACTCCAACACCACATAAAAAGAAATTGGCAAACCTACGTCCTTTAGAGACTACTCCATGGTATTGAAGCCTCGGTATTGCCAAATTGGGACATCGCAAAATTTACAACTTCTATCTACAAGAGGATGCTTAGACAACTCCAGTCACTACCAGAAAATACATCTTTGGCTGGGATCCGTATACTGACTGGTAAACGGGCCATACAAGGAATCCACCATCTGAGAATGCTTAACCTCTATGGGAACATCTGCATATTGGACAATCATAATGCCTTTAGACAACTGGCCTTCACACAACTGGCTTTGAGACTAGAATGCAAGAACAGCTGGTACTCCGAAATTAAGAACCTAGCAGTACAATACAATCTAAGCATCTTTGAAAAATCTCAGCTATCCAAAAAGCGAATGGAAGAGAGAAGTCAAGGAAAAAGTGAAACACAACTGGCTAGTGAAGTCAATGGAAAAGATTGACCGGCAGTCATCTCTACGATTGTTTATCCCGAACCCTGACCTTAAACCACATCCACTATGAGTCTGTGAGGGAGCGCCAGAAGGAGTTAGAGATGCCAGTGTCCGAGGTTGTATGCTGGTAGGTCGGTTCAAAACCCAAAGCTTGAGTGCAAAGTTTGATCCCAAAGTGAGCTATGCTTGTAAACTGTGTCACACAGGCGAGCAGGAGGATATTGCTCACCTGTTGGTAGATTGCAACGAACTCCAAAACTTCAGATTTAACTAAATAAATGCCTTACAATGTTCATATACAGAAGATAATCTCCCTAAACCGCTGTCAAGAAAGTTAATGAGGTCATATCCTATACTATCAATGCTACCACGAGAAGTCATTTAAAGTGTCTCACTGCTCATCAATGAGGTCACAAGTTGCCTTAATATAATTTGATACTTCATTTCAATACATTTGATAGGGCTTGTTATGAGGTCGTTCATGTCCACTACCAGCTGAATGTGAGTACTCGTCATTTGTCCGCTGTAACATGGTTGATGACAGTTGGCGAGTTTCAATCCTGACCCGATTGCTTCTAGAAAGAGGGACATAAATTGCACTTGAGAAAATGACAGGAGTCTATCTGTGAATAGTCATTGAGTGTGGAATAACCCAACTGCTAATTGCCATTTAAACCTAATGATTCAGTTGAACTCTCTTCATAGTAGCTTGTGACATAAAATACATCCACGCTGATGACAGAGTAATGCACTTTATAAAGGGGCACTGTACTGTCATCTGGCAAGAAATTGGTGTTAATATATTGAAGTATTGTCGGCCTGCCAATAATAGAATTCGAAATAACACTCGTTCTTTTATGTGCTATCCTGGTGGCAAACAAAATCTAATCATATTCTTTGTTGCACGATAAATAATTGGATTGCCTGACCCTTAAAACCTATATTAAGACCCAAAATTTGAATATGTAGGCCAAATAGAAGTGGAATTATAACAAATTTTGAATGCCATTTTGGAAAATGGCCCCTGGTGGAGTTAGCCCGAACTTTTGAGAGGGGTACCCTGGCTAAATTTTCTTATTTTGAACCCACTTAACAGAAAAATTGAGCCGGAGAAATTGGTCATGGAACCTATGGCACGTTCCTCTACTAAAACATCCAAGTCAGGGACTTCAAAATACCAATGAAACGGAAAATGTATAGAATAGGCTTGTTCCTTCATTATTATTTTTATCTCAGCAGTAGCCTACAAGGAATAACATATTAAAAATCTTCCACCGAAATTTCTGGGGAACACCCCTTTTTCAGCAAAAAACCGAATGGCCACCAAATATCCTTAAAAGTAAGAATTTGCCTAGGGTCTACCAAGACACAATCTGCTTTAAAAGGTAGTTGCTGTGTTTTTGGACCTCTTAGACCCCCAGACACATTATCAGTGTGCATAAACTTTTCAATTGATTGCTAATTCTGTTTTGTTCAGTATGGCATCCAAGATGGCTGCCTTGCACTCATCCTTCATTAACGCGGACAATTTTTCTCCAATAATCTCATGTGATACATCAAAATTGTTTTCTTGTCAAGGAGTCGAAATTTCATAGTCCCACATGCTATGCCAGCCAAACTTTCTGAAGCAGTATGATGCTTGCCATTGGATTAGTATTTCATTAGGGGTGCTGCGAGTCAGGTCCTCGCTTACATGAATTTCTGAAGTAGGCCAGGACAGTTCTGCTGAGTTCTGCTGAGCGCAGACCTGACAGGCAGCAGCGTGGACCTTAAAGGCAGCTGTTCTAGTGCCCTAAATCCAAATATACAGGGTGAGGAAGCAAATTTTTCGAAATTTGGAATATTTCAACCTTCAGTCAAAATGAAAGTTTTTGCTAATTCATAACAAATTCATATTTGCTGGGCTTAGAAACAAGACAAAAATGATTATTTTTGTGAAGTTTGACTTGTATTATCTCCAATCAAAAATTCAATATGGCCGACTAAACTTGGTGATGCTTTGAAAAAAAGTGCCTTCAAATTTTGAGGCCATGAGCCATGAAGACAGTAAGGAGGACAACAACATCGTGGTGACAGGTCTTGTTGACCAACTATTCTAAGATGCCCCACACAGAAAAGTAAGGGGAATTAAGGTCCAAGCATCTTCTATTGATTCTATATAGAATTTTCCATTTCTTTTGTTGACAATAGAATCCACAACAAAATGTTTATAGTTAGAAAAAAAATTGAAAATCGAGCCATGCTTCTTAATTGAGCCCATCATTTTTTTTCACCATTTCTATCTTCTGGCCTTCATAGAATCAGCTGAATGGTGTCTTTGGGGTCCTGACATATGATTTCAGGCCGAAATCATTTTGCAAAGCCGCTCTGACAGCCTTGAGGTCCACCTGAAGCTCTTCAACCACCTCTCTCATGACTGTTGCAGGTACCTTGTCAGTTTGTCATCAGTGACTCCAGGAATGCTCCATTCCTTTCTTAATTCTCACCACAAACTCCCAGACTTCCCTCTAATTCCTTTCCCATCATTGATTGCCTTCACCATAGGTGTACGGGGCACGCAATTTTTGAGGGGACAAGCGACATTTGCCCCAATTTCAAGATCTAGTTTTAATACTATTTCAAATGAAATTGCCTGGAAATCATTAATTTTCAATAGTGTTTATTATATCATCTGCCCAAATTTATTAGCCTTTTTGCCCAAATCTTACTGTTTCCCAAACTTTGGGGGGGGCGACCCCCCCCCCCCCCGCCCACCCCTCCGATAGGCCTATGGCCTTCATGATATTGTATTCCGGTCGTGAGGTCACCCTGACTATGACATATTGTCAGGGATAGTTTTTTGTCCATTCGGCACGAAGCAAATCTGACCACCTCTTCCTTTTTGTCTCCTCAGGAGTCATTTTTTAGTCACAGCTCTTTCTAACCTTCCACAGGTATGGCTAATACCTTAATGATTATGCTGTATTGTTTTCACAATTTTCCTGTAGATTTGAAATGCTTTTTTAGCACTAGGAAGTTCATGGAAAATTTTGGTTCCCCATCCTGTAATACCCAATTCTACTTGAATTTCGTCAGTCTGTGAGTAAGCTTGGCCAATGCTATTTGAGTGAGATGTTTGTCCACTTTCTTTGGACCCCTGTGTATTTTGAGAGCAATGAAGAGAATTTAGGTGCCTTTCGTACAGAAACTACAAACAGGATTTTTCATGCTATTGTGATATATTGTCTTCTGGAAAGAATCCATGGACCCACATGCAGATCTTCGCTTCTATATATGTTTAATTCAAGTTCTTCAAGCCTTTTTGCAAAATCTCTGAATAAGGGATATTTAGTCAAAGGCCAGCAAGCAGTACTTCCATCACTTTGTATAGGCCTACAATTATATTCAAAAGTGTTATTATGCCTGTAATGTAAAGTTTATATCAGCCAAAAATTTTGAAATACGTTTTCAAAGAAGCAAGGATTGCCAATTTACAATTTTTACTCGAGTATACTTGGGTTATGTTATATTGTTCATGCTGATTGACAATCACCACAGGCCAACGGACTTTTCTCTCCCTACAACTTTGTCTGCGCATCAATTCAATCAGTCAAACTACCCCATTGGTGGCACAAGCATACTATAAACTTCTGAATGTCAACTTCAGCTCTGTCTCATTTCTATGAAAACATTTTATTTCCATTATTCTGTAAGGACAATTTCCCACATTCAGCTCCAAACTGAAATGTGCATGTTTGCGAGGGCTTAATTTGCCTTGCACAAACTTCTTTATAGCTTGAATTCTCCAGAATATTTTAGGTCAGACCTTGATCTGCTGGAGCTCATGATTTCCAGCATTCAAATTATACCACTCTTGTACTTGAGATTTATTCCGTTCCGATGTTGCTTGAGTATAAAAGAAATATTGACTAAAGCTTACTAGGCACTCCATTTTGCAATCCATGGATTCTAGTTTTGAGGTTAGCTTCATATAGACTGGACTAAATTAATTTATGAAAGATTCGTCCATGAAATTGAGTGTTACGATCAAGTAGAAATGGATACCAAGATATTACACAATAACCAGTGCAGCAGTGCTTGTAAGTGTTTCTAAATTCACATTTTCAACATTTGTACTAGTTAATATTCAATTAGCATTAGCAAAAGAGATAATATTTAATTTATTTGTACTGGCTTTCCTTAGGTGGCTTTCATGCCAATTGGGGTAAACCAATAAAGTTGACATTAAATTTTAAATCAAACTTTAAATTTGAAATAATTGTCCCAGAATTGCATCAGATATCAATATCATCAGCATAATCTAAATTTGTACATTGTTCCACAAAATGGAAAATATTATTGATGACAAAGTTAACAAGACTAGGTCTCATACCAACCGTAGCAGCATGCCCTTCCTTGGAAAGTGTGTCTGTTCACTTTAAAGAGCTTCTCTGATGAAAAATATATTCAACATATATTACTATAGAGCAGAAAATAAGAGCAATTTGCTGATCCTGTTGACACTGGTCAATCACGCAGGTATTGAAAAATTCCTGTAAGCTGAGGTGCTGAGATATCAATCACGGCATGCGTTGCCATTTGTGTCAAGGAATGTTTTTAAACCCTCTAATTAGTATGAATGTTGTGCGTTAAGGAATGTAAATGAGTACACTAAAGATTGGCAACAAAAAGGTTTCAACAAATACATTTGAAAATAAATACATGTACGTACTTTTGTAAATTTTTAGACCCTTGCTATTTCAAATTATCCATCATGGTAGGTTTACAACATCAATTTTTGTTTCACGTGGCAGCTTTTCCATTTATTATGTATATATATAGACTTTTATTTGACAGCGGAATATCTCATAGATACATGTGTCACAAATCAATATAATAAAAATAATAATAAAAGGAAATGAATATGTACCAAAGAGGGATAGTAACTACATCTAAAGAGTGAAACGATCGTACAATAATGCAATGATATTCAATTACTTATGTTTAACTATGTCACAATTCCTGGAATCAATTTCTCAATTTTAGTGGTAGTAATATTTTATGCTTGAGCAGATTTCATTCTGTGTCTACCATACGTCATTTGTGCAACATACATTACGATTATATACATTTATTTTTCATAGTTATTTATAATTAACCTGTCTCTTAGCACTTAGACTTTGCTGGATCATTGCTAAGTTTGTATGCAAAATTAACAAATAATTTTGTGAACAATAATCAAAATTAAATTTCACTACTTTTCAACCCATACAAGTCAACTTCAACGCGAATTCCTTTAATAGAGGCCTTATATTAGATCTGTATGCGTGAATTATTATTTTTGCGGCTCAGTGTTATATAACCTTTCTTAAAGAAGCATTTTAAAAGGTTTAGACATTCGTTTTTGAATACACATCACATTCAATGCATGTATTTTCTAATTTTGTGTTTGCACAGCACACTAGAATTGCTTCTGTGAAATACAATTTTAGTGCTATGTAAATATTAATTCAAATATGTTAAATAACGGAGAAGGTGAGGGGGGGAGGCAGGAATGGAGAAGGGAAGCCTGCAAGGGGCAAAGGTGCTGGCAGCTGGCCAAGCAGCCGGACGGACTCCCTTGTAACTTCCCTTCTACAAAACAAATAATTAAGACTCATGTGCAATACACATAATACAAGTTTCAGACCAATAGATTAGTTAACACAAAAATGCACATTTTCATATATATGCATGGTTATGACTTATTAATTAATGGTTATGACTTATTAATTAAAGTTATGCATGGTTATGACTTATTAATTAAGGTTTTGTAGAAACAAAAAATACAGGGGCTTTTTAAGACAAAAGAAGTTTAAATTAGCAAATATATTAATTCATTAGATAATCACTACACATATTTGGGTCTTTGACTTCTAGGCTCTGTCTGATTAGATTTTTAGTTCGGCATATAGGCCTATATAATTGGCATCTTGATAGTACGATTACTGAAATATCTTTTACTGAACTTTGATATCTATAGGGCCTATTAAAAAAATGAAATAAGCAGTGCTCAGCCAGTAAACCAAAATTGTGCTTCAAAACTTGTCTCTCTGATATTTTTAAATATTTGACATAAAGTTGTCATGAATGTGAAAATTTTAGTTATAAAATACAATGAATTATTCACGCAAATAGACCCAGCATTACTTCGCACAATCCCTCTGTTGCCCTTATACGTTGCGCAACAGCTGTCCCCAGGCCTAATCAATTAAACTGGACAGAGGGCCACCTGTTGGCCAAGTGAAAGGTTCGGTTCGGGTTCGAGCTTGGCCGAGCATGATGGCCTGGTTCGATATTCGGCTCGGTTCGGCAAAATTCTTGATCGGTACACCCCTACTTTCAATCTAACAAGATATTTTATTGCGGAGGATTGTTGCCTGACAAGTAATGGAAATCTGCCAGTATCTGCTAAGATAGCAGTCGTTGGTGTCTGACATCGGACACCAAGCATATTTTTGAGGAAGTTCAATTGCACCTTTTCTAGATCATTATTTTCTTTTTCTGGGAACCACACCTCACTATTGTACTCCAATATTGGTAATATATTCTGCACCAAAATGTATGCGCCAATCAAGTGTCAGGATATCAATCACATGCCGCGCCAATAAATAACGATATTGGCGTGTGGAGAGTGTTATTGGCGCCTTCAGGCTATATTGGCGTCCTCAGTGCACAAGCACTTCAGTTGATGCAGTTGTCAGGTCAATTGCTGTTTGTTTAAATTGATTAATAAACTGCATGATTAAAGTTTCACTCAGAAAGTGACACAAGCTTCAATTGGAATTTGATCAATTATTCTTGATAGCAATTAGCATCTTGATAATAGAAGAGGAACTGTGAACATTTCCTTCGATGACAATTAAGAAATTTGATAGGAAAGAAGTCAACATTGATTGGGTATAGCGCAATGCACTGAATACCAACTTGCTCCTCTACGGATTTGCAGCTTGACATAGGTCTACATATAGGCAGAGTGCGGATTTGAAAATACACTGGTAATCTTTAAATATAAAACAAAATCATAGAAATAATCTGAACATCAAAGTAGCTAAAACTTCTCATTTAGAAACGTGTTTTACAGAAATATATAAAAAGCTATAAAAGTGCATCATAGAGTTAAAGTATTAAAAATCGTAATAGTAATAAAGTCTGTCTTTTTGAGTGAGAAGGATCGAGATAGATAGCTAGATAGATAGCTAGGTAGACGTCTAGATAGATAGCTGTAGTTATAGATAGATAGCTAGTATATAGATTTCGAGATAGATTGCCATAGGAAATGCTAGACAGATTTCTAGACAGACAATTTTCTGACTGATTTTTTTTTTTTTTAATTCAAATCTCAATTTTTTTTTTCCATTGATTCCTTTTTGCCACAAAATGATGCTTGGAAAATGGCAGTTGGCGAGTCAAATCTATTATCAGAAGAAAAAAAGGGTATATCAGAATCATGCAATAGACATGTTAAAATGTCAATCAAAATTTGCCAAATAGTTTTTATTAGCAATGGTTTAAGAATTTCAGAGTGAAAACAGCCAACAAATTTAGTTATTAAAATGTAAGTACTATAAGTCTGAAAATTTTGGTGTAGAATATAACAAATAGTAGATGTTGAGTCGACCAATATTGAGTTTTGTTGGCCTCAGCAGGTAATATTGGTCTCGGCCTACGGCCTCGACCAATATTACTGCTTCGGCCAATAAAACTCAATATTGGTCTCCTCACCATCCACTATCTATATAATATGTGTATCAAACATTGTCAAATGTAAATAGATGTATATTATTATTCATCGAGTTGGTAATCCAAGATATGTGAATTATAAATATAATACTGGATTTTCAACTTACATACAACGTTTCATCTGCAACCTGCAGACTTCATCAGGTGAATGGCAAAATCAAGGATGTTTCATTGTTTGATGTAACTGTTGGTGTCAGTGAAAACTGTGAGAAATTATATTGTCAAATGTAACTTTGGAGAAAGATATCCAGCAGTGGACCTTGTATTTTCTTTTAGTGCATAAATTGCCTTTTGTGCTTGTGTTATCAAATGTGCATACATCTCTTTATATATGTTTTTGGAATTACAAAGCACATGTCCTAGGTATTTGTATGAGTTTACATTATCAAGTTCTTTGTTATCAATCGAAAACTTTATGTTATTTGCAATTTTGTTTGCTGTTTTGTGGAATATCATAGTTTTACTTTTCTGTGAGTTAATTATCAGGTGCCATTTCTTGCAGTAAGACTCTACATTTTGCAGCAAGGTTTGCATACCATTTTCAGTTTCAGACATCAATACGAGGTCATAAGCATAAAGTAGATGCGTATAGGTAGTACCATCCACTGTGATACCACATGTTTGATCTAGGTACGAGGGGTTTTCCATAAGTTCTGTCCAACTTGTCATAACTTTTGCTAGATTTGAGATAGATGCATGATATTTGGTGAGATAATACTGACGTAATTCTCAAATAACACCCAAAATATCAGATCATATACATAAAAATAAATGCTTAAACTGTTGCCATGGAAACCAGAAGTCATGAAATGCGGCCCAGATTTTATAGTGCTCACTGAAAAAGAATTAAACACCTGTTTACATTATCTGTGTTTTGACCTATTGAATTAAATTATATTCATAATTTCTATCAGGAAATACGATCAGTTATTTCTAAAATCATTAATAACAATGGAAACTGTTATCATCGTCACATCTCAGTTACTTTACCATCACCTGTGCAGTTTCTAATTTTTTTTACGAGATGAGCAATTTTTGTATTTGGATGACACCATTTATATACCAGTTATATTTCTTCAATTTAATTGGATAAAAACTACTAGAGAGAGTAAGAACCTTCTATCATACATACTAGGAAGACAGTATGAGTGACAGAACCAAATAGAGATTGTACAACCTTTTTCTGAATGAAGAAAACACACGTTGGATGACCTAAGAAAAGAAGACTGGACAATGCCAAAACAGACCTTAACATGAGGAATGAGGTACCTTATTTAGACATGGTTAGAAAGTATAAGAAAAAGTATTTACAGGGTCGCAGTCATTAGTTTAGGAAGTTGTGAAATGGCTAAGTATATTTATTCTGTTCTATATCTCTTGTCATAAAATTACACATTTCGACAAGATATGTCAAGAATGTGTCTGTTTGCAAGATCCCGGTCGCTTTTCATGACTTTTGGTTTCCATAGCAACAGATAAACAATTTATTTTTACTTCTATGGTCTGTTTTCTTGGGAATCATTTGCAAATTACCTCAATATCAACATACCCTAATATCATTTTTCTGCAGATAATCTAGCAAAAGTTATGACAGATTTGACAGAACTTATGGAAAACCCATCGTTAAGCACAAAAAGTCAGCGAAACACCAACTGTGATCTCAATATGAGGACTATGAGGCATTGACTTTTTAAGGGATATATAAAGTAAGAGGAAATGTACTCAGTGTCAAGTTCATAATTTTAAGAATTTGTGAAATGTTAGGGATTATTTTTAACACATTTCTTGTCCTGTATCCCTGGTAAAAATGAATATTTGACAAGATATAATGAATCTTTTGTCTCTAAAAGTGCCCTGGGCCGCATTTCATGACTTTTGGTTTCCATGGCAACAAATTAACTATTTATTTTTGTTTCTGTGATCTGATTTTTTCAGGATCATTTGCAAATTACTTCAATATCATTTGATCCAAATATCATGTTCCTGTATTAAATATTGCAAAAGTTATGGCAAGTTGGACAGAACTTATGGAAAACCCCTCGTAATCACACATGTCTTAGAGGTACAGATTAAGTAGCTTTGGGCT
Organism: Platynereis dumerilii; assembly: GCA_026936325.1. Classification (NCBI taxonomy): domain Eukaryota; kingdom Metazoa; phylum Annelida; class Polychaeta; order Phyllodocida; family Nereididae; genus Platynereis; species Platynereis dumerilii. The sequence goes on from JAPTHN010000035.1 coordinate 1,485,566, forward strand.
TACAATACCACCTTGAAGGACGCCATGAGTGCTATCAATGCTAGCGCCAAGTTAACCCTGCCATCTCACTCTGGCTCTTGATTTAGAAAACATACTGCAAATTAGTTTTACTAGCCTACCACGATATCCTTTTTTGATCATTTTATAATAGAGAAAATTGCGATTGACAGAGTTGAAAGCCTTGGAAAAGTCTATAAACGTTATGAAGAAGTCCTTACGTTTTGATATGATATTAATGCGTCAATAATGAAAACATTGTTACTCGTCCTACATCCGTTCGTAAAACCAAACTGATTAGGATCTACAATATCAGTGGCCTCAGTTTGAAAAACTAGTCTTTTGTTAATCATTGCCTCAAAAAATTTACCCATACAAGCCATAAGTGTTAGCTTACGATAATTATCAGGTTCATTGTAACTGCCCTCTTTGTGTAATGGTTGTATTACACCTTCTGACCACTTGTCAGGATAGACACCTTTATCCTAAACATAATTGAACAATGTCATGAGTGGATGCGATAGTTGTTCCGATAAGTTCTTATAGAATTCATTGCCAATGCCATCAATACCTGGAGGTTTTCCATGCTTTTTATAATGAAGAAGACAACATTCTCGTGGACCAACAATTTATCCTAGATTGAAACAAAAACTCTCATTATATTTTCTTCAGTATTTCAATGAAGGCTGCATTTAAAACTTGCAGTTACTACAATTATTGCTTCTATTTCTAAACTATACATGTATGTATAAATAACATACATTCATTACAGGGGGGGAGGGTCCTGGGGAGAACTTGAATATTGTGGACACCCACTACACTAATTTTATCTATTTTTAGAGTAAATGTAAATACTATTCATTGTGGGAGGGGGCTCCTGGGGAGAACTGGCCAATATTGGGTACACATGCCGATATCCTCCTCTCATATTTGAACCACTGCGGTCTGGTTTGTGAAAGAATATGACAAATCACTTATATTTTCATCAGTGGCGTAGCTAGAAATCCAGGAGTGGGGGGGGGGGCCAAGGGGGGGCCAGGGTCTGAGCTGGGGGGGCCCACCTTTCGCGGCATTTTTTCGGGTAATACAGGGGCAAAAATTAACGCTGCGGCACAAGCTTTCTTTTAAAGTGACAAACGAACATTGAGGCTCTTTTCTTCTGGCATACACTTACTGCATTTATTATTTAATTTGGATATGGTACAAAAACCACTAAATAGTCCTTTTCAATTACTTTTTAGAGAGAAATGACTTTTCATAAACCAGTTGGACAAAGAGCAGAATGTTGATTTCAGCTCAGGATGCCGGAACAGGGGGGGGGGGACGGGGGGACAATTGCCCCATCCTGCCCTAGTCCAATGGGGCAGGGGGGGGGGGGCAAAGTGTGACCTTTTGATTTTAATTTTAAAAAATGATTCTGCCTTATATTAGTAATTTTAGGCACATAATTCTGCCGTATTTTAGTAATTTAAGGCACGAATTGCTAACTATAAAATTATTATTGGCTGTCCAAATGAATTTTGTGCCACGAAATTGGCGCGAATATGGTTAGCCTTTTTCGTCAGACTGTCCCTGTCATCCGCATTTCCTTCCAGCACCTACTAATGTTTCAGCTGTTAAATTTGTTATGCACACGGAATGAGACAGAGGAATCAGCTTCATTTTAAAGTGGTAGGCCATATTGAGCCAAAGCCTTCACGGAAATGCCAGGGAACGCTAAAAAATTTTCCTCAAACAATACAACTTTTTTGGCCAAAAAGTGATGCTGCAAATGTCCAACCAGCCCCACCTACACTGACATACAATAATGTGATGTTACAATTATTGCCATGATACAAGTTTAACACGGACTTGAATGGTGTCATGAAATTATCTATTTTTTTATCTGCTCAAATAGGCCTAAAAACTGATAAGGATTGCTGGAAATGGCAAAAATTCCAAAAATATAGGGAAATTCCATGCAATGCATGAAAAACTGAGCAGGTTGTACTAAAAATCACTCTGGACAATCAGTCCAGAAATATTCCAAAGGCGCAATATTTCTTTGGCTCAACAATGGCAAGGGAAAGATTTCCTCAAATCACAAATTTTTTGAATTTGCATGGAACTGCAATAGATACGTAGGCACACTGGAGGAAGGGGGGAGGTTGAAGTTTGGGTAACACTAAGATTCTAGGCAAAAAGGCAAACAATTTAGCTAGATTATTAAATAAACATATTTAAAAACTAATTGTATCCACAAGATTTATTTTGAAATTGTATTAAATCTGGATCTCGAAAATTAGGCCATGTGTCACAAGGCCGCACTAAAAGTTTGATGCAGGTATTCCTATTGCCAGAGAATTTCAAGAAAATTAAAAATTGTCAAAAGCCTTAGAACGTTTTAATGGGCAACTGTCATTCTGGTGAGCGCCGGCTCAGGTCAGAAAGACGGACGATTTTGCTCAAATAATTTTTCTAATTTCTCAAATCTGAAATGGGGGGGGGGCCAGTGGGGGGGCCACTAATCCATTTGGGGGGGCCTTGGCCCCCCCCAGGCCCCCCCATAGCTCCGCCACTGATTTTCATTACAGCAGGCACATCATCATCATAAAAACCTTGCTAATCAGGCAAAAATTATGTTTCATCATAATTTATAATCCATTTTGCTGCATGTTTATTGGTCCCATGATCATTCTGGTTGTCACAGCAACACTGCAATTAAATTGCAACTGCACAGTGCTGCTCATATTCACAGGATACTTAATTACAATAATAATTTTTCCTGCTGACAGAGGTATTAAAGTTCTCATCTTTTATTTCTATAGAATCTGATGCATCATAGAGTAATAGCTAAAACAAAATTAAACCACACTTTTACTGGTATACCTTTTCTGGGGGGCACCCACTGAAGGATTGCATATTGGAACATGTTTTTGTTTTTTGCATAAGACTGTGATGTATCACACATACACTGCCCTCCAAATTTTGAGTTTTATTTATAGAATACCTAATATTGAATGCAATTTTTATGTTATACTTGCGTCAAATAATAGCATAGTTTTGTTTCATCATTTTAAGTCATTTTCAAAAAAAAATTTAATAATTTTCTTCATATCCCATATTATGATATTTCCTGAAAATGTATTACAACCAGTTGTCTTCAAGCTTCATGACATTTATTTATTTTGAGTGCTTTCACACTTGTTATATGATCGAACACTATTTTCAAGCCACACAAAGACTGTTTAAGAAAGTCAGACCTTGACTACCAAAAAATGTCAATTTTGGATGATTGTGGGTCACAATGAAGCATTGTCACAGACTTTCTATCCTTATGTGCAAATTACTTTACTTAAGCCATTTCAGCATTGTTTTGACCCATAGAAATTTCCAAAATGCGTGTTTTGTCCAATTTTCAAACAGACATTTCTGGTCTAAATCTACTGCAAAAATTATACAAAATCAGTGAAAACTGTGAACTATTATTAAATGTCATGTAGCTGGAAGATACAATAACAGTGTTTTTTCAATTTTTCATAGAAAAGCGTGAAACGGGATACAGAGAAAATTATTTAAATTTTAAACAAAATGACCTAAATAATGAAAAAAGGCACCTTATGGCCTCAATGTGAGTTTTTATATTGTTTGAAACAAGTATAAATAATTATTAAAAATTGTGTTAAAGATGAAGCATTTTTGAAAGAAACATCACCTTTTCTGGTGTATTGAAACTTTTGGAAATTGCATTTTTATTATTTTGCAAGATGGTTGTTATACGTTTGAATATGTACATGTGATCTTTCATGAAGTATGACATAAAGATATATTTTTTTAAATGGTTCATTTTCATATTTGTTAAGCCTAAGTTCGTAATCATCCTCTCTTGCGTTTTCTTGACAATGATGTTCACAATGCATTATTTGACCTTCATTTAATTTAGCACTTGGTAAATGGAGGAGTGCAAGCCATAATGAGTAAGATGATCTCCTTTCCTTTTTTACAGGGCCTCCATTGAACCCTGGTGTTTCCAAATCTGTTGGCAATGTTGGTGTTGGTTTGGCATGGAACAGCTTCCAGTACAATGCTGCATTTATGCTCCCAGGTAAGTATACCCATAAGCACAGTTATGGTTGTTTATTAACGGCATCATAAATGTAGCTCAAGGTCAGGGGTCCACCTCTTGAACCAAAATGGGTGTAAATTTTGGAGAAGTTTGCCTGTCTGTGTAACAGAACGAAGCCGTTTGGTTTTTAGGTTCTTTATTCCCTCAGATAACCGTAGATAAACCGTAGAGTAAACTCTGTAATTAAAATAACAAATGTTAATTTCAATCTCAACAATAGGCCTACTCTAAACAAATAATTTCATAAATGGTGAATCTCTTATTAAAGTTAAATACCCTGTATTAGCAGTTATTTCTCTTTCATCAATCACCATATAATTCTCTGCAATTCTACAGATGACAATTTGTAGTAGTCCTCACAAAGTTCTGTAGATGGTACAGCACCTGTACAAAACACATACTTTTAAGGCTCACTGTATTTTACAAAGTCATTTTACAAATCATATTTTACAAAGTCATATTACAAATCATATTTTACAAAGTCTATTTACAATTTATTTTATATTTACACTTCACATTTATACTCTTTTATAACCTGAGTCAGGCTATAAGTTTACCAAGTATCAAATGTTATACCTAGTTTAAATATATCATAATCATCATTGTTTTCTATCATTCAAATATTTACATCATATATGTTGATTAAGTATTTATAAAACACTCAGTAACGCAATACCAGATCATGAGAGTTTCCTATTGACTGAATTAGTCTTTTAGCTTTATGAATACACTCTAATGATTTAAATTTAATTCCATTTCAAGATGCAGTATATTAATAATGAAAATGAATTCAAACTTAACCCAAATTAAATGTATCTGAATGTTATCAATTTCTGGGTCTGTTCCGGCTGGTTGTTAGAATCCAAATGATTTTTCTATAAATTTCCTATCTATTGTCTCCTAACACTAAAAACTGTGAAACAAAAGGAACGCCAAAAGTCTGTGGTAACAGTTTATTACATGTTAAACACTGTTGGAATGTCGAATATTAAAAGACTGCACAGCAGCAAACCCTCAACAGTTCCCACTACTTCTGTCTTTTTGATAAAAGGTGGAAAGGGTATGTAGTTTGATCCTTATTTAATGTACATATTTTTCATTATTTTGCATACGCACAAATTTCTGTCTGTGTAAAAGCTAGCATGTATGAGTTTGTGAACATAAAAAAAACCAGCATAGGTGGGCCATTCTCAAATTTGGAGACAAAGTGCCCTGGAAAATGTGGTAATAGAGGGGACTTCGATGCAAAAAACCATCAATTTGAGCAATTTATAAAGAAAAAAAAGGAAAAATGATGTAAGTAGTATTTTCAGAAACCTACTCCATCTCAAACCTAGATTTTTAAAATCAAATATCAATTTTGTGCTAATCTTGTGGTGACAGAGTGGACAGGAACAGTTTGCTTTTCTCTTGATATTGCATTCTATTTGAAAGATACAATGTTATGATACATGCCTTAATGTGTCATTGCCTTTTGCATCAATTAATTCATAAATGAAACATATATTATATTCTCCTGAATTATGCAAGGAAACTTAATAATAAGTAATGATACATTAGCAGAATTGACACTTGACTTTGTCACGTCAGGTGTAGTGACAAGGAAAAACCATTGATTTGGCATTAGTTACTGGACATAATGCACCAAAAAAAGTGTAATACACGACTTTTTGTTCCAAATACAATGGTTCTAAACAGAAATATGAACAACATATGTGAAATGATTCTTCAGATATTAACTAACATTACGGTACCCTAGCTACAGGTGGAAACAAACTTTTTTTTAATTTCCATATGCTGAACTTTTTTTTTCAGTGTCAAGCGGGAAACAGTCTTTTTTTTTAACCAAATATCCATAGCCCCCCCCCCCAAAGATCATCTGGTCGGCCCCTTAGGGTTAGTTTTAGGAAAATTGAATGTTAGAAGGTTTTTTAATTACATACATTTACCTGTACAAATTCTTTAAGAACAATTCTGACACTAACAAGAATGACCAATTAAGGTATATTTTCTTTCATTGCAGGTTTACAAATTTGTCCATGAGCAAAATATTGAAAAACATATCCTTGTATTTCAATGTTCTTCTTCATTTCATCTATATGCCTCTACACCATTGTTATTCATCATTGCATCATCCATAAAAGTAGGTCTCCCAGAGACTCCCACTGTCTTCTTTGCATATATGCTCCCATGTCAATATTTCCATAAGCACAGGTATTGCATGGTTGTTGGAATCAGACATGGGGTCAATTACTTTGAAAGTAATTAATTACAATTACAATTGCATTGCAAAGTACCCAATTACAATTACATTGCAAGTACACTAAAAATTGAAAGTAATTAATTACAATTACAATTACTTTTGTAAAGTACTTTCAATTACAACCAATTACTTTAAATTACATTGCAAGAAAAAATCTCAGAACCTGTTTTAAATTCACCGTAGCATTGTAGAAAAAATCTGTTTGTAACTTGCTGTCTAATGTAAAGTGTTGCTTATCGTGTTGGTAGATCATCCCTGACATTTGCCCCTTTAAAGTATAGGCCTAGATATGTACACAGTCTCTTTCTAAATGCCCAGTTTGGTGCTGCTGATGGAACGTAAAACAAAGTTATTCACTAGAAATGTACAAAGATGATGCGCAAGGAGTAGTGAAGAAGTCAATAATGGCTTCTGTTATTGATTCTATTTAGTTGGATTTGATTCGTTGGCATCATTATAGAACTATTTCTGAATTGCATGACAGTAAAATGTTATGCAAAATTTGGTCATGACTGCTGTTCCTGTGCGATCAGCTATTATCTAAATATCAAAACGTAATTAACCCTCAGGTTAGAGCATTGAAAATCTGACCAGGACATTGTCCATGAAATTATATTTTCAAATAACTGATGAGCAGAACATTGACTTTTGAAAAAAAATCATTCTATCCAACCTTTTTCTTTGCTTTGCTCTTTGGGTTCAAATATATATATATTATATTTTATTTCATACACTCATGTCAAGAGGTATAGCATTACACAATATTATAAATGGAAAATGAGTTTACAAAAATAATTCAAGTCGTACACAGTAAATTCAATAAAGAGTTCATCTCGAGCTTCGTGAAAAATTCAACATTATTATTCATCAAGTCTCTCACTGCTGTTATGGTGGAGAGTTCATTGTTTGAGTAGGAAAAAGTTCTCAAAGTTGGCACTGACAAAATATTTTCAACCGCTACATGTATGCCATAACTGCTTTTGATGAAGTCCAGGTTACTGCCTATCAATGTTCTTTTGTCCAACAACCCTCTTGAGGCAATAAATCGTACAGTATCATTTTCACTCAGGTACATTGTCTTTATCATTTTAAAAAATACTTGAGAAATTTGATCACTTGGATAAACAGTTCCAGTCAAATGTGGCAGAAATTTGCAATGAGTTGTTGTAGGCAAGTTCAACACCCTCCTGACACACCTATTCCACATGGTGTTGTAGTCCTTCACAGCTTGTGAAAGTAGCCAAGTTTGACAACCGTAATAATGACAGCATTTGCTTCGAAAAACAGTGATCAAAATCTCTCTTGACAAATTGTTCAAGTTACCAATAATAGAATTAGTTTTTCCTGCTAATTCTCCCCTTTTCATTTGTACATCCTTGGCTTCACTTAAGTTCCAGACAAGCACATTTCCCAAGTGTTTAATGTTGTCAGTCCACTGTAACGCCGTACCTCTAAGAGTCACATTTGGAGGGGACTTCTTTTTCTTGGAAAAAAAGACACATTTAGATTTGACAGGGTTGTATGTCATTCCATACTCTTCACCATAACGTTCACAAATTTCAAGCTGTTCTTGTAAGCCTTTGGCATTAGGACTTAGTATCGTAAGATCATCTGCATAAGCGAGAGAACCAAGGAAACGGTCTCCAATCCAGCAACCAGTACCATTTGATTTTAATTTTTCAATAAGTTTGTCGAGATAACAACAAAATAAAATCGGTGAGGCGATGCCCCCCTGGCGTATTCCATTTTTCGCAGGGAAAGGCTTTGAATGGCATCCCTTCCAAGAAGTTCTTATCAGTTGTCGCTTGTATAGATCCAGTAACATGCGAATATCACAGAATGGTACCCCACGTTCAATTAGTATCTCAAAAAGCTTATCATGTTGCACAAGATCGAAAGCCTTGCTTGCATCAATAAAGCATGCATAAACATCCGTTTGGCGCTATAAGTAATACTTGACAACTTCCTTCACCGCAAGTGTACACATTGAAGTACTATGATTTGCTTTGTAGGCAAACTGCAAAGATTGTCTACTGTCATTCTTTTATCCATTCATATGTACCCCCATTTTGATAACATTGTGTGTTATCAGATCAAGCATAGTGCACCCTTTGCATAATATTATGAACTGATAAGAGTAAGCCACAACTTATCAATAATTAAACAAGTACATACTGTATATTCCTCTTTTATCTGAATGGGGGAATATCATCTTATAGTCTATTATTGCAGCATATCAAAACACATTAATATGTGTGACAGAATCAGAGTTATTGGTCCAAGATTGAATCAAAAGAAAACTTGTCAGTGTGACCATCAGGTACTTCTTAATATATTGATACTTGTCATTCTCTCTTGATGTAGTTTATAGTCACTGTCCCTCTCTGTTGTACATATATATTTCTTCTGTCTTTCTTTTTAGTTATTTTACCGTCATCACACAAGTATCTTGTTGATATTTCATTGTGAATAAAAGAATATATATATATATATATTTTTGACAGTGAATTGACGGATGTTCAGTGTAATTGACATGTAATTGAAAAGTAATTGAAATTTCAATTACTTTCCCAATGTAATTACTGCAATTACAAATTACTTTCCATTTTTTATGCTCAATTACAAATTACATTCAATTACTTTGAAAATGTAATTTATTACACTTAATTACAATTACAAATTACAATTGCCCCATGTCTGTGGTTGGAATCAGTTGTTTATTAATTGCACTGTTGTAGCTCTTTGACCAAAATGGGTGTAAAGTTGGGATATGTTTGCCTGTCTGTCTTCAGATAGCAGCTACTTTGGAAAAGGTGAGTTGTTTACTCCCTATATACATGTACATAGAGTCAGCAAAAAATGTGCTCTGGTTGGTTAATGCACTTTTGAGCTTTTTGAGGGCTACACTGCTATTCCTTCAAACGCTGCTGTATTAAAGGCAGTTATGTGTATTTCATCCAACTTTTCGGCATAAGGCTTCTAAGAAAATATGTCAAGGAAAAAAGAAATTTTTTTCAGGGGTGTCACAGTATTTTTTAATAGAAAAAATGCTATTTTTAGCTTAAAATATGATGAAAAACTTAAACAAAAGGCCGAGGGATGAATTTTAATGGTAGAAATGCAAATAAGGTATTAAATGAAAGTAGAGAAGCAGCAATATATGATGCTGGAGGTGCTTTTTTGAATTTTAATGCCTGTTCCATGGGGTTTTAGTTGAAACTGAGCCACTTTTGGCATCTTTATTGGGCAAAAACAATACTCAGACCAAAATTTAAAAAAGCGCCTCCAGGATCATACTGTGCCGCCTGTAAGTATGTGAAACGCATGACATTGTGCCATTGCATCAATGCTAAACATCCTCAGCCTAACTGCTTGTGGAGGCATGAATTTTCATCGGATGAAAGGGAAACAAAGTGGGTCATAAAGGCCCTTGTGTGAGGCTAGTGGTATAAAAATAACAGCCCATTTTCTTTAACCGATACCTAACTCCAACTACAGCAAAGAAAATTGGCTGCTATTTTTATCCCGCATGCCTCACATATCGGCCTTTATGACCCAAAATGTTTTCCTCTCATCGGATGAGAATTCGTCCTTCCAGAAGCATTTTGATTAAGGATGTTTAACATTGATGCAATGGCACAATATCATGCGTTTCACTTACTTACACTGTATAGTGCTATTTCTCTGCTTTCATTTGACACCTTATTTGCATTTCTACCATTAAAATTCATCTCTCGGCCTCTATTTTAGTGTTTTTATCCGATTTTAAGCTAAAAATAGCATTTTTCCTATTAAATAATGCAGTGACTCCCCGAAATTTTTTATTTTTTTTGACATGTTTTATTAGACTCCTGATGCCGAAAATTTGGAGTAAAACTGTACAAATGCCTTTAATTAAGAATACTTTAAGAGCAAATCAGTTCTGTCTAAAAAAGCTGAAAAGTGCATTAACCAACCAGAGTGTCGGTTTGCAATTAAAAAGTTAGAGTGGGTACCTGGCCAAATGTCGGGCATTTATGTTGGAGATTCACTTAGCTCCAAAAAACATGTGCTAATGCATGTGTTACTGCAAAAGACTTGAATTATAAAATGACACATAGGCTATATGCTGGAAACAAACTGGAGTCAGCTTAAAAATACATTTCTCACGAGATGAAGTGTCTGTGCTTCAGTTGTTTATCATATTAATGAAGTGAAAAGTTGACTAATAGGAAATATTGATATTCCTTATCAGTTTTAATTCAACTAAACTGCAATGTATTTTAGAATTTTACATGATTACACCCATTTTATGATACAAAATAAATACGAATTCTGTGTGAATAAATTATGTAAATATTAGCACATTGCATTTTTAATATCAGCCCGCACATCGTGCCCAAAAGCCACGTATCTGCCCGTGACTCTTTACATCGCCCTGCCTGTAGGGAAGGATGACAGAAGGAGTCAAGGGCATATCTCAAGGGCATGATACGAAGGGCTGATATCAAGAACTCCATATGATTATTCATCATAATTTATTTATCTAATATTCAAAATTGTTGGAGTAACTTTTTTCTGGTGGAAATATTAAGTTCACTTTCACATATGGGTTGTTTTTCAATCGGGGTACATAGTTTTGTCTCAAGGGGGTACAAAATAAAGGTCTTTTTTTTCTGGCCAAATTGACAATTTTCTGTTGCTATAAACCGTGCCATGGATTTCTGAAATTTTAGGGCTACAAGTATCCTGAATTCTTTTTTATTTGACTTTTTGATAATTTGACCAAAGTCAATATTCTGCTCATCCCTCTATTACTGGATGTATTGAACACCCAGTTGTATGGGCTTGTGCTGAGTGGATAGATATATGTCTGACAATGAAAAAACATCTACAGTGCCGCCTGTAAGTAAGTGAAACGCATGATATTGTGCCATTGCATCAATGTAAAACATTCTTAATCAAAATGCTTCTGGAAGGACGAATTCTCATTCTCAGTAAGTGAAACGCACACCCATTGTTAAAAGATAGGGAAGGGTGGTTCACTTATTTATCAAAGACTTTGACCCATACCTAACTCCGACTACAGCGAAGAAAATGGGCTGTTATTTTTATCCCACTTGCCTCACACAAGGGCCTTTATGACCCACTTTGTTTCCCTTTCATCCGATGAAAATTCATGCCTCCACAAGCAATTAGGCTGAGGATGTTTAGCATTGATGCAATGGCACAATGTCATGCGTTTCACATACTTACAGGCGGCACTGTAACTTGCTTAATTTTGGCCAAGAACTTTTGAGCGTGTCAAGGAAAATATGTATTTTCGGAGAGGACGGAGAGGACAGTTTATTTGACGAAGCTGTGTTTGGTGTTTTCCGCTACGAGCAGTTCGTACAACTGAAGTGAAACACTTACCAAAACTTCATCTAATCTATTGAAGGAGTATTTCTATAAAATAAAAATCCTCTTGATTTAATGTTATTGCTGTTTTGCTGACCCTATTTCGGAGAGGACAATATTTGACGGAATTGACCTTCATGTGTTCAATGCAGGATTCTGAAGAGACTAATCATAGTTGTTGCATGTAATTCTAATGTTGAACTCTTTGGAGTCGGGACCATGTTGAAAGCATTTTCACATTGGTTAAAACTTACTGTTAGGTCAGGACTGAAAAATCTGAAGCGATAGTAGCCTAATTTGCAAATGAGACAGTCAATTTTGGTGACAATGACACAAATAAATTTTTTTTCGGGCAGTTATCAACTGATTTGAATAATTTTTTATCTACTGTAGGTCCGTCTCAGTATGTTTAATCTTTCTGTGTAACGTTTTTTCCACATATATGCATGGTATTTCTGGTATTTTGGATATCATGTGACTTCCCAGAGCGTACCCCGATTGAAAAACAACCAATATACTCTTATTGCACAATACTGAGTGCCGTTTTTATAGCACCAGGATTACTGAAATTACACAATGGTGCAACCGGAACAAAAATACAAAATAGAATGAAACGAGCCTCGAAATCATAAAGAAAGAACATACCCATCTCCTGACGTCCATATAGGGCATTCTGATTCAGATTCAGATTCAGATTTTATTTTTTCTCTCAAAGCGTATTGAATAATTTTACATACATATGACGATTCAAACAATAGCTCCAAGATGGGTGGCCCCTTTAAGACATCTGTGATGTCGCTGTCAAGGGGCCACCCCCCCCCCCCCCCAAAAGATAAGAGAGAAAACATAATATACATAATACACGTGACACTGAACAACACTTTTTTTTAAAACTTTCATGCAGTCAGAGAGGATGTAGAATTACAGTGGTAGCTATTTTGTCTAGATACTTTAGTTATGAACGATAATTAAGAATTAAAGAGTTAGTTAGCCAATCCATTTCTCTTGATGTAGTGATAATGATTAAAAAAGACACTAATCAACCAACACGGTTACAAAAATAACAATTTGGAACAGAGCAATTTTTGTTATATGACTGAATAAAATTGTGTTTAATATAATTTTTAAATCCACTTAAACTGAGAGTAAAAATTTTAGACGTAAAATTTGGATTCATTTCATTGTAAATTTTTCTAAATTTTATATGATATGCAGTTTCTTGCAAATCTAACCTCCACTGACATCAGGATGATGTCTGTGATGTCACACTGACGTCTCCTGACATAAAAATAGGGCATTCTGACCTCCACTGACATCAGGATAATGTCTGTCATGTCACACTGATGTCTCCTGATGTCAAAATAGGGCATTCTGACCTCCACTTACATCAGGATAATGTCTGTGATGTCACATTGACGTCCTCTGATGTCAAAATAGGTCAAAGTTCCCGCGGGGTAGCTTGAAATTCAACAACTGAACTAATTTTGCATTTTTTGGCTTCATTTTAAAAATATGTCTCATCATAAATCAGCAACTATTTAACAATATTTAGACCCACATAATTTTAGTTCACATTTTTCGAATCATCAAATAATATACTTACTTGACGATGGGTTTTTAAAAAAAAATTGTCCTTAAACTTTGTAGCAGCTTTAACACAACAATGTCACAAAAAATGGTCAAAGGTGTTTTTCGGCCACTTGACACTTTATCCAGATCCAACAAATAACATTAGCAAAAAAAAAAATCATAGCCACTTATTTGACCCTTTAGAATATATTATTGCCACCTCAAATGTCATCATATCAGCCCCCAATGCTGTATAGTGAATTTTTTGCTAAAACACTATTTCGCATTTCTTCAATGCTATGAAGTTGTGTGTTTGTTTCAGGGGTGGTTTTCATTCAGAAATAAGTGTCCTACACAACCGAAACCTATGTCAAAATATAGAAAATTAAACACTAAAGGAGCCAAACCATTTTCACTGAAAAACATTAGGTGGGATCCATACTGTATTGCTAGAAAAATCCTGTATCATACAGAAATTTCTTGTTTCATCAATTGCTTATATCACACCGGGCAGATACGGTATTTTTCAGCCCTGTGAGTTGTATACAATTCATTAAAAGTAATTTACTGCTCATTATGATGTCTTGAGCATCAACAGGTCAATAGGCTTAATTAACAAGGGGAGGGATTTGGAGTAAATTCAAATTTTAACATGCTTAAAGGCTTTGAATTTGGAATAAGATTTAATTCGGGCATGTAAAATTCAGAATCTACCTGCACGAATGTCCAGTGAGTCAAAAGCAATTTCCGCGGATTCTGCTACTCCATACTTCAAGTTATTCTTCACTGCATCAGACACAAAAAGAACTCTCCCATTTTTTTGGCATTTTATGTTCCAAGGTCAGTACATTCACGAATAAGGACAGCCATGGTTATTGAAAGCAATTTTCTTGGTTATGGCTAAAGAGTAGCAAGGTGAGAGGCTTGTGGGACAACATATGACTCTCATTTGAATAGCAGGTTGAAAATAGCTAATGCATTTTACTCCCTACTTTTCTTTTGTTTCTTCATTTATCAACATTGTTGCTCTTTTCCAGGCATTACAGAAAAGATTGCAAAATCGGAGGCATATAAGAAATATGCAGGAAAGATGAGCAAACATTTCATCTTCATCATCCCAGGATCATATGAAATAGCACTTGAGATGGAGAAGAATGGCATTCCAAGGAGCAAGGAAATTGGAGATTTGGATGAAGGGATCAAGATTGAACGAGATGGATATTATCCTTTTGATTTGAAGGAAGTGGTTGAGGAGATAACAAACAGTCAGGTAATGATCGCCTTACATTGTAACGATAAATTGACATGTGATATATGATGACTTGATTGAAACATAGAGTAGGTCGGGGCAAGAAGCCCGGTTAGGTGAGAGGCCCCCCCAGGCTTATATCCAAACTTACATTTTTGGTGCGTTTATCTATTGATAGGATTGAAGCTAGAGGCGTTTTAGGTGACGTCACAAATTTTCAGGGCAAACAGCACCAAACCATAGTAGAAATTAAAGAAACAAAATAATGTGCATGGTTTTTGTAACTTTGACTAATTCTTTGAAAGGGGTTGTCAGAAATAACTTTGGAAATTTTCAAAAGTATAATGGATATCTGCATTGCTTCACTGTATGACTATCACATAAATATGATTTGGATCATGTTTTCTGCATTTTAGTTCAAAATATAGAGGTCAAATTAAAATATGTGGGTTTGGGGCGAGAGGCCCCACATGATATGGGGCATGAGGCCCCCTTCACTGGGGGTTCAAAGCTGCTTCAGGAACCATTATTAATGTGTACTATACCTTAAATCTTGATAGAATAGCTATTTAAAATAGAAAAAAAATTTGACCTGAAATTGAAACAGGGCAAAAAATATTAAAAAATAAAAGTATGAACAGAAAAATTCTGAAATTCAGAAAAAGTGAATAGAATGCCTTAAAAAGGATAGAAGAACCCTAAGAAATAACTTTTAGGCTGAATGCGCTCGTAAAAAAAATTGCCATAGGATTATAATAGGGGGGCTTCTTGCCTGATGGGTGGGGTAAGAAGGCAATTTTAATTTTTTTACAAAAATGGCCGTAACTCCTTTATTAAAATTGGTAGACATTTGTTTCACCAGTTATTAGTAGAGTCCAGTGATCCCTTCCTGACAGCATAAGCATTCAAATAATCGCCCATAAAAAGTGGGTCAAATCGCACCTCGAAGTTAAGGGGGGCCGCATGCCCCGACCTACTCTATTATTTCATGGCATGTCGCCATTTATTGATTTCGATGATTTATCATGGCAGAAACTGTGCAGATCAGCTAGGTTTGTGTGAGGAAAAATATTTCTTGTTACATCCATCAGGAAATAACACTGTGCACAGCGCTCCTGAAGAAATATTGAGATTGAAAAAAATAGCCAGAAACAGGATCTATACCACCTGAAACTACACAATCATACAAACATTTTGAGACAAAAACAAAAAAATTCTCAGTTCAGCTTATTTTGAACCTCAACATTTGAAATTTTGGTTATATTAGTTTCTCCTGCAGGGCTAATTGTAAAAATTTAATTTGTGAAAAGTTTTGTCAGAATCCGTGGTGGGGAGGTGGGGACTATTGGTTGTACAGGGCACGAACAAAAACATGATAGTCGGAAATTTAAAAACTTTATTTAAGTTTCATATCAATCAATAAATGACCTGAGATTGTCTTGAAATATGCAGTGTGAGCTGCAAAGGAAGGCACACATCTTATTGCATATTCATTTCAATTATACATTATTTAAACCTTTGCTTTTTCTCTGTTTGCAGGGGATCTGCTTTTATTGCTGTAATGGATATTTTGTCGTTCATGAAACACTTGAATATATGCTGGAATCTGGAGAACTAACTAAAGATGAGGTGAAAAAACAATACTCTCTGTACGCAGACACCATGAAGTCAATTCTACGTGATCCCGTTTACCACAATCATGCTCTGGTTTTCAACTGCAAAGATTATTCCACTCTGCCAGATGACCTTTGTGATTTAATAACAAAACAGAACAAGCAACCTCCAATTCGCATTGACACCAATCCCAGGAATCAAGGTGAAGTACATGACAAGTATTTATTCATTTTAGTTACACAGCGCCTAATGAGACCTGTATATGTGTAAAGATAGTAATGTACAAAAGAGGGCAGCAACATTATATGCTACCAATCAGGGCAGCCATTACACCCAGAGACATTACAATCACCCCCTAAAATAATTGTCTTGATTGTGTTTCAACCTCTTCCTTAACCAAGTAATTTTGATCTGGAATGTCAACTTTTTTTTAACTGATTGATGGCCTAGCAATATTCTGGTGGAAGTAACCTTCCTGACATTGTTTTTTGTGGTCAGATATTCTAGTTTGAAAATGCCATTTGAAGATGCAATTTGTGCCAAAAGCCAAAAGGGCCCGGGTCAGATTTAATTATTCCTGGCTCAGTCCTGACACTTAAAACCAGCCCCAAACTTTCAAATATTGGAGTGTTTATTGCAAAATTCAACATATCTGAGAACTATTTAATTTGGTGATTTATGTAGATCTGGAAAATTTTGTTGTGGGGTTACGCAAAAATTATGTGGCCCACATGATCAATAAAAAGATAATAGACCATTAAAACTCTTTAAACATTGCATTCAGGGGGATTTTTAAATAATAAATTTATGGTTATTTGCAGAGCAATGATTGACAGTGTTTATAACGAAATCATGGTAGACATTTGTGTTTTGTTTTGCTACGAAGTGATTGAGCACCAGAATAGATTGTGATAGTTGAACTATTTTGGAATATTGATGCCATAGTTGAGAGAGATTCCCAAACTTGTGAAAAGTATGTTATATATGATATAGCATGTAATGTAGCACCACTATTTATTGCCCTCTGTGATTTGATTGCATCTGGTGGCTTTAAGAACTTGCTAATTACATGTAAGCTACATGAAAATGGCTGATTTAGACCCCAAAGTCGACTGCATTTTAGTGACTAGTCAGTTAGAGTTAGCTTTCCAGGCAGCAAGTCAATGTTCAGTCAAGTCGAGTCATAGTTGAGTCAGCTCAAGTCAAGTGACTGTTGCATAACTTAGCCAATTTTAATCTAAAAAAAATGGTTTTGGTATCAATTGAAACAGCTTTAAGAGTACAATATGCACTTCACACTATTTTAGTCTACACAACATACAATGGGTTGCAGAAGTATGCACCCCCCTGGAGTGGTCTTAAATTTTCTATCATATCTTCCTTCAGAAATGCATCATCAATCTCGTACCTCTGCATGCTCGTACTAACCTCTCTTGTAACCAACATTCACCATAAAATGGTGGGTCATAAGTCATGGAAGAGTAAAAAAAATTAGTGTTGCGAAAGTATACACCCCCTGTAAGTTGTTGATGTTTTTTCAGTGATAATGATGTTGTTTTGACCTGAAAAAGTAAAATTATGATATAAATAGTTGATCTCTGATTGGTTTTTAACATCTTGGATTGTTTTACCCAATTTCTGTAAATTCTGTGGTCGATTGTGGATGGACAATATATCAAAATCAACCTATTCTAAATAAAAATTGTAAAATATTCAAAATGAAAATAAAACAGATACCTAATGATGTTGATAAGCTGCGTTTGAGAATTTTAGAGGTTGTATCTGCTACAGAAGTTGAAAACACATATGGTCACAGGAATCTGCGGCGATACTTAGTTTTGGCCCTCTCCCATTTGATGTCTTGTGTCTTAAAATATGTGTTTTCAATAAAGCTATTATCCATGTATGGTTATATCAGCTATGAATATAAAGTAGGTGCGATTTGACAATGCTCAATCAAGTTAAAGTGATATTTTTACTTGTTTCCCAATTTGTGATAAAATATGAAAATTATCAAAAAATTTGATCATGCATACTAATTTTTTAGTTCTGTCAAAGATATCAAACTGGAAAGTGTCTTGGGTACTATCAGGGTAGGTATACAACTGTCCAGCTCTTTTCCTTGATATTTTCTCATTTATCTGAGAGGCTGGTTCCAAATTTGTATGACAGGCGAAAATGGCACCTGGAATACATATTTTGGACCAGTCTACACAAGAAGGAACCTTCTAAAAAATTACTTAAAACAGCACTAACTGCTTAAACATTATAGATAATCATTCACATAATGCTCTCTTGGACTTCTGGAAGCTGGAAACTTTTTATAGCTGCATACAATCTCGCTACATGAAGGGGGTGTATACTTTCGCAACACTAATTTTCACTGAATTAATTTGTCCTACTCATCCATGACTTACTACCAAAAATTGTTTTGTGGATATAGATTGCAAAAGAGGTCAGTATGAGCGTGTAGAAGTATTTAATTGATAATGCATTTCTGAATGAAGGTATGACCGAAAATTGAAGACCACTCCTTGAGGGTGTATACAGTACAACCCAAAATAAAGTAAGAACATTTTCTGTCAGAAGTCCTCTGTTTACCTATTTTGCCCTCTTTTCTCCCCTCCACCCCAAATCTCCTAACAACTCCCTTTGACTCCTTACAACAACCTTAGCCCACATTAAGAAGTCTATTTAAACTGCTACCAATGTAACTGCAATTAGCAGAGGTGCAAAATATCAAGTAAATCAAACACAGTGGGGGTGATTGAGTTTAAATTGGTGTTGTTTAAATATGATTTTAATGTAATTTTAAAAGGTAGTTTCAAGTAGGTAAAAGTAGGAAGTGATTCGGAGGTAGTCAAAAGGTGTGAAAGGGTAAAGTAGTGGCTGATTCTTCCTTCCTGCTGGGGTAATCGTACTTTATTTTGGGTTATACTGTACGTCTGCAACCCACTTTACAAATTCCCTAAATATCTGAACTTTTTTGTGTAATATTTGTCGTAGTGCGAAAATTAGAAACATTTCGAAAATTGTAATATACTGAGCATAAATTATTTCACAAAAGGGCCCTATAAAATACATAAGTCAGCTGAAGTTTGTTGAAGTCAAGCGAAGTCAGAGTTTAGCAACTTAGCTGACTAGTCAGTTGGAGTCCTTGATAAGCAAGTCAGACTTCTAACTCTGACCGACTTTGGGGTCTAAACTGATCAAAACAGTATACTCAATTTTACTCTAGAAATTTCCCTCGTCTGGTAAATATTATGCCAAAACCATTTTCAGATATTTTTTAATTTACAATGTTTTCTGCAATATTTGAAAATTTGGGACAGGTGTAAGTGTCAGGACTGAACCAGGGAGTTTTGAAGTTGGGCCCTTATGACACAATTTACATCTTCAAACTTGAATATCATGTAGACTTTTCAGTAAGGTGATTCTTAAGTTATATATTTGCTGAATCATTCAAAACTGAATTAATTAATATATTCAGAATATTTATCATTTTGGTATCTTTTACACAGTTGGTACTTGGTAGTATCTTAGATATTAGGGTTTTTGTTTCAACACACATGGTAAGTTTTGTCATGATGTCATGAATAAGCTCTATGAAAGGTTTGATTGTTTATGACAGGTAACAGATATGGGAGCAGTGACACTTAAAAAATAGGTTTTGTTGCCATGGTGATAACATGGCGTATAATCATGGAAGGGCACAGAAAATAGTATCAAATTAAAGTTAAGACTATCTGAAAACAATTTACTGAATATTTTTAGATTTTCAAGCATTTTTTGTGTAAACATATGAAAAGATTTATTAAGAATAGCGAAAATTATGTGATTGCCTAATAAGGAATGTCATATATGCCTGTGAGAGTGACCCACTACAACTTTAGAAATAGCACTGCTATATCTGGCATACCACAAAACATGTTTTTACACTAAAATGTTGACATAGCCCAATATGGTGCTGCAGAGGCGTAAAACTCAAACACATTACACTAAAATGACATTTCTGATATAAATACATCAAAAGATATTGAAGTTTATAGGTTTTAGGAAGTTGTAATTGCATGGAAACCTGTTGCCATGAAAACAGTTGTGTTTCCATTTCCCAAACTAGACTTTCAAGTAAGCACCTTCCTTGACTACTTGGATTATTGAGGAAGTGGTCAGTGGCATAACTGGGCGGTCTCGAATGGGGGGCACCTGGGGGGGGGGGGCACGCGATTCTCTGGGGGGGCACCAACTATATTAGTTGTATATTTAACTGGAGTTGGAAAGTTCATATGGGGGGCACCTGGGGGGCACAGGTCCAATATGGGGGGGCACGTGCCCCCGTGCCCCCCCATAGGGACGCCACTGGAAGTGGTACTTCCTCCTTGTAATCGTCGAAGTTGTGAAAATGCTGGAGTTGGAGGGTGAGATCTTCTGCGCAGTTTTTTTGGTTTTCCTGGGTGGGTCCATTTAACCAACACAAAGTGTCGGCATTGACTGTGTATCTAATTAAACTTCACATGTGATTTCTCATGACGTTATCCTTGCTTGCTAAACTTGAGATTTCTTGATGGAAATTTCCACAAATAGGACTCGGGAGATTCATTTTTGCATTGAATACCGCGCTGCCAGGGATTTCTTCGTCAGCTTACTTCCGTATTGTCTGCTTTATTTGATGCAGGACGATCCAGACTCCCATCACTTTCAGCTAACAATTTTATGTGTATTCAATACATTTGCATTCATAATATCCCAATCAAGTCTGTTAATTGCTGTCAAAGCCCCTATACTCCTTTTCAACTCCCCTTTTTAGTGCACTTCAGTTTGACACCTCCAACACCAATTCGACACGGTATCAAGACAAGTCGTAGACACACCAACTCGTAGACAAACCAACTGGTAGACAAACATTAATTTTGCTTATATTGTTGTTTAACCAACTTGTTATAAGGGGCAAAATAATCAACAAGATAAAAAAAGATAACTTGATTAAATTATAAAAAAATTCATTGTATTTCTTGTATTCAGCTAATTTTGGTCAACTTAAGGAGGCAGTGAAGTTGAGTTTACAATTGAAAACACAATTCAACATTCAACAATTATAGCAATTAACTTTTAATATCACGAAAATATTGATTGCAATCTATGTGGCAGAAAAAAATGTGACAACAGAATTGCAATTTAAAATTGTGTTGAGCACTCTTTGTATCTGTAATCAGATACTTTGAAGATTTGCTGTCATTGTTGTTTTAAAATGCCTTTTAACATTGTCTACGAGTTAGAGAACCTTGATATTGTGCTGCCTACGAGTTGGTAGATCCTAAAAGAATGCTGTCTACGACTTTACTAGAATTCATTTGACACCCCGAAGTCCAATTAATGACTATTGTGACTAGATTGCTATTTCTCTTCACATTCATTTATCTAAATTAAACTTTGGTATCTTCAATTACTCAAATGTACAAATTGTACGTCTCTTACAAATCATCCAAGTTATGTGAACTCCATTCCACACAAGTGCATGCCTCTACATAGAAGATATAGTGCATACAATGTGCGGCTGCAAACCCTTGCCATCACCACTCTCACAAGCCATGCCACTAAATTTAATGTTTATAAAATTCTTTATCAAAAACCAAATAAATCCCTCATATTTATGTATCAATTAAATTAGCCATCTTAATTAACTGCCATTCATATACAAGGTCAAAGTCAGTCATCTTTCAGTAAAACTACTGAGCTGCCTTTCATAAATCAAACAATTGGTCAATTAATTTTTTCATCACTTCTCTGTAATTCAATTTAGTTCTCAAAGTAGTATTTATTCAGGCTTGATGTCAAGTGATCATTCATTGGTCTACATATAGTACTTAGCAAACATCAACACATCCCATTCATCCTCCATTCATCAGTATAAATTGATTTATTTTCATACTTCAACCATCTTAACAAGCATACATAGTATACAGAATCCCCATCAGATATAACATGCAGCACAAAGCACAAGTTGTGTTCACCACTCCCTAGCTGGCAGACTGCTCCAGAGTGGGAGGAATGACCCCTGGGCTTGCTTTTACTAAGATGGTTTAACTGGAGGTTAAACTAATCCAGACTTAATCCAGGGTTAAACTGGGGGATTAATCTTGTTTCATTCTACTAAAAGTTAAACTGGTGGTTAAGCTAGGCTCACTGGTTAACCTGACTGGTTAAACTAATCTTGATTCTATCATATGTTAATCATAGTTTAAACCTAGGTTACACTGAGATTAACTCCACTATCACATATGGCTGCACTGTAAATTTTGAATTTTGAGTTAGCTTAATTGATTGAGTGAGATGGTTGCACAATTCCTTTGAGCCAAGATAGCTTGTTGTTTGTAAGTTATAACAACATAAAGATTATCATAACTCAAAAAAACAAGCTATCATGGCTCAATCAAATTGTGCAACCATCTCACTCAATCAATTGAGCTAACTCAAAATTTCAAATTTTACAGTGTGGTTTAAGAATATATTACAAAGTTATCTTGGTTTTAACAAACAGGACCTAGTTTCACAAAGATATCGGGGCAAGCCCCAGTACTGGGGTGGTTCCCGTTCCTGTCCCCACTCCAGTCCCCACTCCAAATACTACAGTATCATGTCCAAATCTGTCCCTAAGCAGTACCCCGTTTCAATGGGGGTGTCCCCGTTGCAGGCCGCAATAATTTAATTCTTGAGCTCTGGGTGTTCTGCTGCAACCATGCAATTAATTGCCTATCAAAATAGTGCAGTACAAAGTCAATTTGTTGAATTATTGGTTTAAATTTCATTTACTGCTGTGATAGGTGGAGGGAAGGAGGATTTAATACATAGGAGATAAGAAGAGGTGGATATAGGATGAGGAAATGGGAGATAGGACGAGATAGAAATTAAGAGATAGGATGAGGACTTGAGGAGAGGCACTGTAAACCTGCTGTGTTGCTTTAACCACAGCTACCGTAATGAATATAAAAAAAGAGCAACTTTACGGCAGAAAATTGTTGTTTACATACCGTTTTTTTAACTAACTACAGGCAGCTTGGATTTACATTGTGGGATAGGAAGGGAATGTTGGACGAGAAGATGGAGATAGAATAAACAAATCAGAAGGAGGAGAAGATAAGAGGCACAGAATGCCACAGATAGGAGGAGGAGGTGCAGAAGGCGGTGCAGAAGGAGGAGTTAGAATGGGGAGTCAGAATGAAGAGATGGGAGATAGGATAAAAGAGATAGATTACAGGGTGTCTGCAGCTTTTTTGAAGCCAAATTTTCCAGGCTTTTCCAGACCATGTTTTCCAAAATTCCAGGCCAAGTTGTCGATGAACTGACCAATTAATGACACGATACACACACTTTTTTCTGAACACGACGTTTGTACTTTAGTCCGATGGTCACAACAAATTTCCAAACATTTGGCAGTAGACTATTTCTTTTTCCAGATAAACTAAATTCCAGGCTTTTCCAGGCCTTTCACTTAAAATGCTAGTTTTTCCAGGCTTTTCAAGGCCTGGAAATTGAGAAACCAAATTCCAGGCTTTTCCAGGATTGGCAGACACCCTGTAGAAGGAGGAGGAGACAAGGGGTGCGGATAAGATAGTAGGAGGCGATAGCAAGAGGAGGAGGATATAGGATGAGGAGATTGCAAGAGGAGGAGGATATAGAATGAGAAAATAGGGGAGATACTAGAAGGAGAAAGGAGGAAGAGATAGAAGGAGGAGATAGAAGAAGAGGGGAGAGGAGAAGGAGGTAGAGTGAGGAGTTGGAAGATACGTGTAGGAAGTTAATAGGACAAGGAGATAGGAGGTGGAAATGGAATGAGGAGGTGGCATATGAGAGGAGGTAGAATGAGATAGGAGGAGGAGATGGATATAGGACCACATTCTTCTCTCCTTCCATCTCCTACCTTTTTCTCCTGTCATCTCCTCCAACCTCTTCCTATTTCCTACTCCTATCTCCGCCTATTGCCTCCTCTGATATCCTCCTGTTCCCACCTCCTCCTCCTATCTTCGGTATCCTCATCCTTCTATCTCCTCCTTCTATCTCTTTCTATCTCCTACCTCAACCTCCCATCTCTTCATCTTACCTCTTCCTACATGCAATCCTGAAAAGTCATTAAAAGATAGCAGTAAAGGCTACTAAATTGCTACGATATAGCAGATAATCATCCTAGCTTTCTAAAATGGGATCTGCCCTTTCTTTAGACCCAATGGTTGTTAAGCTGTTGCCAAATTGTTGTCACTGTCATAACTGTAATAACTGTACCACTGTTACTACATTTTTTTTCAAGAAAAACCATAACGCTGCCTGCCATCATACACGAGTAAGTGTTTGAGAAATAAAACAAGTGTTTGAAGAGTTTATCGCGAAAAAATACTACATTGGCAATTTTGCATCTCATTGCCTGATTTTTACTGATTTATTTCAATATATATAAGCTCATCAAGCTGTGACTCTGTTTAAAAAAAAGTAGAAAAAGGTACACACCCCCCTCATTCTTTGGACTTGTTAGTGATTTTCAGAGTTCTATGTTTAACAAATTTACCAATATGTAGCTTGTGCTAGCTACATAATACGCTATAGTCCTATATGTTTGGAATATTTGTGTTTTACGTTAAATTTTCTTGTCAACAGAAATATCACTTTTTTTTCACAATACTCAAGGCTCGGTGGGCGGATACGGGGGGGGGGGCTAGGGGTCCCGGGACCCCCTAGACTCCCCTAGATGATCCTGTCTGGATCCACCACTGCGAAGGTGACTTGCCATCAAACATATATATATACCAAATCGCAACCCCTATTTTGTGATTGACATACATTAATTGGAGAAAGGCCAATTTTTAGAAAAAAATATCCTGAAAATTAATGAAAAAAAATTTGAAAACTTTCCTATTTTTCATTTGTTTATATTAACCAAACTTGCTGCAATGCATAAATTGTTTGCTTGATTTTCATTCAATTCTATATACTCTATAAACTTCTTTTAGCCTTCCACAAGTAAATTATATAAATAGAAAAAGAACATATTGTGCACACATTGGACAAAAGTGATATTCAAATGATAATTACAAAGGACAAGAAAAAAAAGTTCATCAATTCCAGTTTGTATTAATTAATAGGCCTATAAATGCATCATGCATGTGTGGGTATAAAATAGAATGGCAGCATTTCTATTGTTGAATTATTCAAATTTAAAATTATTTGATTTGTAAATTCCTAAAGGTAAGTGGTATTACAATGAAAAACATCCAAATATTGGCTTTCTAATCAGCTGCTCTGGGGCTGTTCCTGCTAAAGATAGAGCTGGTATCCAAGGTGTTGCTAGGGGGAGGAGCCAAGGCACTTGAGCCTCATTCTGAATGCACTGTCAACTGACACTAATAAATATTATTATGATTCCCTCTCTGGATGATCCTGTTTTACACATTGCAATCCAAATTCTTGAACATTATTGATCTCGAGGCGACGAGGCCTAATCCACCAGTTAACCATTCAGGTTAAACTCAGCCTCAATCTCAGTTTTGTTTACATTTTCAGTTCAAAATTTTCATGGCATTTTTCTTGAGGATTTACAGAATCACAGATGGAACAAGGCTAGGGAAATGCTTTGTTGGAGTGTAAAAAATATGTTCTCAACTTACATCTTGTCACCTTCTCCTAAATATGGATGAAAGGCACTTATTTCTTTAGCTGTTTTTTGAGGCTACAGATTCAGACATCACAGTTAGTTAATCTATGATTAAACTATTTTGATAAAATATGGTTAAACTCCAAGATTAGCTAACCAAAGTTTAACTCTTAAACTAAGGTTAAACTAATCCATTTTAGTATAAGCAAGCCCAGGGCTGGTGTGCAAATTTGACAAAATGTTGGCTTGACTCAAAACCAGAGCAGCATGCTTTAAATTCTTCTAGGGGGTCTCAATGTTATCATAACTGCTTGATTTAAAGTTAGATTTGACATCTTCACACCACTTAATGTATGTTCACCAAGATTCATGTACATACATGGTGCGGTCTTTCTGATATTTGATGGATGCCATTAATGGATATCAAAACTCAATGCCCTACAGCACAGCTGTGTGCGGATAATTATGTTTTTCGATCTGATTTCATCAGATCGAAGTATATTATCATTTCGTATTTAGTCTGATGATGATGATGATGATGATGATGATTAAGACTAAGACTGAGATAGTGATAGTAAATTTCCAAGTGCTCTCACGCAGTGGGATTTTGATGTATATAAGCCAAATGTTACATGTGCATTTAATAGACCAACCTACATAAAGCAACAGGCTCGTTTTCTTTTAATGTCGTTGAGGCCCGAGGGGGGTAGTCGTAAAAAAACAATTTTTTCTGGCTCTCACGGAGTCGGCTATTGATGTATAAAAAGCCAAAATTAACATGTGTATTTTATAGCCCGACCTGCATCATGTAGCGGGCTCCTTTTCTTTTTAATGTCGTAAAGACCCGAGGGGGGGTCTCGTCAAAAAAAATAATATTTTTTGCTAATTATATTGCTAGGCTGGGGATAACCTCAGAGGGAGGTACATTGAAAATTTTATATTTCACACGGCCCGAGGGGGTCACCTCGAGGAGGGGGGGTACTCGAAAATACAATTTTTTTTTGACGATTATATTGCTAGGCTTGGGGTCACCTCAAGGGGAGGTATATTGAAAATTCTATATTTTGCAAGGCCAGAGGGGTCACCTAGGCCGGGGGAGTACTCGCAAAAAAGAATTTTTTTTTTGCTAATTATATTGCCTGAGAGGATCAACTCGGGGGGGGGGGCACTCGTAAGATAAATTTTTTTGGCAAAGTCACCTGAGCGCTGGCACAGCTCGCTTCGCTCAAGCGGTAGTGGGACCTTGACATTGTGAAGATGAGGTGCCCTGGTACCCCCTCCCCACTTTTTGAAGCGTTCCGCCACCTCTGTCTGCAGGACCTGCATGGTCCACATTTTACACAAAATCAGCAGTGTAAATGTAACGGGGATTCTCATTGGTCACAAAGTATAAAAAAAACACAATAGGCCTAAACTTGTGGGGTCCAAGTTGAAGGGCCACCAGGCCACTACTTCCTTTAATTCCTGGTAAACGGATGTTGTATGTATCTCATAGGATAACACTGGCAGAATTTGTTTACGAAGTAACACGCAACATATCACCTCACCTTGATAGTTCTTTTTTCACACGACAAGTAACAAGATATGACATGCGAGACAATCTCAAATTAACAAAGCCAACTTTCAACTCTGTCAAATATGGCATGAAATCAATTGCTTATCAGGGTCCTCTTGTTTGGAATCTGCTACCTACAAGTTTGAAAAGTATAGACGACTACTAACAGTTCAGAAACTTACTAAGAAAATACCTGACTTTATGTATATGTAACTGTATGTTGTGTGTTGTTGATAATTTATATATATATATATATATATATATAGAATTTTATTGACATGTAAAAGCATCACACAGATACATATGTCATAAAAGAACAGATACTACAAGGCCGATACTGGATGCTTATGCTGGGCTGTCAGGTTAGATTTCCCCATCTGCCTCCAGGGGCAGTAAACGTAATTTGGCAGTGCCATAAAGCAGGGTATTCCAGGATGGCAAATTTCTATTTTATTTCCAATGTCTTGCATTTAAATACGATCACGAATGCTTTTCTCTTGGTGTAATGTTAATATAGATACTTAAGAAATTATCATATTCATTTTCTAATTTGTAAATAAGTTCTTTGTTCATCATCTTGTTTTGTTATTTTATCCGTCGGTAAAAGCTAATTAGCTTATGTTTTATTTGTTTAACTTGCCACAACCGACTTTAAATAAAATGTTATCTTCTTCTTCTTATCTTCTTCCGCTTCGCGATATTAGTTCAAGTTGTCTTTCATTTATCAGAACTGGCTAGCCATCAGGGATGTCTTGGTTTATACCAACATTGACATCAATGTTTTACATGCCTCAATGCAGTGTAATCTTGGGTTGACAAAGCAGCTATTACAAGATGTCTGTTGCCATGGATATGGAAGATCTTCTTATATCAAATGGAAGCTGTTTTTTTGGGCTTTAATGTGACATATATAACATCCCTGACCATCCACTCTATATGTGTCAGGAAACCCTTCTTTCCACTGACCTTTATGAAATTTGTGAAAAATTTACCTAATTTGTATATTCGTCATCATATTTGCCATGACCTTGACCATTGACTGAAAAGGTCATCATGTCATCACCACCCCGGGGTCGTGTTTGATCACTATTGGTCCTTACATTGACTTTTTGGGCTAATCTGGTAAAATAATTATAAAGCATATTTGCCATAATCAGCTGCTACAAAATCGAGTGTACAATTTGGCCGTCACTTTGGTCCAAAAATGAACTTCATTGTATCTCATCAGTAACAATATCAATGTATTTATACATATCTTGGGAATGACGGCCTAAAATATTTTAGCAGAAACTATTCTTGTTCCTATAGAAAAATGCCATGATAAATTATTAAAAATATAGAATTTTGAGGGTCGGGCGGTCTTTGCACTATCAATAGTACAGACATCCATTTCCATGTAATTGTTAAAATCACTAAAAAGAAGAGAATCTGAGCTTTCTAAAAATATTTTTATGATTTCTGTAACTTAATTAGGACTGCAGATATGGCTTTTTGAAATAAGGGTATAATTATGAAATTTTTACAGGCGGAGTAAATTATGTTGAGTCATTTTTCAACATTTTGACCTTCACTGCATCGTAATGGTTAGTCTCAGGATCTTGAAATTTTTTGCCAATATTCTGCTGTGCTGGAGGCAACAAATACTTTGAGATTTCCGACAATAGCCCTGTTCCTTGAATGCTAAAGAACTTTTATGCAGCAAGAATTACAAGAGATATTAAAAATACTCCTTAACATTTAAAAACATGCTAGGTCAATAAAATTGAAATTCAGCTTAGAGGTTTAGTTTGTTGAATAATAATTGCAAATAACATTATTACATTCCTAGCCTCTCAGATTCCATAATTATTTCCTAAACAAATTTTTCTTAATTTGGCTCCTGTGACCTTGAAAAGTAGGTCAGGGTCATCCAAGGTCAAACAAAAAACAAAAGTAAGTCAGTGGAGTAATCTCCTAGAATATGACATCCCTTACTTCAAGCATTCTCCTGCCCAAGGGGACACCACGGAGACACTAAATCAGACATAACCAAACAACCAATATAGATGTCAACTTGCTTTTTTTTGCGATTTTGTTTGCCAATAAGTAGCTAAAAATGGCAGGTGTTTTGAAATTTCTCATTGTTGTGCTTTATGAGAGGTAATTAGGGGGGTGAACACTACGCCTTTTTGTGGAAAGTGAAACTGTCAACTTTATGACCTCACAAATCCAAGGAGGAAGGCTCAGGCCTTCTGAAAACTGTTCAGTTCTTTTGTCTGAACAATTACATGGAAATAACAGGCAAAAACAATTCATCCAAAGTGAGTAATACAGTGTTATAGCAATTCATCCACAGCACCATGTTCAATTTTGCAGTTGCGTAACGATCACAACATTTTGCTTTTGGTGTGTAATTTCAAGAAAATAGATGAGCAGTGCTTTCAATCAAGTTAAATGCTTGCAAACTTTGTCATTACAGATTCTCCTATTGAAAAAATTGTGTGAATTTATTATATTTTACTTGCTGGGCTCACAAAAGAAAATGTATAGTGAATTTTCAATATTTCGTAACACAGTGGGAAAAATGAGACATTGTGCGACATTTTTGACTGTATCTACCTCAAATATCAACCGATTTTCACTATTTTTAGTTAGAGTTTTCATAACTTTATTGTTGTTAACGTGTATATGAGATCAGGAGGTTCATGCAAATAACAGTTGAGTAATGACCCGATAACGATTGGCCGTTTTGTTTGTACACTCGATTGTGTAGAAGCCGTAATGCCACTAAAAAACTAATTTTGGTGTCCTTGGCAACCAAATCTGAAATCTTGGAGGGGCTGAATTTGGGTCCACATCAGTACTGGGTTGACTCTAACCTGTGTTAGTGAATTTTTGTGTTAGTTAACCGGTTTTACAAAATTGTGTTAGTTTGTGTTGTATCAACAAAAAGAGTGGTTGAGGTTATCTTGTTATTGTTGTGAGTGACATTTGAACCAATATTGACGGGGAATCCCGGGGGTTTCCCGAACAGACAGCATAATTTTGTTTGCAACAATTGTTTTGTTTACAAGTGATGTTAGTTCCTTTTGTTTGCTTGCTGGTCAATATTATTGGATTCACACTCCATTTTGGGACAAGGAGGAGGCTTAACACAACTTTTAACACAGGAAAAAGCTGGGTTAACTTTCCTGGTAAACTTCCATGAAAACTTACCCAGAGATTCGTTGATACATCACAGTGAGTCACTAACATGGGTTAAATCTCTTAACACAGCAAAGATAAGCCTAACCCACTCTAAACTTAGAGCTCAACAGGTTCCCAAAATTGTGTATGTGCTGCCCTCTTGAAACCATAACAGAAACTACAATCGATCTGACTCTCGTCAGTGAGCTCTAAGAGATTTCAGATTCAGCAACTATCACTTTTTTTAATTGAAGTGGAGTAACAATTTGGTCTGTTGAATTAGGTCTAGAATTGAATATTCAATAACTTTTAATCGGCCAGTTTATTGTTAGAATGCTGCTATTGCTGCAAAGAGGTACTTATTGTGGAACTTGTTTTTTGGCGGAATCATTATTTTCCTACACAGGGAATTGTGAGTCGTCCCAGCCAGACAGCCGAGCATGAAGACCCTCACTTCTCAGTATAAGCTTATTAAGCTGGCCCTGACCACAATATACATTATTTGTGAAGTTGTAACAAAAAGATTAACTCTCCTCCAGTGTGACAGACATAATTACCTGGTTCAGATCTCTCAAAGCAACTGAATGAATGCTTTAGTGTTTCATTGTCGTCCGTTTGTTGTTTCAATTAGTTTCTTTGGAGAAAACCATAAGGCCTAGTTCAAAAATAATGAATCCACACAGCATATTTTCTGTAGGGGTCTCAAAATATGAGAATGGCTGTATGTGACAACTTAAAGGTACACCATTGCTTTAAGTACATTCTTGTGCAAATTTCCCGAAATTTTCACGACATTCTGGCTCATAGTTATTGAGATAGAGTCCACTTACATTGAAAAACAAGCATTTTTTCACTAAAAAAACGTGACATAACATTTTCGACCACTTGAATTCTTTCAGTTATACAAATTTGTACGTATTCTAAGACAATTTCCCAACACTTTTTGGAATCTCTACATCCTCAGGCTTCATCAATTCATAAAATCAAGAACTTTCATTTGCCTGTGTTGACATTATCTAGCTATTTGTACTCAAAGGTTGACTTCCAAAAATTAAGTCAAATTTGACGCTTACTGCTCTGGGATGCTCTAGTGTCCCTTTGACATGTGTCAGTTGAATCTTTTGGCCTCTGAGACCTAGTCTTATATCTTCTCTCCCATTTCGGAGCTTCTCATGGTTGTGGAAAATTTATTTCACTAAAAAATTCCCATGAACAGCAGGGTAGGTGAATCCGTCGCAAGCGTAACGCCCAGAATACTTTGTAGCACCACAGAGCAATGAAAGCTCCATTTTAAATCTGGTTTGGCTTGTAATATTGCAAAATCTGTGTAGTTTTGAGAAACAATCAAGTAATCTAGATCCGCAGCTGGTTTCTGGTGGTAAAATACAAAGATTCCTTAAATGGGGCTTTGTCCCAAGCGTAACGCTATGGAAAATATTGCTCATATTTTCATGGTTTTCTTGTGAAGAGTAAAGCAATCATTCTAGTATTACTTGTACTGACACTCAACACAGTATTTCAGTAGTTGGAGTATGTTTCAATGTATGATTATCAAAATTTTGCTCTTTGTAAAGCTTTTCTCAAAATTTGGGGCCAATTTGTTGAAAAATGCAATAACCAATTCAAATTTCACTTTAATTTGTAATTACTCTTATGCTTCATCCAGTTATAACTGTTAATGCATATAAAATCGATTTGGGTCAAAATCAGAACACTTTTTTTACTTTTGTGTCATCCCATTACCCAAAATTGCCTTTTTGTCTGGAAAAATAGGCTAAAAAACACGCTTCTTTCATCATTTGCTCTGTTTGTATTCACTTTGGTGACACTTATTTGGTACCAATTCGAAGCCCACATACAGAAGCATAACACAGGACAGATGAAATCATTTTAGAGGAAAATATGTACATCTGGGGAGAAAATATGTAAGTTTTTTCTTTAACAAAGCATCAAAATTTCGAAAAATACTGTTTTTCTCATAAAATATGTGGTGAATTTTGACAGTTAAGAGTATATGAGTTTTGTCATCCAACAAAAAATATTGATTTAATTTGAAGATAAGTTACCATTTTGTCTACTTTTCTGTCACGGCCATGGAAATAAAAATAAATAAAATTTGGTAACTATTTTGTGCTCTAGTATGGGCTTTTTCAATGGACTGAAAAGTTATTTTACAGCTATATATTTAATATCTTGTTTTCATGACACACATTACAACTACAGGATATCCCCTTCCTTTTTTTGTTTCAAAGATTCCACACAATATTCTTGCCATTCCAACTTAGAATTTCCTATTAGATTTAATATAAACATTTAATTTGAGGCCCGGTTGACGATCTACAATTCACAGGCCATACATGATATAACTTTTTTCCATGTATTGAATCCAGCTGTCTGATTCAAGGAACCTTGGTATAGCATATTATTGCATTTCATTTGATGACATTTAGAATTGCAGATACAAGGTGCTCCTCAGGAAATATGAACTCATTGCTCGCTTGGGAGCTTCAGACATGCAAGAATTGAGGAATCTTCAGATACCATTAAAGCTGGTTGTAAAAAAGGGAGGTCTGAATGTGCCCTGTCCCATGGCAAAAGTAAAAATTTATGTTCGATTTATATTGAAGCATTACAGGTGATTTCATTAGTATGCGATTCTTAGGTTCTAGACCCACCAAATACATGTCATTTTTAGTTAATCTGATTGGTTTAGTGTTAGTAACGTCACTAGGTGGCATCATATTAGCGTCATGTTGTGGTTGCCAGGACGTCACAAAAGATGTCATGTGACGCTAACAGTTAGATTGGATATTTAAGCTGGAATTGATATGATATGAACAATTGTTATGGATCACATTACCAATAAAAAGGAGCTTAAATATTCACACTAAGTCTTCTTGATGAATCCGTAATATTTAGAAACAAAAGAACGTCACACATGTGATTTATCAAACATAGTATGTGGTGGTTTAGCATTGATTCCTCACAGCCAAGTGTGAATGACAAGAATCGCATAGTATTGAAATCACCTGTAAACCAAACCAAGACTTCTGTTTGTCATAACAGATCAGTGAAATATATAATTGCCTTATACAAATTATCAACTGAAGGCAAGGCTTTGTATAAAAATGTTGGGGCAATGGGGGCATCTACGTCTCCCTGAAGTGTGGTGTATGGAAGATTTTATAAAAAGTTCCATTTTGTAAATTAATTTGGTATGAAGGAATCCGAGGAGCAAAACATTGGTGATATGAAATGAAAGATTTAGTCAGACACCTTCAGGATTTGCCATCTTCATTTTGCTACATCCTATCCCACATAACATTCTTATTCCACAAAAATTCCTTAATCGCAATTAAATGTAACAGAATATAAAAATCATCTTTCAGTCAAATCATATTCTAATTTCCATTTTTTTGATAATATGGAAAAACTTTGAAGGTCCTGTTGGACATTTTGCGAAATTTGGTTGATTTTATATGGTTTGGCCCCATAAAGCTAAATCCATATTTTTATTACCTTTCAGAGGGCGTATCAAATATGCAATTAGTTTTGAACATGAAATGTGCTGTAAACCTCGGAGGAGGGGAGATCACTCTTTAAGAAAGGGTGTGAATAGAGGCGCTGCTGGGTGGTTTAGGTGTTGGTTTTTAGCAATTTTGATTAATTTGGTACCCGTTTTTGCAACCCCAACACAATATTTGGGAGCATATAATACCATCTTGAAAAGGCAATGCTGGTGTTATCTAAATGCTTGTCATTAATTTGGTTGCAAATATTTGTATTGAAGGATTAAAATGGTTTCTGGTTTTGCATTGGTTTCTTGATTAAAATATTTCTGGTCTTCAAAATCGTCATGGTGCATCAATATATCTAAAAGTTGGAGAAGGACGACTGGGTAAAATAAATTTGCATTGTCAAGCCATTATTCTTGAAGATCTACCAAATTACCCTTGTATCACATGCAAACAAAATAGTTTTGTACTGGCCTATCAACTGAAATGAATCTAGTAATGCATCATACTGGCTGAATAGATGGCTATGTTTGGGAAAAAAAACACGGATTTTGTGAAAAAATCTACAGTCCCAAATCACAAGTTTTCCTGACTTTCCATGACAGTTTGATAGGTAGGCATTCTATGGTCATCATTACATCTCCAATGAACGCAGCCTTCAGGAATGCTTCCGGATAAAGAATGAAAGTTTGCTTCTAGTGAATTGATAACTTACAGCCACAGTCAAAAGGACTGATTTGCCTCCTGATTAAATACGTCTATAAAGGAGTGATTGCTATTGGTTGAGAGAGCCTGAGTACGTACAGGTAGATGGTTTTACATGATATTCATGTAGGATATTTCATAGACAGTCGAGAAGACTGTTGGGCTCTTATAATCCAATTACATGCCATGAAAATATGACATGCTCAGACTCCAAATGCAGTAGAAATTCACTAGACTCTGTCCTTCAGACTCTAGCTGTAAAAGAACAGTCCTAAAATTAATACATTATTTGTTGACTTGATGCTTTTTTCTGAGAAAATAATAGCAGTAGCCTACATGTGCGATGCATTCACCTTAGAGATCATTATTAATATAGTTATTAAAGTTCAAAGTAGGCACTGTATCTACTCCTCGGAGACTTCACAACCAAAAATGAAACACCATCACATGAACCGATGATGTCACAATGGATAATGTCAAAAACAACCAATTTGATGACCTCAAAGTGTCGGTTAATTAGCTGATGGCATTATGCCTGGAAATGCATCAGATTTGTGAAGCTGTACTCGACTTTCAGACAGGGATGCAGCCTTACACAGGAATATGCCACAGTTGGTTTGTTGGTGTTTTATGTCTCAGTATCTGATTTGGCTATTCATAGGGGATGTGCCATGGTGTTTTTGAGTACCAGTCTGAAAAAAACATTTTAAACCTGAAACCAAATCCAAAAACACAAACATTTTAATCCTTCAATATGAATAGTGGCATTTAATTTTTTTTTTTGTTCTGAAGATCACAGGAGGGATGATTCATGCATGAAGGCACAAGTAACTTTATACATAATTTCAACATTCAATAATGTATTTGATTTGAAAGTCCGTATATCGGAAAAATTTGATTGCTAAATTGGAAAATTCCTTGAATTTGGATAAATGTGCTGAACTGACATTAAAAAAGTAAATATCAGAACCCAAAAACACAAGAAATATATCAAGCATAATTTTGATTATATCAAATAATTTGATAGAACAAAAATAAGAAAAGATTGTTGATCTGGTGAAGGGCACACCAGAAGATCTTTTGACTGAAAATTTATTCTCATCGGCCTCCCACCCGGCATTACATTTTCGTCAGATAAGACACTGGCGCAATTTCAAAGGGAGAACTTAGACCAATTTTAGACCTTAGATCTGGTCTTGCTTTAGTTCCTGAATTTATAATCACTCCATTTCATAAACAGAATGGCAGCACTGTACAGTAGGAAATAGAGATATGACAAGATTTGACCTTGAGCCTGGTCTCTACTCACTTGGTTAGATTCGCCACTATTCTTGCAGCAAGAAAGAGGGATCCAGGATAGAGTTACACAATTAGGTAACTGCCTTACAATACCAATTTTTTTAATGAATATTTCAAGGCAATACTACAAGTGCAAGTGCAATTGTCTGAAAGGTGAAGTAAGAATAGTGAAATTATCATTACAAATGGAATTTTCAACATTTTAGTGAGAAGGCTATATTTTCAATAGCAAAATAACCATTGTTGCAATGCTTTGATTTTAGCGGGGATTAATATGTTACAAAGTAAACAGTGAAAAAAAAAGGGGTTTAGAATTTTTGTCAATTTGTGGTGGGTCTACTTACTCTACTTATCTTTGGACTGGACTATTGTTAGAATAATAAGGCTGCCTGCATGGTTCTGCGAGCACAACAATAACAATGCACTTAATTGCCTATTGAGGGGATTAGTACAAAAATATGTTTCTTTATTTGCTAGTTTGTCATTTTAAAAGTATCACCATTGCATGAGTTGGAAAAATTAAGTGGTTCTCCCTAGCAGCCCTCGTGAAAATATGGGCTGGCAGGGAGAATACTCGGGTCAATACAACACAATTCATGTAATGATAAATATACATGTTATAACCAATGAGTTCAATAAAAACAGTCTTTTGCAAATATCTCAGAAGTTATTGAGCCTGGAAGGTTTAAGTCTGTGGTAAATTTTGAGTGCATTTGCAGCTCTCTAGATGTAACGGTTGTTGAGATACAGCTGAAAATTGCCATATTAAAGATTCAAAATACTGATAATTACAAAGTTTTTACCTAAATAATCAAAAGTAAGGGGTGAACCGGCATCAGGGCATCTTCAATTGGCCTGAAATTTTTTAAGAGGAAGTCTCCTGGGCTCGATTCACAACTTTTGGGAAGGCTGGCCTCCGATCTGTTAACTTTGTCAAAATTAGGTACGGCCTATTCTAGGGTTCTCAGACTACATTAGATACAAGGTCATTTCACAGAATGTGTCCTTTGCTTTTTTTTTTACTCAACACTCCCATGCAGTCTGCTGTTCAAGCAGGCGAGCGAGCGAGGCCGCAGACTGGTGAAATTCAAGTCAAAATGGGTATCAAATTGGAATATAGGGCACTAGAACAACTTTCAGGTCCGCACTGCTGCCTGTCAGGTCCACGCCCAGCAGAACTCAGCAGAACCCCACAACAGGCTGCCAGAAATTCATGTGTGTGCGGATGTGAAATAGAACACTCGGCAGGCCTCATCAATATAATTTTTGGTTGGGATAAAGACATCTGCCATTTTATTTTATTTTTAAAAAAATCACCCCATTAACATGACTGAATTAAGACAATTCCAGGGGGTTCAGTACTGTCTCCGATATTGTGTCACTCAAGACATTTGTGGCTCATTTTTGGCTCAAAACACACTTTATCTTATACTTTCAAAACTATACCTGCTTCATCAAATCTCTTTAATGTTCATATAGGTGTCCCTCAAAGTAATTTGCTAAGACATTCACAGTACGTAATGATATGCAGATTCGACTGAAAGACTTTTTTTTTCCAAGATTAAAAATCTATAGCATGTAACTATGATAAGAGGTCGGTTGAGTCAACAGTGTCAGCCTGGTTAAGATATTTCTAAATAGTGCACTACAGTGTATATTTTCAATTCATGTGTTTCTACTCTTTCACGATTTATGAGTATTATGTGATTTTGATTATATGTGAGATCTTTTCAGTTTTAGTTTGTGTTTCAGAGTTAAACATTTTAAAGACAATTTTATTTTAGTCAAGGAACTATGCACAGCAACAACTTTTGAATGAAATTTCCAAAATCAGTCATTGACACCAGTCACAGAGGCCTCATGGTTAGAGGGCCTACCTTTCTCCCCACAGGCTTGGTTTGAGTCCCAGAATGGAGCAGAGTACATGTAGTACCTAGTTGCTTGCAACCATTGTATTTAATGTGTACTCTTCAATTGGAAATAGGTAATCTCTGCAATTCCTGTGTGTGTTTTCCTTTTCACCCAAGACATGCTTTTGTTAAGCAAAGTTCTCAACTTTAGAATTGTAAATTTCTTAGATTTAACTTTAAAGTTAATTCAGCACTTAATTTAAAGTTAACTGCAATACTTTGATTTATTTTTTCCAAAGACGCTAAATGCAGGGCAATGAAGCAGGAAAGTGCAAAATTGTGACAAACAGCAAACAAAAACATCAATCTTGTATTGTTGTTTCCAAATAAAACCTTCAAATATGTTTCGATGGATAAGAACATATTTCTATTTTTAAATAACTATTATATACAGCACTTAATTTAAAGTTATGCTACCAAGTTCACAAGTTCTTATTAAAATGTTATTTGTGCACTCAGTATGAGTTCAGGATTCTCCTAAAAATAATTTAGGAAATCAGACTCAATTCCAGAAAATATTTGTTTCTAAATCATAATTTTGTTGATGGGACAAGTATATTTCATGGTAAATGTTTCAGTTTAGTAGCTGCTGTGTAATGGTGTTGTACATATATATATCCAACCTGATTTTTAGCTGTAGATTTGTTTTGCACCTAAGTTTTCTTCCACTGTGTATACACGTACCTTTTAAATATAAAACAAATTAGGCATATAGCATAGAAGCTAGGATATAGACTAGGACTATTTCTTTTGATCTTGTTCGAATTATATTTTTATCGTCAAAATTTGTTTGCATTTCAATTTTACTTTCGGTGTACACCATGAGTACTAGTGCTTTGGCAATTTACCTGAGTACTGAGAACATGCGAGTGACTGCAATAATGCACTAAAGTAAACAAGTACATGTGTACTCATGCCCAACCCTGGTTCCTACTCCATTACACTTCCACTCCAAGGTGTTTTCTGTTATATCATGAAATCTGTTTTCATTCAGAAATGTATGATTGCATCAAGCATGTATTTTTTTTCTTCTCATTGTCTGATGATTGTCTTCACAATCCTCTTCCCATCCACTGACATCCCTCTATGCTGGTACAAAGATTTTTTTTGTGTACACTATATCCCAACCTCCTCCTTCTCCTTCACCTTGTCCGATGCATTGTAATGATTGTATTGTTCCTCACGATTTTCGGAAATAAATGTCAAAGACATAAGAAATTCTATCATGTCAATTTTTTTATGCACATGGTATGCTTTACAAAAGAGTTAAAATTGTCAATCAAAACTTTTATTCAGAGCCCCTTAGAAATTCCTTTCAAGATTCAAGATTCAAGATAACTTTGTTCAAGAATGAAGTAACATGCAAACATAACTCAAAAACTTGGACACAAGATGCAAAATGCGTATAGAGTGTGCGTTACATGCTATAAAGCTTTAAAATATACACAGGAGACACACATGATATCAAGTGAAAATCTTTACATTACAGATCACAAAGTAAAACAAAACTCATTGACTAATCTGAATAAAGTAAATTATTATTATCATGAAATTAAATAATAATAGCAAGTCCACTACCGCAAAGTAACATCGTGGTTTAGGGGAAAGTAGGGAGAAGTGGGCCACTTTTTGAATTTCACCTTTTTATGACCACAGTATTGAAGTTCAGTGTCTATATTTCCTTTTAGAATGGAGTTTTGGTATGTTAAAACTTACATCTGGTGTGTTATACTTTCAGTCCACGATATGTTTTTGTGAAATGGGGTTGTTAATTTTTATGAACAAGTGGCCCAGTTCTCCCTCTGGTAGGGAGAAGTGGGCCACCATCGTGGGAGAAGTGGGCCATCTGTTTAATTATAGACTGAGAAATAGCAGAATAGGGTTTTACTCTTCAACTGAGCCAGCACTTAATTTAATGAATCCAACAGCATTCTTCTAATACATATTTTTAAAATTATTGTTGCTATGGACACCATGTGGGACATAACAAAGTGAAAAGACAATTTGGCCACACGAGCGATTTTCTTAAAAACGATAATATGATATTTTAAGCTTTTAATTCATGTATTCAGTAACAATGAGCCCAGAAACACCAAACCTACCACTGTTTTATGATTTTTCAAGTCCTGAAATCAGAATGAATAAAAAAAAAAGCATTTTACCTTGTTTGTGGTACACGGAGGGAGAACTGGGCCCCCGCCCACTTCTCCCTCTGCAGGGTGGCCCACTTCTCCCTCCAGCACATTTTCATAAAAAGTGACAGCCATTTTTTCCTAAATGCATACTATGCCTCAACAATAACCTTATAAAACACTGATTTTACAGAGATTATAACAACCCTTTCATTTCCAATCTATCCCCAATCTCATCATATATATACATATTTTTACATAAAGCAGAAATTTTACTCAAAGGAACCGAAAAATCACAATTTAAGTTTTTTTAAAAATGGAATAAGTTATCTCCTTCCTGGCTACAATATCACTCTTGGGTATCACTCCGAAGCCATGGCACTCAGATTCAGGGATATCCCAATGCTATATTAAGCATAAAGCATGGTGGCCCACTTCTCCCTACGGCCCACTTCTCCCTACTTTCCCCTAATGTAAAACAGTTATATCATGATTTAATATGATGTTTCATATACTTTTTTATGGTACTCATAGAAAAATCTACATTGAAACGACGGATTATGTAATTCCAAATCTTAATACCCTTATATCAAAACCCTTTTTGACAAATAGCTAATCTAAATAGAGGCAACAAATAATCCCGTATTTGACAAGTGTTATCCATATTATAATTATTTTAAACCTTTAGAGGTTGTTAATGACTTTGGCTTAGTTAAATTGCCTTTTTTAATTTCATGCTTTATTGCATAATATGGGATACATTACCACTGAATGGTAGGGCAAACTCAACAGTAAAAAGTTAAGAAAAAAATTTAGCTTTTCTGTTTAATGTGGGCTGACTTTCTTTTACATAACCTTAAATATTTTGAAAGAAATGTCAGCAGTGACCACATTTTTTTAACATACCCTTGTGACATATTTTGGATAATTTTGAACTATTTCGGAAAGTTCAAGGGTGTCGAGCCTTCTTAATGAAATGAAAGCTATTCAAAACTCACACAAAGACATACTGGAAATCGTTGCTCAGGTGAAAGATGACTGGAAATCTTAACATGATCTGTACAAAACACAGAAGAACATAGGTTGAAACTGACTGGTAAATTCGAAATGCTGGTGGAGTAGTTTGCTACTTATATATAATAATTATTATAACCTCTGTACCCTCACCCAATATTGAATGCTAATAAGGTCACTGAAACTCCCAAACAAAAGACCAAAACTCTTCCCCTGAATCAATAAAGCCCCTGCTGTTTTGCACCACCACCTGTGAAATGTCAACTCCTTGAAGTCAGTCAACTGTGACCTTATTGCCAGGGGAGGTCGCAAATTGGATGATCTCAGTGAATCAGTGAATTCCTCCAAGAAGTTCAGAGGAGCCATCTGGTAGATGGATCAAATTTTGACCTTGGGGAAACATCTGTGGTTGAAGTAGCA
This sequence comes from Platynereis dumerilii, assembly GCA_026936325.1. Lineage (NCBI taxonomy): Eukaryota > Metazoa > Annelida > Polychaeta > Phyllodocida > Nereididae > Platynereis > Platynereis dumerilii. Next base: position 1,527,097 of record JAPTHN010000035.1, read on the forward strand.
AATGCCTACAAGGCCTTGTCAGTCTGTGCTGCTTACAGGTCAAGGAAAGCGGCAATTTGCAGTGTGCCACCAAGGACTGACAAAGATATCAACAAAAAAAAAATCAAGGAACTGAAAATGAGAAGAAACTTGAATCAATGTGCATAAATGAGGGACACACTTTTTGGATCATGATCCAACATTTCTCTTGATGAATGGAACAATAAAGCACATGTTCCTCCACGCTTCACATGAAAGTAAAAGTAAAGCTAAGTAAAGTAAAATTGTATTTAATGTCGGTGATGACAGTAAAGACAAATTACACATGCTACAAAGCACATCTTCCTCTATGCTGATGGCCTCAATCTCTCTGAAGCAGAAGTTGAATCTGTGATTAAGCATGTGGAATAGAGACCAAAGGCACTGCCTTTGTGCTGAGTTGAACAAGACACGAAACTCACAGAAAAAAATCACTATTCAAAGGACATGAGAATCCTCTCCCTAATTTCTTGCCTGCAGATAGACTAAGAGTGACAGGATTTTACTTCAGAACAAGTGAAACTACTTATCAACATGAAAAGGCAGTATTATTATGGGAAAGGAAAGTGTAGCTAGAAAGAGTAAGGCCACCAGTGCAATGATCAACTCAATATGCCTGGATTCAACAATTGTCTCAGATGAAGAATGAACAACCAACCAGGTCAAAATTATGGAGTCAATTATGCAGACTATTAGTGTGCTAAGGGTAATATACTGATCAATGAGAGAATCCAAATCTTTTTTAAGGAAAATATCAATCTCTCAATTTCCACTCCATGCAATTAACCCCAAGAAATCCGACAAACATCAATCAAAGCTACCAGTGCAAGTGACAGTTTTACAGTATTTACACTCAAAGTGTCTCTTTGGGGGTCAAAATAAAGTTTTGTAGATGAGAATTTCCTTTCTACTATCATGAAATGAACATATTACTGATTCATACATCAACGAGAACAGAAGTGATTTGTTGGTTTACCACCAAAATGACCAAATCACCACTCTTTAAGGTACGCAAGTTTGGAGTTTTTGAAAAAAAAGGTTTTGAGAAAAGGCATCCACGTGAAAAAAAAAGTGAACCATTTTTTGAATGGAAATCAAGCCATCTGATTGCATCGAACCATCAAAACCAATAAAAAAACTAAAATTTCATTAATTGTGGCAATTTTTTTTTTCACAATATTTATGACAAAAATAACGAAATTTAACCTGTCATACTCTGAAAGTTTCCGTTTTAGACTGTTTAGAAAAGTGTTAGTGTTAATAGATCCATGATTTCCATGGGGTATAATCCCTAGGTTTCCTACAAATCCTGTGTCAAGTTTTGTTGCTCCACGATTGAAACTCATTGGGTGTGCCTTGTGTCAAAGATAGTGTTCTTGACAAAAAATCTGCGAAAATCACCCAAAATCACAGGCTCAGAAAAAATCTAATTTAATTGCTCCGTAGACAAGATAATTGTGCATTATCTTGTCAAGTCATGCAGTTGTTCGCAAAAAATTGCAGTTACAAGTATTGATTTATTACATAAAATAACTAACTTATACTCTAAAGTTTGGTTTTCTTATGAAAGTGCAATTTGATGATGGAAAAACATAGATATATTGAAATTTTCAATATTTGTGAGTACCAGAACAATAGATTCATATAGGCTGAACAAGTTGAAAGATAAATGATAAATATTTAAACTTTCATACCAAAGTTCTCAACATTACTCACATAATTATGGTTTTATGATTTTCCATACTGCATGTAGATGGGTGTACGCATATATTTCTGTACAGGGTTACCACAATCATATTTCCGCAAACAAATCAATTCAATTTTGCAAAGTCAGTTAACCTGTAATATTTGCAATATCCTTTATACCTGGAAGACATGGCTTTTAAATTCCAGGTGTTAAGAGTGAATTGCGCATTAATTGGTCAATTGGTTTGGATTAGTGGATTGGTAGAGTCAGGTATGGTAAATCCGTCCAGGATGGTAATTCCGTCCACCCCCTAATGTAGGTATACAATGACATTGATTACAGTTTTGTGGGTTTTAAATTGAAGATAAACTTGTTTTCAACTAATTTTGCCCGTATTTATTGTGTTGACAGCATTTTGAATGATATTTCAGTTCAATTTAAATCAAAAGACAAAATACAATGAAATCCTGTGACGTCACCACAGCCATTTTGTGAATTACTTGAAGGCATCTTGTTGGCCTATTCCCATCAGCAAATAACATTTTGAAAATAAAAAAATTGTTGAATGAGAATTAGAACCTTTTTTCTCTTGAAGGATTTGTTAGATAATTTAATTGAAACACCTGGAGAGGTGATACAATGGAAATAAAAGTGGACGGAATTACCATCATTATTTTAAAAATGGCTTGACTGGGTGATTGTAAATCCGTCCACCCACTTCAAATGGGGTTTAAAGGTACTTTTATGACTTTAAATTTCTATAAATGGCATAACATTGATTAGATAAATTAGATTGAGCAATTAGACCACTTGATGGGGTTAAAGGAGTTTTTCAGTTGTAATTTAAGCAGTTAATTGAATTTCTTGATAGTCAACTTGACCTCTCTGATTTAATTCATCTATTATAAGTGCAATCAGTGCCCCATTATTCTGGAATCCACATAAAATTCTCTCTGAAAGCTAATAAATTGAAACACTTAAAATAATAACAAGATATAACAGGTATGTGCTGTATTAAGGCCTGTGGACGGATTTACCATCCATGCTGGACGGATTTACCTGCTTCCTGGACGGATTTACCAGCACAAACCTTCAATTTTCGTTGCTATGGTTTCAGCATACATTTTTTAGAATTTGAATTTTTTTCTAATGCCAATGATAGTATGAGATGTGCTCCATCCAGTGGACTGATTTTCATTTTTGTATCTATTCCTTCTGTCTTGGAATTAAAGTTTCAGCCATAAGTGGACGGATTTACCCTCCTTGACTCTACAGTGCAGTAGTTGATTGAAGCTGATGGGAAGAATTGTATCTGAATAACAATTAGCATTCTCAATGGAACAAACATCTGTGGTTCTAAGCTGGCTAGTAGGCTTACATGCATATCACCATACCCTCACCAAACGCCTGCTTTATTCATGCCACTTACTATGTAATCGAGGGTAACCTTACTAACCTACATAGTTTTTGGTCATCCCTTTTTCTTTAGTCTAAATTGGGAGTAACCTTCACCCTAATCTGAAGTACCCGCATCTTTTCCTTTTGCCATTGGGAAAGAAAAGGGTTTGAAGTAGAAAATTGAGAAAGTGTGATATGTTACAGAATTAAGGTGGAAGTGATGAGGGATTAGGCCTATAGTATGAAGATGGAATTTATATGTGTGTGTTTCTGTAAGGATCAGTACGCCGGTAACCATGCAGTTTCCAGGGAGGGGGGCCTTGAGTTTTCCTGGGTGGAAAATTGTCTATATTAAAAAACTCTCCCCCACCTGGCAGTTTGAGCATGTAAATGGAAGATCATAGCTCAAGAAAGCCACTTAGAAAAATGGTTATTGAGAATGATGGGTAAGGCAAGTAAGGTGTGTGAATTGAAGATGAGAAGATAAACAAGCAACACATTTGCTTGAAAATTTAGCACTGTTGCTAACCTTGGTCAAGTCAAGTCAAGTCAAGTCAACTTTATTGCGGACCTTAGTCCATATATATATATATATATATGATATAAGTAAAAACACTATATACCTAACAATGGAAGAGACTAAGCCACTGTGATGTGAGACTGCCTCTTTTCAAGGTCAATTGATAAAAGATTTATAAGAGAAATCATGATCTGAGTGAAGGTAATGGCGACTCTGATGGCCATGGTAACCGTTTATTATCTCATAGTGAATAACTCATTTAAGATCTTCCGTTTTAATTGTTTTGGATCATCTTTTTACATGAACTTAATGTCTGAGCTGAAGGAAACTTATGCGTCATCATTTTTGTAAAATTGAATAGATACGAGTCAGCTACAGCTGTTATTTTGTTAGTTAACATTAATTTCATTCATACAGTTCTTTTCAAATTAACTGTTGGATTTTGTAGATCTATTAGTGCAAAGGCTGCTGATAGGCCTACATATGTTTATTAGCGGCACTCTTAAGAGAGCTGGTATTGCTACAGTCAACCTCCATAATCTTGTGGGCAAGGTTTCTGCTGCCTACCCTCTTCAATCACCTTGCCATAACATTTATCATGTTATTCGCCTACACATGAAGCATTCAACTTTTGGTTGGTGTTAAAACTGTTAATCCCATAGAAAACTCTCTGGCAAGGGAAATCTATTAATCCAAATCATGTAGCAATGAATGACATCACATGAATGTCATACGCACCCCCCCCTTGGGGTTCGCCAAATAGGGAATCCCTAAAAAGACTCAGGTCCCCCAACGCACGTGATTGCTCAGGAAAACAACAACAACAATGTCAGTAGAACAAAGACAACCAATTTTGATCTTATAGAGCTCTGTTTAAAACAGACATACCTGCAGGGATTTCCAATAAACATACCGGCTCTCTTATCCAATAAATGGACTGACTTTCACTGGGTCAAAGGTCAAGCCTATTTGGAGATGGGCCGAGCTGAAAGTGGGCATGGCACTTGCGCTTGGTTGAGCCAGAGAACTGTGCAGCCAGGGGCATATCTAGAAATGGCCTGAGGAGGGGGGAGGGGCATTACATGGGGGTGAAGTGTCTGCATTTCTTGTACTTGTTACTTTACGTTATTAAATGCATTGTAAATGATAACCTGATATTTTTTATAATCAATTAATTTGGATTAAAATTACCTGGTCATTCGAAGATGAATAAATGCATCATCTCTGCCTGTGTGTGTCTTAGAAACATGCAGTTTTCTGCTGGTTAGATGAATTTGTAGTACAACCTTTTACAAGAACACAGTATTCTATTACTCGACGTCTTCCTCCGGTTTTTTGCTGCCATGAAATTAAGTCTACAGATATACTTGTATTAATATAAATACTAGATAAATATCAAATTCTTAACAGTCAAAATAAAAGTATTTATTTATATCAAAACATAATCACACATACTTTGACTACTCCTACTCTGCGGTTAATTGTCATTCACATATAGCGTTCCTTCAAATTTAAATAATAATATATACAGATAAATAGACTGATAGATAGATAAATAGATAGATAGATAGATAGATAAATAGATAGATAGATAGATAGATAGATAGATAGATAGATAGACTGATAGATAGATAGTTAGATAGATAGATAGGTAGATAGACTGATAGATAGATAGTTAGATAGATAGATAGGTAGATAGATAGATAGATAGATAGATAGATAGATAGATAGATAGATAGATAGATAGATAGATAGATAGGAGTGGTTTCTTCAGGACAGTATTATTCTACATCTATAAAATTTATGGGCCTATACTTAACTCTAGTTATTTATTAAAATTTTTCTGTGCAATTTTAAATTGTACCCAATTATGTTAACCATCAGTGAGTGATAAATTTTAGAAGACCAGTCATGAACCTTTGGTGCCGCCTAAAGTGCTTGTACATTATTTTTCTCAATTATTTGAATAATATATAGCAGTCAGAAGAAACAAAGTTAGACACTTGACTCCACCTCAAAACATCACCTTCATCAAATGGGCCAGTGTAGCTACAGAAGCACTTTCTACATTTATTCTCAACATTCAGTTAAGGGCACTACGACAATTAGCTGTTGTATATGGTTCTTCATCATGACAATATTGCAATATGACTGTAACATAATTAAATTCCTTTCATATATTTCCTTCTACCAAATTTCTCCAATATGTTACTGCACATCATGAGTGCCGCTTTACAGTCCTTGTCTTACTTACGTGGAATCTCAAGTTTTTTTCTATGCTGTTGAACTCTGATGTCAGAGATGACTCTATTTAGCATTGCAATATATGTACATTAACTACAAGCTGTGATATCATTTCAAACTGGGTCAGATTCCCAGCTTCAAGCCAATGTTGATCCTCCTGAACTGAGCGTCACAGTTTCAACACAGTGTCAGAGTAGGAGTTTTATCAGGGATAGCCCCTACAACTACCTCATCACAGCTTGATAGCCAATGGGCTGACAGTAAACTACGCATCACAGTTCAAACATTGATATATTGAAGGAAGCATTACATTTGTGATTCCAATTATTTATCACCAGTCTAATCCTACCAAATGGCAGCTTTGTGAGCATTCACAGCAGACAACTGTTATAATCCCCACAGAGTTGTTTGATTAATCTACAAACTTGCTGACTTACAACTTTAAACTTTGATGGAAGTTGGTATAAACAGAAGGCTTTGACACTTACACATGGCTTATGTTATGTATACATGTATTTCTTCTGGCAGCCCATTGGCTGAGTTGGCCTGGACCCCTGTGGGACAGGGGTCATGAATCGTCCCATAGAGAAATCATGAGATTTGAAATTTGGGAGAAATCAATTTCCTCTGTTAGTTTTATTCCTATGTCAAGAGCAAAATCACATATTGAAAATTGACAAAATAGGCTACTGAAGGCACCTGTTTCCAATGACTCAATCTTCCTGACATCTGCTAAATTATCCTTTGAACTCAAGGGATGAAATTTTTCCCTTATACATTACGGAAATGGCAACTCTGATTGGTTAGAATTGAGTGATATCACAAACAACTTTAGTGACGTCATAGCAGAGCTACACTGACGTCACTGTGATATCACCTGAGTTCACAATGACACCAATGGCTTAAACTGCGGCTTTTTGAGGATTTCTCTGTATGTTGTAGTGATTTACTCTTATTCAACAATGACAAAATGTCTTCAAAAATAGTGCCGTCACCAGAATGGGATGTTAGCTTAATGGGAATAAAATTGTTATGAAATCTAATGCAATAGTACTGATGCCGTCTTACTTCTCCTGATGATGTGTTAAAATCTCAAGATTTTGCATGGAATGACCCATGACCCATGCTACGCATGGGTCCCAGGGCTATTGGCTATTGGCTGAGAGGCTGTGATGTCAAACTCGCATGGGTTTTCCCAGACCCAATTTTCACTCTGACACTGAGTTGAAACTGTGATACTCAGTTTGGTGGATTCGCATTGGTTAGAAGCTGGGGAATCTGACCCAGTTTAAAATGACATCACAGCTTGTAGTTAATTTACATATATTGCAATGCTAGAATAGAGTCATCTCTGAAATCAGAGTTCAACAGCATAGAAAAGAACTTGAGATTCCATGTAAGTATGACAAGAACTGTAAAGTGCCTTGTGCACGTTATGTTTTTTTTACAGTTTGTTGCATTATTTAGTGATGATGACAAGGTTCAATCTTTGAGTCAGATTTTTGTGACATTTTAGTCCAAAATGTTATTTTTGAATTTCATTCTGAAAAATTTCCCAAAGAATCTGAATCTGAAGTCGGAAATACAAAATCTTTCACCATTTTCATTCTGCAAATGTTTTAAGAACTTTTCAATTGGAACCATTTTTTCGGAATATCTCTTACTTGCACTGCATATATATGTCAATAGCACTCAATTTTTGTCAACAAATGAGCCTAACACATTAACAAAGCTATAAATAACTCTTTAGTTGTATCCTGTAACAACCAGGTACATGCCTCAGATGGGTGCCCTGCGCCCCTTTACATTTTGCATTAAAGAAGTGATTTTTGGCACCGCTGTCCAAGACTCCAACTCTGAAATATAGAATGGAGGTAAGAGCAGGCTGCAATGATGATCAGCCACTGTCAAAAGTAATTGTCCTGACTTACAAAACATGCCATGCATTTGCGAATGAGCCTCATATTGAACTTTCTAAACATAAACTTGTTGTAGCCAATATATCTGGGCATATCATGTTCAAACTGTGTGATTTTCCAACAAAAATTACAAAAGACTGAGATTTTTTGTGATATCATGTATTTTTTTCAGCTTTTCAAAACTTAGTAAACATAAGTTAGAACATGCATTATTGAGACTCAATACGTTTTAGCAGGGACTCAATTATTGGTACTATTGTGTTCTATATTAAATTTGGAAGATATTAGATAAATATGAGAAGAAAACAGAAGCACATGGCAAGAACTGATAGAATGTGAGAAATGATGAAGTAAATTGCAGGTAAATAATGTCAAACTACAATTTAAGATGTCTAGAGAGGTATAAATATGCGTTTTGTGTTGTTTACATACTAGGTCATTATTATTTAAAAGTGCTACTCTACAAGTTATAGCCCCATACGTTTGACATTGTGAAAAATTTCGTCACTCTAAACTATGCATATTTTCCTGTTTTCGGATATATTTTGCCCAAACATGTGACAAAGGGATGAGGTATCATAATTTCTAATGGCTTTATTGGAAAGTAGACAATTTTTCTAGAAGGTTAGTTTCAAATAATAGGAAAGGGAATTTAACGTGCCACTGGTACAACACTTATCAATGAGGTCACAAGCTACCCAATGACACTTTGACAGTTTACTTCAATTTGTGTGATAGGGTTTGTTGTAAGGTCATTGATGTCCACCAACGGCTGAATATGAGTACTCGCAATCTTTTGACTGTAACTATTTTGTATTATTTCAAGACAATATTATATGCTGTACACATGTAAGTTTCTAATAAATGATCTCCTAAAGTCGACTGTCTTTTTTGTTCCAGTTGCAAGGGTGGCAGAAGGTCTTGCATGGGACTATTATCGTTTTTATGTGAACGAATTTGCACCAGGTGAGTGAATAAAATCCCATAAGTGTTCACTGGCACATGCTACTCTTATCTAAATTCCTGGATAGTTCGGTACTAAGCTTGGGGCCCTTCAATGATTACAGACACATGAGCCAGGCACTTTCAATATTGTTCAGTAATATAAAGTACATACATCTATATATATCATTGATATACAAATTAAAACACATTTTGTAAACATCGAATTGGTAGCATTGACTTATTTCTGTTTTGTAGATTAAATAAATAAATAATAGCTGAGTTGTATTTTCATGCGAATGTATTGCTTAAATTGATGATTTGCTTATGAAAGTATCGTCTTGTAGTATGAATCAGAATGATGATGAGCCAGGTTGCACTGTCTAACTTTAATTGCATTCTCTGATTTATACACTTAGTACTAACCAAGTGACCTAATCAAGGATTTTTTTGTTTACATTCTGCTATTTCTCATATATAGAGCAAACTAAACTTTGCATTATAGCCAGTATGCTGTCTTATAGTACCAGTAATACACATAAACAATTTGGAATCAATCAGTTAATTTTTCTGGGAGATTAGGCAGTTTTAGTAAATTATAGTGCACTTTTTAAACTGTAAAATTTGAATTTTGAGTTAGCTTAAATGATTGAGTGAGATGGTTGCACAATTCCTTTGAGCTATCATAGCTTGTTGTTTTAAGTTATAACAACAGAAAGATCATCATAACTCACGACATCAAGGTATGTTAGCTCAAACAAATTGTGCAACCATCTCACTCATTCATTTGAGCTGACTCAACATTTCAATTTTTCTGTGTACAAGAATCCCCAAATCTTTTCATTGTTGAATATCTAATGCTTGTAATTTCACACCAAGATGTCTAATACATAAATACAGCATACTGGCTATGTTATGTTATAATTGAATTGGTTTCTTGACTAAAATTTAAGTTTTGTGATTAACTAGGTCGCTTCACATAGAGCAAACGGTATGCAGTGTATAGGCTATCCCATGGCTGCCAATGCGTGGGCCAGTATTTCCCTGACAGCATCACCAGAAACCAGGTCAAATACTGGTCGAGAGTGATAATGTGTATAATTATGAACTATGAAATATAAAATATGACAATTGCTGAATGTGACAACAAATATGTATAATAAAATTATCCATATTTCAGGAAAAAAAATTGTTACTTAGACAATTAGAAAAAAGAAAGTAAGCCTATTGACTGATATCTAGGGCCCTTACTTACAAGTTCTGTTTTGAAAGAAAAATGGCGCTAGAAATGGGGAAACGGGGGGAAAATGGAAATTTCATTGAATACAATGATGACGCTATCTGACGTAAGACTTTATGATAACTTAGAACCCAGAACCACCGACATTTCCCGCCGCCGCGAGCTGACTTTCCTGTCAGCTGAAGTGAGCTGAGATGAGTCAGTTCAGCAGCCGACTTTGATAGAAGTCAGCTCAGCTGAAATCCCAGCTTGGAGCCAATTGAAGCACTTGTGTCTATGGCTATTGTACTCCAATTTGTGACAGAATCAATTTAATTTTGCAAAATTGCAATTAAAAGGGGTTCAGCTTTTATGGCTTATAAGTATGATCATTTAATGTTAAGCTGGATAAAAATTGCTTACCAAGAAAGCTTTCAACTACACTGTAGTCTTGTTCACTCTGGATGTGATGCCTAAAGGTGTCGTTTGGCATCACCAGGACTGTTGTTTAATGTTGTTGAGTTTGGCCTCCCCTCCCTGCGTGATGGCGTAGGAGGTTAGTCCAAACTGGAGGCAATAAGTGGCGTCCATTGTCACGATTTAACAATGGTCTATGAAGTCTGATGTGGATTGCTTCTTTCACGCCCCGTTCAAACCATCTAGGTTCCACTGCAAGCACCTTTGTGTTGGTGATGTTAATATTATGATCTGGATGGTCTTGGTGTATGTGTTTCGACACTTCTGACGTTGTACTGCTTGGCCGTTGATGTTCCTGGAATCGTGCCTTTAGTGACCTCTCTGTTTCCCCAATGTAAGTTGCTGGGCATGCCTCACATGAGATGTGGTATACGGGTCCCACTATTCTCTCTTTATCCACCTTGTCCTTTGGATGTACTAGTAGTTGGCGTAATGTGTTTGCTGGTTTAAAATAGGTGGGGATATGATGTTGTTTGAAGGCTCTTCTTAATTGTTCTGATATCCCTCTTATGTATGGGATGACCACTGGATGTTTCTTCTTAGTTGTCGGTTGTGCAGATGATTCTTGCTGAGTAGCAGGTGACGGATTGTTCTTCTGATTAATTAACCATTTAGGGTAACCATTGACTCCCAACACCCGTTTAATGTGCTCCTTTTCCTTGATTCTTTCCTCCTCCTTGTTCACAATGCAATCCGCCCGGTTCATAAGAGTCCGTATCACACCCCTCTTGTGTTCAATTGGGTGATTACTGCCAAAGTTGAGATATTGGTCAGTATGGGTTCCTTTACGGTATACTCTGGTTGTGATGTTGCCTTGTTCATCCGCCATTACCAGACAGTCAAGAAAAGCTATTTGTCGTACTGGTTTGTTGTCATTGGTAACCTCCTCTCCCTCTGTGGTCCATTTGATGTCATCGTCCAACGTGTTCAAGAATTCTGTGAACTCCTGTGCATGGTCTTTGTGCATGATAGTGAATGTGTCATCCACGTAACGCTTCCACAATCTGGGAGGATGTGTAGCTTCCTGAAGGGCTCTCTGTTCGAAACGTTCCATATACAAGTTGCAGACTATCGGGGACACTGGGGAACCCATAGCTGCCCCATGGATGGCTTATGATGGCAATTAGTGATTACAATCAGATTGCAACTCACACCTGTGTCATTCCGTGTCAAATCATCAGATTTTCCAGAAAATTTTCACCGGCCCGTCTGCGATTTGGCTGAAAAAAAAAGTTTTTGTATGTCCCATCAAATGAACTTTCTGGAAATTTCAGCTTAATTTGAAGATTTTTTATGATTTGAAGGAGGTTTAAAAAATGCTGATTTTACAAGCTTTTCAGCTGTCGTTTTTGAGCAACTTCGTTTGTTTCTCAATAAAACAATTGATACTCACCTGAAGTTTTGAAACATTGTTTTTAGACTAACTGGACTATGGAAAAGCAAAATGGATCGCTACTTTTTGTCTAGGAAAAACATTGATGTAGCTGGGACCTTGTTAATTCCCTCCCCTAAAAATCAATGTTCACTACAAAAATGGTCATAGCTCAAGGGAATAATCTGGAATAAACATGAAACTCCCAGGACATATTCTGCATATGTTAGGTCAAATGACATAAAAGAATTAGTGATGTGTTTATCCTCCTTTTTTTAAAAATGAATTTTGAAAATTATGGGGAATCTCAGGCTGGTTCAACATTAAAAATAGCTAGATCGTCAGGGTAATACATGACGCATCCCTGAATCATTCCAATTATCTTACACATTGATAGGATAAAATGCAGTACAATTTTCAGGAATTTGTTCATCATACTTTAGGTTCTGCGGAATTTTAAATATTTTTCCTTTGTGATTGGTTGTACAATTAGTAAGTGGCTTTTCCACAAAGGGTACAATGGGCACGGTCTTTAAAATTGTTGTGCATATTCTGTATATGTATGACCGATTAGCATTAGAAAACAATACTTGTGTTCAGCTTCATCTTTGTTATATTCATTTTTCAAAATTATTTGGTATGTCATGCTTGTTCAACATAAAAAATAGCCGGATCTCCTTGGTAGTGGATGACACATCCCTGAAACTTTCCAGTTTTCTTTCATGTATATGGGGTATAATTCAGTGAAAAACTCAGGCATGTGTTGGGCTAACTGCGTTCTGTGGAATTTTTAATATTATTTCATCTTTTAAAGCAGCCAATCGTAGAGCAATCGTAAAGCCAATCGTAAAGCAGCACTCCTAAAATTGGCATAACCTTACATATTTTCAGATATAGTTGAAGTACTAAACAAAAAAAGCACTGTAGGAATAACAAAGATGTATTACAGTACATATCATTCTAATTTTAAGAAATTTTGTAGTACGGCAAAGTTCAGCATTATCACGATTTTCAGTAATCACACAACTCAAAGAAGATGGAACATATATCTTTAAATAGTTTTTATTCTATGCTTTGTTTACATTAAACATATATAGGAAACACAACTGGGAAGTTTTAGGAATGTGGAATCTACTACAGTGGATATCCAGCTCATTCAGATGTTGAACAAGTCTAGGATCCCAAATAATTGTTAACAAAATTAATACTAATGGCATCAGGCTGAGCACATGTCTCATTTTCAACACTATTTGCCATATATATATATATATACTAGAAATGCCCACTATGAGTCTATGACAGGAATGAATGGATGGGCTTTACATCGTGTATTTATTCACTTGAAGGCTAATTAAGACAGAAGGAGAGATGAATAAGGTGAAGGTCTGAAGGATGATTTATAGCGTTCACTATGAGTCTATGACAGGAATGAATGGATGGGCTTTACATCGTGTATTTATTCACTTGAAGGCTAATTAAGACAGAAGGAGAGATGAACAAGGTGAAGGTCTGAAGGATGATTTATAGCATTCACTATGAGTCTATGACAGGAATGAATGGATTGGCTTTACATCGTGTATTTATTCACTTGAAGGCTAATTAAGACAGAAGGAGAGATGAATAAGGTGAAGGTCTGAAGGATGATTTATAGCGTTCACTATGAGTCTATGACAGGAATGAATGGATGGGCTTTACATCGTGTATTTATTCACTTGAAGGCTAATTAGGACAGAAGGAGAGATGAATAAGGTGAAGGTCTGAAGGATGATTTATAGCGCTTGTCGAATATATTGTATTCGGTTGAGGTGATGCCCAGCCTGCCAAAGCGGTTAGGGTTGGCTGATGAAAATTAGAAATGATTGTTTGGCAGATGAAAGGAATGATTGGCGCAAAATATAGAAGAAAGAAGTTGGACCTACCATCTGTCTACATTTATAATATAGGCATATTTTGTAATGTATTTGAACTTTTTTTATCTATGTATGTTCAAAGGATGTGCTTAATCGATCTGTTTGTACGACACATTCCCTTGCTCGTGTCGATGCCTGTTGAGAATGGCTAATAGTTGACATTTGAGCAAGTTTAAGAATCAGTTAGAGACAAAAAGCATGAAGATTTATGTATAGCATACCAAAATCCATCAAGAATAGACTATTTGCATACAAAAACAAAATCTGGACAAACAACAGACTTATAGTATAGGATAGAATGTTTACAACAAGTCTAAAGGCTGTGCCCATAATACCCTTCTCGTGGAATGGCTACTTAACAACCTCTCAGGATAAAAATAATGTTTAAAATTCTGCAAAACCTAAAGTATGATGAACACATTCCTGAATTTTTTACTGCATTTCATCCTATCAATGTGTAAGATAATTGGAAAGATTCAGGGATGTATCATCTATTACCTGAAGATCTAGCTATTTTTGATGTTGAACCAACCTCAGACACCAAATAATTTTCAAAAATTCATATAAAAAAACGAGGTTGAACACATCTCTAATTTGTTTATTTCATTTGACCACACATATGCAGAATATATCCTGGGAGTTTCATGTTTATTCCAGACACTTACCTTGAGCTATGACCAATATTGTTGTGAACATTGATTTTTAAGGTGTGAATTTAACAAGGTCACGGCTTCATCAATGTTTTGCTGGGCAAAAAATGACTGCTTTCAAAGCTTTCCCATTGTCCTGTTAGTCTAGAAACCAAATTTCGAACCTTTTGGTTGAGTATTATTGGTTTTATTGAACAAAACATGTAATAGCACCTAAAACGATGCGTGAAAAACTTGTATCAGTAATCTTGAAACCTCTGCCAGATCATGGAAATTTGACCAATCCAGCTGAAATTTTCAGAAAGGTTGTCCTTAGTGGTATAGAAAATTATTCGAAAAATGTGGTGATTTCGCATGTGGTGGTGGAAGCCACTAGTTGATCTCACACGGAATGACCCACCTTTGATGCAAGTGAGCCAATTGCTTTGATATGATAGGCCGCTGGGTAGTCATTGTGTTAAATTACAGGCCTAGTCTGACAAACTTTTAAAGACATTTTTCTTAACTTCTTCTGACATTTTTAAAGAACCCTGTACAAATTAACAAGGTCACCCTTATCCCACTGGGAAGTTCATAAATATATTTCTTGTCAGATAGGGTATTATATCCTTTATTCCAATTGTGAATATAATTGGAATTTTCAAGTCTATCCTGTATTCCTGTAGCTATATTTAAATTAGATTTTTGTCAGATATATAGGACTGTGATCCCACAGTAAACTGTTGATTTAATCAAACTAAAGTAGGCACATTTTGTTAATTCTAAATATGACTGAGAAAAATTAATTTTTTTTTTTTTGATGATTTACATTTATAGCTCTACATCTTTCATGAAAATAACGCTTCAACTGAGCCGACTCAGGTCAGCTGCAGCTGCAGCCAAGAAAAGTCAGCTAGCTGAAAAAGTCAGCCACAACTTGAGCTGACGAAAGGTGGCTGACATGGTTCTATATCAGATAACTTGAAAAATGTAATAAAAAAGAACAATTTGGAAGCAGTGTATAATGACATGCTGTACGTCATCGAGAGTGACAATTTTAGTGTTGTATCACAAAACTTCCGGAATGATCTTTCAAATGAGGGCTTGAGTAACAGGACTATTTTGCCAAACGCCAAACACTTCTCAATTGAAATGCTATGGATAACAAAGAAAGAAGCAAAGGTTGGTGAATAGATCAAACACTAGATAGATTGAACTTAAAATTTGTTGTCACCTTAATCCAATAAATGTTATAATTTGTCCAGAATGTAAGTAGATGATTCATACTCTTTCTTGGTCTACACAAATGCTTTTGATACAATTTTAAGTTTTTCAAATTGGCCTAATGATACATCTGGTTCGGTTCGTCATAAACAAAATTAGATATTTTTACAAAACTTTTGTAGACTTTTTGCATATCTTGGTGACGTTTGTGTCTAGCGTTGTGAGTCATGAATTATGCATTTTGTTTGAATTCATTGCTCAAACTTTGAGCCTCAAAGTGACAGAATAATTCAATCTATATTCACTGTTTAACTAATTGAATAGGTAACCCTTTCCTTTTTCGGAAATGAAAATTACTAGCAGAACGAATGTAGCACTAACACATACAATACATATATATATAGACTGATGAGGACTTAGATAATCATAATTTTGTGATGAATTTTGATCTATTTTTGGTCTGGCCGCCAGGGGCGCGCCAGACCAATACCAGGCTCCAACAAAATGATTCGGCTCCCCAAATCCTCAAATTATCGCTCATTTCACTCGATTTTCGGCTCCAAACTTGCCTTTCTGCGTTCGTGAGCATGGCCTATGGATGATCCGCAATATATTCTTTAACTAGGGATGTTCCGCCGTGGTTATTACTGAAGAATAATGTCGTTATATGAGCATTCTTAATATGCTAAAATTACAAGAATTCGTCTGCTGGACGGCAGAGAGCACCCGGGCGACCTCTTGTGAGAAAATCGCGAGGCACCCAGCTCAGGATGGCTTCACACCTGCTCAGCATTTATGGACTTTTCACTTGATTTTGAGCTGGTTTGAGGCTTGCATAACCTTCAGGATTATCAATTAACAGTGGGATGGCACATAGAATGTTCCAAAGAAATCTGTTGGAATTTCTATCACATGTTATGGGCTATTTTGCTCATCTGTTGGGACTACGTATTATCACTCACTTGAAGTTGAATGAAACAAGTGAAGCAGCATCAAGTCATTTTAAAGGTGGGTGGATTTTCTGTCAATCGTTTGAATCACTTGTTAGTCTGTTGCTTGCTCTTAGTCTGTTGGTTTTGCTACTCTGTCTATCATCCTGCCACAAACACTGATTGTAATTCAATGAAAACATGTGCCTGACAGGTCACTGTGACATGATGTGGGCCTGCAACTTAATGAAGGCCTGCAGCTTAATGTTGGCTAGCATGTTTACAATACCTTTGATAGCTGTGAAAATACAATCAAATTTAATGTATATTGTCTGAATTGAAAGTTTGCAATAATGTAGATCATTGATGCATGGTTTTGCCATGTAGGTTAATGTATTTATGTAAGCTTATATATGTATCAGTATATATTAATGCTTGCATGCAACATGATCATCATACTATTAATTCATGGTCATCATGGACCTCACGCCACTTGATAGCTCTTGATCCAGCCAAACTGTCATTTTGAGCTATGAAAACATGCAAGTAGCTTTTACACGGTCTACCATGTCCTTAACTGGGTTTGCAGTTTTAACTGAAGTCGCAGAAATTTAAGAGATGTTTTCTTAACATCCAACAAGGGTTTTAGATTGCTTTTCTTATAATATTCCTCCCGGCCCTTATATAATTTTCTAAGCTATTATAAAAGTGTAATCAGTTTGTAAACTGTTTTC
The DNA here is from genome assembly GCA_026936325.1 of Platynereis dumerilii. Lineage (NCBI taxonomy): Eukaryota > Metazoa > Annelida > Polychaeta > Phyllodocida > Nereididae > Platynereis > Platynereis dumerilii. The sequence goes on from JAPTHN010000035.1 coordinate 1,544,319, forward strand.
CTCTCACTTAAAAATATTTCCTTATTTTTCAGGTCCATGATGTACACGATGTAAGGGAAATGAGATTACAAAAAGTATTGACACTCCACTGGAATCGATCAGGGCAGCAACATGTGACCTGCAAAGTCATGATTTCTGTATTACGAGAATATTCCATCACTACCAAAATGTCCCTTATGCCTTCTTCGCGGTCGATGATTAGTGACAGCACTGCATTACAACAGCTTTGAATGACTGGAAAAAAATTTGAACATATTATGTACATTTGTTAATAACGTGGAGAAATTTCATTGAATGGGTTGACTTTTTGTATCACAAGACTCAACGCCGTGTCCGCTCTATGAACAGCTTCAACTCAAAATTATGGATTAGGATATAATTTGTTGTATCAAATGCCTTCAAAATCTTTGCAATTTATGTTTATCTATGCTGTTGTATATCAACTGTCACGATTGAATGCCCACATAATGAGCAGTGATTTTCCCTGAACGAGACACACCATTGCCACATGTATTCATTTGTGTCTATGTGGCGTGTACGGCTTTCACAGTCTCATTTTTCCGGAGCCGAAATTCTCGTTTCAATTTTACGAAGGTGATTTATGGCAATTGTGCCTCTTGTGTGTGTGTTGAATTCCTTAGGATTCCCAGTACCACTTATGATATGTCTTCGTTGTACTACTCAAACAAAAAGGCTGAACTTAACTTTGATATTGAACATTGTTGAACGAAAATGTTTGCCATTGACATTTTGTCCTGTGAAACCCCAGAATCTAACTTTCCTCAGACGTAATCATCTGACAAATGCAATAAATTTCTGTTCTCAAATTTAGTTTTTGTTTGGTCATCTATAGGCTCATCGTATCTTTATGTATCATTGAATTTCCTAATGTGCCTATTGTTTATTAAACTTGTATGTTTTTTTTATTGATGAATTCAGAATCCAGTAACTTTTGGTAAAAAGCTTATAAGTCTGCAGATTCTATACATGTACGATTTAACTTGCAGATGTAGGTGATAAATTGATTGATTTTAAATATATTATAAACTTCTAATCTACAGATTGAGTGTTTCCTTAATTAAGTGAGTTTAATTGATCAATTTTAAAACTTAAAATAACTTAAAGGTGCCCTGAATGATATAATTCTTTCATAATTATTGGTGGTTTCAAATTGCGAATATCATCCTACAACAAAGAAATTTTACACACCAGTCAGTATGATTACGAATTCACGATATACAAGACTATGTAAAAATTGGAAAAAGTTTTGGTGAAAATCTCATCTATCATTCAGAGCAACTTTAAGGAAAGCCCAGCATTGCTCAATTTGTAAACAAAACAAGGTTTTTTTCACGGCATGAAAAACTATTTACATTTTTAAAGGGATGAATCATATTGACCTTAGAATGAGAGTTTAATAAATTTGACAGTAAGAATAGAGTTAATATGACTCTAATTTACCTTTTGCATATTATCTTAATCTGACAATGTACTAGCCCTAATTGGGGCTCAAACTGTTACACAGTGGTTAGTGTAATGTCAAACTGTTACACAGTGGTTAGTGTAATGTCTATTGGTTGCTGTCTCCTGTCTCGATCTGGTCGTTTCAATTCTGCATATATTCACACTGTTCTAACTGGTATGGCGTCCCCCCCCCAAAAAAAATTAAGTTTCCAGAATTTGCGTATACAAATGTACGTCTCAGCAAACTCCTGCTCTAACTCCCATGCTTCATCGGGTATATCACTTTGAGGGACTCCAACGGCTTCAATGCTGCTGTCATATGTTCCGAAATTACTGGACAAAGGACTGGCAGCAGTATGCCATTCACTGCAGATATTTCACTCCCTTCATTTATTCATAATGTCTTCTGGTTTGCTTCATCCTGGATCGCCTGGTCAGCTGAACCTATTTCACACAGCATCACTGTACCACAAATTTGCTTTTTCGTCATAAGACTTCACCGTTGTTTCAATGCTCCTTCAATAAAATACCATACGGCCAGACTTTGAATCCTCGGATTCTTGTTGAATTACTAGAAGTGATATTCTAATAATATTAGACCAAGCATATAGACAGCAAGGCGAGATTGTACCCCGACCAGAGACCACACCCCCATGAGAGACTGCTTTGTGTCTGCAGAAGGGAAGGTCTTATAACGAAGGGACCACTGTATTAGTGACAGTATTCTGTCTCAGTGAATCTAGGCTATGTACACTGCCCTCAAAAAGTTAGAATTCACCTGAAAAATTGAGATTTCCTTTATGAATACTTCAATTTGCACACAATTTAGGTCAAAACTTACGACAAACAATATTAGAACTAACATTAAGGATGCAAGGTGCCTTATTTTTTAAACATTTAACGTTGGTTCTTTACATATTCAAATAACATTGTTGATATCCCATATTTTGCTTTTCTATGAAAAGTTGTTACAAATTATGTACATGCCAGCCTTATGAAACACAGAGTTCCCCGTGGCCTAATGGTTAAAGGCGCTTGTTTGTGTTACCACTGGCTGTGAGGTCGTGGGTTCGACCCCCACTCCTGGAACTCAATTTGGTCCGAGCCCATGGGACATTAAATGGAGGCGGGTTGTATCCAGTGTTCTGTGCTGGGGCAACTGAAAGACCCTGGACATCCCTGAATTAATAGGGTATGTACCAGACTCACAGTCTTCTCATCACTCATAATCATACGGCGGTCACCAACACTGGAGAATGCTAAGGCATGGGAACCTTGGGCAATGTTCCCCTTGTCTCTGCCCATGGGCGCCGTACTATGGCTGCCCTGAGCTGTATCATTGTGGAAGGCTCACCACGAATTTCATGCCTTCATTGCAGTGCATGACTGATAGTATATACAATACAATACAATACAATATGATAGTTTTTACATGTTTTCACAATTTTGGAATGATTTTAATAGTGGTTTCAGACCACAAAATGACTGTTTAAAAATTTGACTTTGATCACTGAAAAATACTTATTTTTGTTGGTCACCATGCAGTATAATCAATTGATGACTCTTCTCAAATGAAAGGTTGTTATCTGGATCCATTTTCATTGTCTGTGAAAACATGAAAAAATATTAAATTTCGTAAAGCTTGAAGAAAAATATGCATTAACAACTTTTTATGGAATGTCAAAATGGGATATCAATATTTTTTTAGATTAATACCAAAATTACCTTTAAAAAATGAATGAAAATATTTTAAAGTCTTAATACCAGTTCTTATGCTTAAAGTAATTATAAACTAAGATAAGTGTTTAAAATTAAGTATTGTTAAGAGAAACCTAACTTTTTCTGGTGTATTCAAACTTTTGCAGGGTACATTGTATGTATGTCAGATAGTAACATTTGTTGATCAGTCAAAGCATGTGTCTAGCAAACTAAACTCTCAGATAAAGAAAAAAAAAACTCTCTATCTCAACTCGGGCAGGTGAGCTGTCAACATGGCAAGTGGACCAATCAATATCAGAGACAGATTGGTTATGACAAATCATGGTTATGATGACACATCATCATGTTTCAAAATATTTCACACATTGCTTTGGATCTTACAATCTCTCAGGTATCATGATCATGAATTGTCAACAGCATATACATTGTATATGTATGCTGTACTAATGTAATGATCATATCAAATTATAGGCGATAATGGCTGACAGAATGCAAAAATCAACAGGAACCTGAACTGATTTTGCGCATATCAAAGTGACAGACTGTAATGCTTCTGCAGTATCTCTTTGACAAGTGCATCGATTGTGTGTAGTAACAAAAAGTGGTGATCAACAAAAATGTTCTTTTTTTTCTCTCATAACAGGTTTTGAAAAAGCAATGAAGGACTCAAAATTCTATCACCAAAAGGAGATGCCTGCCAAATACTTCATCCTGATGCCGTACTCTTGTGTCATGTATGTAGAAATTTTATTTTTTTTACAAATAAATTCAATATTAACTCTTTTTGATGAACATTTTGCATCAAACAGATTGGATTTAGGGCTTCTCTGCAGTGTGATTCTCAATCCAATGAAAATGTAATTGATAGACTGCACTTTTCCATGCAGAATTCACATTCAACCTGTCTTTGTTGTTCAGGAAGATATCAGGAAACCATTTCATTAATTTATGTATATAAAGCTTTTATAAATTGGGATTTTGTCATCATATGCTCACATTGAAAAATTATGCACCAAAAAAGTCTGCTTTATTTCCCTTGCAGGCTACACTGTTTTCAGTTTAAAAATGAGCTTTGTGTGTTCCTAAACTGCTTCCCACAAATAGAACACCATTATGCAATTCATTTCTATGTTGGCTGACTCCTCTATTCAAACTCAAGCACCTGGTGAATTAAAAATATTTCCAGTCTACTGACAAGCAAAAGCCCAGCTAGACATCAGGATAAGAAATTGATTGGTGTTCCTTTATACCATGACTGAGCTTTGAAGCAAGACTAATGGTGTTCCTTTGCACCATGACTTAATTTGGAAAGAAAAATGTCCTTTGTATAAACTTGGAGAGAAAGCTTCAGTTTTGTGCATTCATAATATGTTCATGTATCGAGAACTCCTGCGCCATCTCCTGTTCCATCTGCTCTAGTTAGTGGCTTATACATCTATTTAATCACATGTAGGGTACTGAGACATGCAACACATTTCTTACAAAATGTTTATATTAAAAGAACAGCCACACAATTTAATTTTCTCAATTATATATTTAGTTAGTAAAATAACTTTCATCCCTTCACGTCATCCTTATTTAGACCAATATATTTCTCTTTTGATTCCGAGCCATTATTCCATTATACAGTACAGTGCACACTAGGGTGTCTCATTTTTCGAACTTTTTTCCGGATAAGGCTCTTCTTTAAACCAATTGATCTCCTATGTGAACAGACCACGCAGTTTAAATACAGCCAAATCCATTGATGTATATTACAGCAGTTAATTTTTTCTATAAACTGGCGAAACAATCAAATCAATAAAGATATGTTATGTGATTCAATTCTTTCATGTAATTTATTAATTTATTTTGCTTAAAAGGAACAATGAGGTGTCAGCACAGTACTGCTTTCATTTCCATCAATTTTTTGTCCATATCATGTAATCTATAGGCATTTTAATTGCTTAATTCAGCTAAAATTCTCGTAAAATCGCCCAAGTATCTAATCTTGTGCTTGCTAAGCTTGGTAAATTAATGATGTTTTGTATTTTAAGAAGTTTGAAGAATTAAGAATTGCAGTTAAGGGATATATTATTTATTCTATGGTCTCTAAAATGTTAACTTACCCAGAGACATTACAGGCATACCAATCTGTGATTATCTGTCTGTTGTCACCCGTCCAATAATAAAAGCTATGAAATTTATAAGATGACAAAAATATTCTTGTATGCTCAGTTACTTGTAAGTAGCTTGTGGAAACTTGATTAATTGGCTCAAGACAGAACCTCAGCAAAGACCTTGATTGCCTAACAGATGAATATAAATGCATATCTTCAATAATTCTGAATATAGATGTACTTACAATATCATAAACCATGGGCATATTGGAGACCACTATAATTGGATTGAGATAATTAACTTCCAGAATGCATATTTAGTTTTTTACTTGCATTCCCAAACAATCAGACTGCATTTGATGGAGTCATTCCTCAAAGAGCAAAATGGCCATTTCTGGATTCAAGATATGAATTTCTGAGAGCCTGTATTTAATCAGGTGTCTAATTTTCCATAAGCTAGTAGAATATTTAATGGGTCCACCTCGAGTTTGAATTTTAGCATTTGTTTGGTCCATTGTTTGGTCGATTTTGTTGCATTAAAGGAGGGCTTTAAGCCCTAAATTCACTTTTTTTAAATAATATTTTTATTATGGGGAATAATATTTATATTTTTTGTGTGTGCCTACCTGATATGAGTACAAAACCATAAAATCCATGGAAAACAAATATGTTAATTAGTGAGTAATTAGCCTTTAAATATAAGTTGGCCCTGCAGGCCTGGATTACCCATTAGGCTGAGTAGGCTATAGCCTAGGGCCTCGCACTTCAGGGGGGCCTCACATTGGGTGAAAAAATACATAAATTTTGCCTGAATCTGTACCAAGTGAAAAATTTATTGAGAAAAATCAAGAGGATGATTGGGTCCAATTGCATGTTAAGCAGCCCCAAATTGCCCAATTTATAATCACAGATTACATGGATTAGGTTGCCTGGAAAGACATTGATAGGGGTTTAAGCAAGGTGTCTCATAGGAAGCTCCTCTGATGTCAATCATACAATTATCCTTACAGAAATTTTGCTGAAAAATCATAGAAATTTTGTAAGATCAGAAATTCCATGATTTTCACTAATTTCTTACCATCATCACAAATATGTAATTAAGCAAAAGAAATATCTGCAATAATCGTCAACATTTCTGCAATATTCATATACATTTTCAAAATAACCGTAGACATTTCTGCAATTACTGTGTGCAAGTTAATATGATAAAATCGGAAATCTATACCATATTTAGTTTCAACGATTATTGTATAAATTTCTATTGTAGACATTTCAAAAATACCGTCTCAAAAATATCTGTGCAACAATTTGACGAAAATGGGCAATTATATCTTGGAAGCGATGTACAACTTTCCATTGTTTCTGCAATTTTCGAACATCTTTTGGCTATTTCCAAACATTTTTCACTATAATGGCAGATATTTTCATGATTATCACAAAAAAAGTAGAATGTTTCAACAAAATTTTTTTTGATAATAGAGGAGCTGTCTTGTGAAATGAATGAAATTGGACCAGGAACATGTATCAAACAGAAGAAGGTCAACTGCAGTAAAGGCAAAGTCTGATTTCTGTTTGGTCCTCTATCATGCATATAATTTTTTATAAAAGATTTTATCAAAAAGCGATCCATTAATTAGCTTTTATGGCCATTTCAAACACAAATTTGCTTGGGAGACATTGCTGAGGTCACAAACAGAACGTGGGAATCACAGGGAAAATTCTGCGGTGATTTCCAAATCCTGTCCACCAAAGGGCCTCACATTGAGGTTCAGCCTAGGGCCTCATGCTACGTTAATCCGGCCCTGTGGCCGTGGCTAAGTTATTTTATTCCACATTTTTTGGTAGTCAAAGTGTTATAGCCAAGTCTATTAATAAGCAAATGCCACACAATTGTGATAACTTCATCCTCACAATGTCTTATTATGGTTTCTTGGGGTAGTGCATTACTAGAAGTTATTACGTAAAAGCTACAGTACCTCATGACATAATTAGTGGTTTATTGGGTTTTCTGTCGTTCTTTTGCCAAAAAAATGCTGTAGCCTTGGATTACAAGGTCAAGTCAGCCAAGATTCAAGTAGTATACTTTTAGGTACCTTTATTTGTCACATAGGGACATTTTTAGGCAAATATCCTAGTTTGAGTTTTTGGGTTTATAGTCCCTTAACAGTGTGAGATTGGTGTGCCGGCCATGAGGCTGGTCTAAATTACAGCAGATCTTTATCCAGAGCAATCATCAGCCATAACACTTTGACTGATTAAGGAAACTATTGTTGTGCATTTGAAGTTCATTTTGTGTGTGTCAAACTCAGTCAAAACACTTTAGCCTAATAATGTTAAACCAAGATGCCAGATTTTGAACCATTTATCAACACGCCAGAACCAGCTAAAGTACTATAGCTCATTCTGGCATGAGGAAAGTGTCAATTTCATGGAAAAAAAAATTTACCATACTCAGCTATAGTATTTTAGCTGTTTGCAGAACACATTCTAGTGAATTTTCCTCTGTTTATGTGTGTGCCATAATCAGTTAAAGTACTTTGCCTGTAAATGATACTGAAATATTGTGACAACTATTTGGTGGGGAGAATGTGACAACTAGCATTGTCAAAACGATCAGACAGCTAGTGCTTGCAGTAAAATAAACACTAAAAATACCAAAACTTCTTCGGCGAAATTCTCGGCCCAATGCACTTAGAGAGCTCATTTTTATAAAGGCTCAAATTACTCTCATTTATCATCATCTTCATTGTTAAGCAACTCCCGAAGCAGTAAATTGCTTTTGAATATGCTGTCAGAGCAATTTTCGTTCAGCCGCAAATGAACAAGAAAGTCACATTTCCAGACAACTTAACGACAACAGATATGTCGCTTCAATACGACGTTCTGCAGCCATTCCAGCGAAATGAGAACTCTATTTACACCAAATGAGATACTTTACTTACTCATGCAAAGAAGTACACCAACAAATGGCAGGGTCCCTCTTTGTCACGTAATGAACCTTTCACTCTGTACAGGTATTGTTCCTCGTAAATGTAAAATAGCTAAAGTGTCACCCTTCTTTAAATCTGATAACCCTCACATATTTAAAAACTATAGGCCAATATCTCTTTTACCTGCATTTTCTAAAATTCTCGAGCGGTTAGTTTACAACAGACTCAATAAGTATCTCACAGTTAATAAACTTATTACTCCAGCTCAGTATGGCTTCCAGGAAAACCTCTCAACAGAAATGGCAATATAAGAATTACAGGATAGAATAGCTAATCAACTTATCACCAATAAACTGAGCCTTGGGGTATTCCTCGATCTCTCTAAAGCTTTCGACACTCTTGACCATAGTATGTTACTTAATAAATTGGAAGAATTAGGAATAAGAGGTCTCCCAAAATTGTGATTTACAAATTATCTTACCAATCGACAGCAGTATGTCCAATACTTAGAACACTGCTCCTCTAAACTGCCCATTTCATGCGGAGTACCCCAAGGCTCAATATTAGGACCATTACTTTTTCTACTCTACATAAATGACATCCCTCATCCTACTAACTGCAATATTATACTCTTTGCAGATGACACTAACCTAATTTTCCATAATAACGACATGCAAAATTTAATCAACTCAACTAATGAAACTCTCCAAACTATCTCCTTATGGTTCCAAAAGAATAAACTCTCTCTAAATATCAAGAAGACCAAATACATCCTTTTCCACAAACCAAGAAAGAAAGTTAATGATAGCAACATAGAAATTAAAATCAATAACATTAACATAGAACAAGTTAAAGAAATAAAATTACTAGGAGCCCACATAGACAATACATTATCATGGAAAACACACATAACAAAAAAGACAAATCAGATTCTTAAGGTTAATGCAATCCTCTCACGCTTAAAAAACATATTACCAAAGCAAACATTAAAGACAATCTACTCCAGTCTAATATATCCTCACTTATCATATGCAATAACATCATGGGGTAACATCAACAATAGAGAGATGAAAAGGTTAGAATTGCTTCATAAACGTGCCATTCTCAACATCAGCAAAGCCAAATATAATAGCCATACTAATAAATTATATAAAGAGTTAGACCTCCTAAAGATTAGAGACATATTCTATCATTCATGTATTAAATTCTATCATAAAGTGAAAACGAATAAAACTGCATTGTATTTCCAACAACTCCTCCCCCAAAATAGCAATCTCCATACGCACTCCACCAGGAATAGCCACAACCTCCATATTTTTAACAGATCATCAGAATTAAAACACCAATTGATTAATGTGAAAATACCCATCTGTTGGAATGAACTGCCGGATTTTCTGAAGCATCCCACTAACTCGAGAACCATAGACCACAGAATAAAATCATTCCTGATCTCCAAATATTCCTCCAACTGTAATATTGATAATTGTTATGTTTGCCTAAACTCTTAAAAATGAAGAACCCCCCCCCCTTCACTCATCATCATATTCCCTAACCCTCCCCCCCCCGACACTTCCCCCTCCACCTAACTCACTCCCATAGCCCATCAACCCATCACCTTCATTTTCATACAACTTCATTCATTCATCATTAAGGGAGCACGACTACAGACGAAAGTCTTTTGTGCTTTCCCTATGGCCAGGATATTGTGTTTATTTTCTTTCTTTTACCCTTAATTTGCTACCAATTTGTATTGAATGATGAATTAACATGAAACATTGTGAATATATATGCCATGAACTCAATAAATACAAACACAAATTCAAATACAAATACAAGTCCATAGTGTCCAAAATCGGCCAGAAAAGTGGAAAACTTCTGTTCCAAACTGCCATTTTGGCTTTTCTGGGTCACTTGACCTGCGTGACTTCACAGGGTGGCTCCAAAGTCAATAAATAGGAGCGCTCGACCTGAATTCTGGTTAGTCTGATTTTGGTAGTCGAAGGGATCAGACCTCCAATAATGGCACCCAACTGAAGGGATCAGGCATCCAAATATAGCACCCAACTGAAAGTGGTGCTGAAAATTGCCAATAATATGGGGAATTGACTCTTGTGATCCGAGGGTTCAAAGCTAGCACTTTGCTCCAGCATTCAAGTGACTAAAAAATTAAAAGCTGGTTGAATACACTCAACATCTTGCTAAAATGTCTGCAATCCTCAATATTGGAGGTTCCCCAATATTGGGTATATTTGGCAAGTTACTCTGCCAGAGAACCAAGGCAGGCATTCAAACAACACTAGCTGATATGAAACGCTTATCCCAAACGTCTGTTTCAACTGTGCAGACAGTAAACTGTGCAGACAATAAACTGAATAAACTCAGGAACTGTGATTCCTAATAAATCCCCAATGGATCCCAAATGCTGACTGAAGTTCCTCCGACAAGCTAAACTGTGATCGGAAGGCTCTGTACCTGATCTCCCCAAAGAACTGAAACCCTGGAAAGGACGGAAGGGATGGACGCACTGGAGAACTGCAATCCCCAGTGAATCCTCAATGAAACCCCAATAAATTTCCCACATGAGAAGATCCTGAAAGAGCTCAAGACTTCCTGAAGAATCTGCATTCATTTGAGCTGAGGCTGGACTTGAGTTAACTTCAAACTGAAATCTAAGACTGAAATTCGCATTTATTGAGATTTCATGATTCATCAGTTTATTTCAAGAAAATTACAGAGAAAATTACAGAGAAGGGATTTTTTGTTGGATTCTACTATAAAATCAAGTTTAAACTTAATCTCTGGTTTCGTCACAATATAAAGGCTTCTTGTTTAAACCAGACTAGGAAATATGTATGAACAAAAAAGCCGAAAAATCTGTTGAAATACCCATTTGAGTGGGGTCGTTTGAGGTGAAATAACAGGTTTTTCAACTCAAACTTAAGTTCAAATTGTTGCACATTACACAAAGTATTTGAATATCGGATAATTCCTAATTCAGTTAAAATGAGATAACTGAGTTTGACATGAGACCGACGTACTGATATCTCAGAGATCCAAACAACCCCCCTATCAGTTATTCTCTGTGGTTTATGAAGAAACTACTTCAGCTGGTTTTGTTAAAACCAAACACTTCGGTATTTCCACAAACCCAAGTTGGTTTTATATACTGGACAAGCTCAATAACCAAACAAGGTTTTTTGGAGGCTTTTTTTAGAACGTGCAGTGTGGATAAAGTGATTCAGACATGACATTCCGGAAATTATGGTAGGGGACAATATAAGACAGGGTATAAGTAATGAGCATTACGTATAAGTGGCAAAATTCTCAGCCAGCATTGAGGTCTTCAGCTGAAGTGAAGGGGATGTGGTTTGGAAACTTTAGTGCATTGAATGTGGTCAGTCACATTCAGGTGTATTGTAATGTCAGTTCAACTGAACTGATCAACTTTTTGCAGCAATCTTGAATTTCTTGACATGTTCCTAATGCATGTCCACAGGCCAATACCTGTACCAAATTTCATGACTCTTAAGTGAACTATTAAGGTCACAAATGGACAAGCACATAAACCATAACCAAGACAACTTCCATGACAACAACACCGACAACGACATTGATTGAGTGCTGTAAAAAAATACTGTGCAAGTGATGCCATTGATATTTGCAAATTATGGACAACACACGCCGAATGCCCACCCGACCGCCCGCCTGGCGGAAGGACAACATTTTACTCAAGTCACGTGAATACAATACCTTCTTCAAACTTTGTTCGCTGAAGGTAAAAATGCAAATATTCCAGAAATGGATAGCAGTACATTGTTTTAAATCCTCATCAGTAAAACAGCAATTCTTCCCAATTTTACTGTCACATCTCCTCTTGACTTGATCTAATATTCCAGTAATTTTTCAACGTATAATTTTTAAATCAATGTCTCTTTGTGAGTAGTGCAGCACCTCAGATCATCATAGTAGCTTTGTGTGCACAAAATTTGCTCACAAGTGTTTATAAGTGCCAGCTCCTTCCTAAATCAATATGGATCCGGTCTCAATTTTAAATACGATCCATTTGGAACTTTGAAACTTTGTTTGTTCATTATTTTCTTTTCAAAATTATAAACGATTTACTCCTGCAATTATTGTTGGTTAATTCTGTCTCGTGACTGCCCTCTTACTGTCAACCAGCAATCTGGTTGTAATTAGATAATTGTGGAGACCTTGAGATTTGATAAGGGACCATTCAGAATTTATGACTCGGGGGGGGGGATGGGAGTTTTACTGGAACTTTCCGTCAAAAACTGATACCCACCCCCCTTGAGTGTCATGCAGATTTTTAGTACCCACTTCAGATTTAGCTTAGGTAGCTACTGGCAGCCATTTTACAAAACGGCGGTCAATACTTCCATTTTGCTTCTTTCTGTGCAGTTGCCACAAATGAAGTACATGCAGGTATAGATAACATTACTATAACATTTTGGTAGCCTGGACAATTTTCAGACTTGTTGGACTCCATTTTGGTAGAAATATTGATTCAAATGCTGGATTTTTGTGGTTTCGCATGGTTACGCCATTTCTTTATAAATCACAGGATTAGTTGTATATCTGAATTCCTTGCAGGGAGAGCTTTCAAATGAGTACCCACATCAATGGGTTTTGGTAATTTGGTTGAAAATGGAAAAAATGAAAATGAAATGTTTTTGAAAGATTTCAGTGTTCAGGTTCATGAAGAATACAGTTCAATACACGGAAACCAGTGGTCGAAATAAGGGGGGGGGTCAAGGGGGTTTTGTCCCCCCAAATGCTCATGTGACCCCCTCAAATACATTTTTCACAAGGACCCAGAGGGGGTCCTCAAAAAACTTTGATGACACTAGAGAACAATAGGGGAGACCGGGGCTGGTTGTCACAGGGGCAGGTTGTCACACTTTTTATTGCACTAAACTATGGAGTCACACAGCTCAACCAATCATTGTTTATTGCTTTTATAACCCACTGGAGTCTTTTTGAAAAAATCTTGACCCCTGGAAGGGAGTCTGGTAGGCACACGGTCTGTTAAAAATTTCCTGTCACAAAAAGTAAATTTTTTACCTTCAACTTGCATGCAATGGTAGTCTTTATCAAATAGTTGTTGAAAATGGTACAGTTAATACACTTACCATAATTATAAACATTTCTTTAAATCATCATTGGAACAAATAGTGAACATTTTGATAACAACGGCTTTAGTCACCCGTTTTTGGAATTTTCGTCAATTGGGGCAGGTTGTCACAAAAAGGTGGGGCAGGTTGTCACACTTTTGGGAGCTAGCTGTTACCTATTAGGACCAAGCTTTTAAACAAAAAAAACTAACACAATCATAAATCTGTGCTTTATACATGCTATTGATGACTGAAGATGTATGCAGATATTGCATTGTGTTTGAATAAATCTATTTCAAATTTATATGTAAAATTTAAAAAAAAAAATCATAAAAATCCTACTCCAGATTAGAAAGCTTTCCTGCTGATTGGTAAGCCTTCATTTGTAGCACCCTTGTACACAGTAGCATGTTTGTTACGGTCTTCACTGGGAAAGTAAAGGATTCCTCATATGTCCAAAATAACTTTTCTTGGTCAAGATTTGCCCTACAGAGTTCCACTTCCTCCATTCGAGCTCATAACCAAAAGTGTGAGAACCTGCCCCGAGAGTGAGACAACCTGCCCCGAAAATGTGACAACCTGCCCCGAATTCTGAATTTTAAAAAATGTCCAATAGGATATCAAGATTTCGAATGATATTGGTATATATTCACCAGATATGTTTAAGTCACTCCCCTTTTGCCATTCATACAGAATGGCAGTGCTCCTGCATGCTTTATATAGAAATAGTAGCATGTTTAAGTTTTACGTACTGTGACAACCTGAAGTTTTGAAGATATAGGGGGCAGACGATGCACCCTATTTTACAGTGCATGTCAGTCTCAGAAATTTTGTCATCTTTGCCTGATAGGATTCCTCTTTTTGCCAAAAAAATGTAAAATTGATGTGACGGAGAAAAGTGAAACAATGTTTTCGTAGTTACCCTCTCATTCCCTTGTATCCCATAATTTTGATAAACAAAAGTGTCTGCTTATTAATAAGTTGTCAGTTATCAGAGCCAATATATGGACCACAAGTTGCATCTGTCTTCATATTCCCCATAAGCAAGAGGAGGAAGCCTTGATTATGTTTGTTTTTCAAAATTCTTTTTTTATCATTTCAGCTACAGCAACTTGGAGGATGCTGATAAGGAGAGAAATAAAATTACAGAGATATTGAAGTGGAATGAAAACTCAGATTACATCTATAAGATTTCAAATGATCAAGAGGTAATTATATATTTTCTTTTATTATAAGATATTAAGGTGACCAGTTGGTTAATGTGTAAGTTTGTCTGAATACTTTTGCAACTCATGCGAAAATTATTATTGTGAATAACATTATTTATCAGACATTAATACGTTTATTTATAATTTAGTATTTTCTGTTCATGATTTTTTTTTAATGTCATGATAGAGTAATACAAGACTTTTAAATTACAGTCATATTTCACCATCTGTGTACATTCAAAGTATGGATAAAATTGTCATTATGATGATAACAGGACAGTGTCTTTCCTAACAAATCATGTCACGAATATTGTATGTTGTGGGGTGGGCTACCATTGGATAACAAGGGGGATAGTGTTTTTGCCAACGGGAGATTATTTGCAGGTACGCAACAGTAATTATTCATTTTTATTATAGATGTAATTCTCCTTACATGCAGAACTGAGCAATATTGAGGAAATATCTAGACTACAGCAGCAAATTAACATGCGTTAAATTGAAAATGTAACATTTTTTTCACAACATCTAACATGTTCATCTTACGAATATGATTCCTGCTGGGAAAGTACAATTTTCTGCATCTGCGAGAGATATAACAAATAAATTAAATGAATACTTTGTGAAGGTTGGCCAGACGTATGCTGCAAAGCTGGACACTAATTTTGATAAATCATATCGGGACTATCTGACTAAGCCTGATCCAAGTAATTTTAAATATAAGACAGTAACCATCGAAAAAAATCAAAAGCACTATTTCTATTGAAAAACTCAAAAATAAAGGCAGCAAAGGCATAGACATTTTATGCAACCAACTTATAAAATACATTAAGCAAGAGACAGAGGAGCCTTTATGCAAAATCATAAACAGTATAATTGAGGAGGGTACATTTCCAGACTTATTAAAGATAGCTAAAATTATTCCATTATACAAAAATGAATAGAAGCACAATTTCCAAATTACTGACCTATATCAATATTACCTAGCATTTCAAAAGTAATTGAGAGTCATTCATGATCAACTCTATGAATATTTTGATACAAAGCTACTTTGCACTCGTGTTGTATTCTTCTAAGACTTGACATTCATGAGGTTCATTGCTGTGAACCACACTCTCATTAAGTTTTATCATAGAACTAAATTCCATATAAACCTGCTTAAAAGTTTACAAATTGTCATTGAACATAAAGAAACATTATTTTTCTCACACCACAAAAACATATAAAGTATCCAAGTCTTTGTATTGATAATCAAAATCCTGAACATCTGGCATAGGTACAGCTTCTTTAAGAGTTCTAAAAAAAGCTTGCTATACATATGCAGATACAAAAATATAATATTTTTGTTATGATTATAATTTTTTTGACAGCAATATGATTATGTAGTGTGGTCTGTGATGGGTGCCCTGGAGTCAAATGTGCGTGATAAATATATCTTTTTATCTTATGAAAAGCTTGTTATACAGAAATGTGACGCTGACACAAATTCAGGACTTTTTTTTTAGGGGGGGGGTTGTTTCCAAATTTAAAATCTTATGTATGCCAAAGAATGCCATAAGCCTGCTTCAATAAATGTGAATAAGAGTTCCAATTTGCTCAGAATGTGATTTTTTTTATATGTAGTAGTATGATCTGGACACCTTGCAGGCTGACTACTGTAGATAGTATTGTAGCAGTTTGGACCCCTCCAGAGGACAGCACGAGTCAGCACTCCATAATGACAATAGCTACCACTGGTGGCACTGAAGTGCGACCAAGTGTGACCAAGTCTTGGAGGGAAATCCAAGCCCTGTAACCATCAGAATTGACAGTGACACCGAAGAGAACAGACCAGCCTGAGAGACTTTACACCTGAGTTCAAATATTACCACATTGGTGTTCAGAAGTGAACAATTGGGAGCCTGGAAATTCCTGACACAAGCTTGCAGTGGAGCTTCAGGCTGGTTTGTGACACAAACATTATTATTTACTTTTTGTCAGAATTTGATAGCTGACTTTTTCAGCTTATTTTGACAGCTATTTGTATTTCACACAAGTTTGTTGCTGGAAACTGTTGAAGCAATTTATTGCTATTTGGCAGTGTGGCTGGCATATGAACTGTAATTGAATTTACAAATATATTTTGTTTGAGTAGAATTTTGCAAATTTAGCTGTTGGTACTACTGAGGTCAATTACTTTTGCACTTCGGCAGGGATATAGCTGAATTGAATTGCATATTATTCTATATCAAATATTAAGTAAATATTATATTTAACTAGTAGAATTTTGCACACTCTGGCTGTCAGAATTGTTGAGGTACAATTTTGTGTATTGCAACAGGGTGTCAGCTGAGTTTCATTGCATAATTTCTACTTAATTATTTAAGAGCATTATTACTTTACTTAGTGGTAGAATTTTGCACACTCTGGCTGTCAGAACTGTTGAGGTACAATTTCTTGTATTGTGGCAGGTGACAGCTGAGTTTCATTGCATTACATTCTACATATAACTATTTAAGATTAGCTTAATATTATTTTACTTTGTGGTAGAATTTTGCACACTCTGGCTGTCAGAACTGTTGAGGTACAATTTCTTGTATTGCGACAGGTGACAGCTGAGTTTCATTGCATTATATTCTACACATAATTATTTAAGATTAGCTTAATTTTATTTTACTTAGTGGTAGAATTTTGCACACTCTGGCTGTCAAAACTGTTGAGGTACAATTTCTTGTATTGCGGCAGGTGACAGCTGAGTTTCATTGCATATATTTCTACTAAAATCTATACTATAGTCTTGACAATACTCCTAATTAATTCTGTTACTGGACGCTTAGAGTTGTTTAAGCAATACTAAGGTATTCAGAATTATTTGAATTGGCAGGAAGCAATTCTCAGCTAATTCTATAGGTGTTAAGTCAGTTCTATAACTGTTAATTTTTTTTTTCTATAAGGTGTCAGAAACTTAAAGCTTGCAACTTAGTAGCTTCAGTGTATTCACGCTTCATCATTGTTTGGAAAGTGTGAAAACTGATATTCACAAGTTCAGGTCAATTCAATTCATTCATTATCAGTGTCACTTGTGATTGCATCATAATACTCATTTCCTCTCAAATTAATAGGGGAGAGTGAGTATACAATCATTTTAAATCATCCTGTTAACTTTATTAAATTTAGTGCATTGGTGTGGCAGCCAGTTGAAATCTGACTGTGAACTATTGAGATATTCTCATGGTGAGCATCAGATATTAAATTGGTTAAACATTCCAATATACAATTATTAATTTGACTTAGTGTGTTGTTGTGGCAACCAGTTGAACTCTGTTGTGAACATTTGAGATTCCCATTGTGAACTTCAGAAATTAGACTGGTTATACACATAAACATATTCACAATTTAAGTAAATTAAACTTAAGCGTGTTGCTGTGGCAACCAGTTGAACTCTGTTGTGAACATTTGAGATTCTCATTGTGAACTTCAGAAATTAGACTGGTTATACATTACAGCACATTCATAATTTAAATAAAATAACTTTATTGTTTTGTTGTGGCAATCTGTGGAACTCTGCTTTGTGAACTTCTGAGATTTTCTTATCAGTGAACAACAGATGTTACACAGGTTATACACTTCAAGACATAGTTAATCCTACGTTATAGTTTAATTTAACTTTATGTATATTTATTCTTAGTGGACTTGAAACAATTTACACTTTGTGTTGCAATTTAGCTTGGTTGTGAGGTACAGGGAGAGTGCATCCAAGAGTAAAATATTACTCAAAATAGCCATCCCTGGGCTCCCCCTAAGTAATTGCTCACATTGTGTATAAAACACAAGTCCCACATTTTACTTTAGTAGTTAACATATTTAACTTTGTTGATTTAGACTAATTGCAGTGGACTCTGATTGACTTAGACTGAGTTGGGCTATGGGTTAAACCTGTTAGTTACTTAAGTTTGAGTTATCTAGTTAACTGCTAAGTTATAATTTCGTATGAGTTAACTCGTTAGTTAGCAACAATTTAAGTTAACTTAAACCAGTTTCAGTGGGAAAGTGGGTGATTGCATGATAATCAGAAATTAGTTGGTAGGTACATGCCATCCCTGGTCCTACTGTTACTAAATTAGGCACTGTTATTCTATTGTGTCTGATTGGCGTTGTGTACCCACTAGCTGAAATTGCAATTGGTTCTGGGAGCAGCTGGTACTGTTGTCTGTTGTCATAGGAGGTATCATCTTGTGAACTGTTGGTTTTCTGCTAATGGTCAACAGTTTGATTCCACTCTTGGCAAAGTGACGACTGTGCTGGTGTACCCCAGTACTGTAGGACCAACATACAAATTTGAGTGTTCCTGAGCTAAAATAAAAGTGAGGTGGGTCTGAAGTTTGGTGCACTGATTACGGCTGAACTCTCTGTTGGAGATCGGCCCATGTGGCTCCAGATATACTGAATGGACATCCCAGACAGACAAATAGAGCCTATCAGCAGGAGCACCGCTTGGAAGGAACACACCAACACACATCAGTGGCTGTCGGAGGACACTTTAAAAGAAACAAACCAACTGTACTTCAAGAACCACGACAAGAAGATGCAGATAGAGTTTGTCAGACAGCATACCATGCAGATGGAGGAATTCCGAGGCATGCCCCAGGAAACGGTGGCCGAGCTCAAGGAGGACTCCACCAAGATGCAGAAGCAAATGGCATATGTTGCAAGGGAGATCGGGGGTCTGGCATATGTTGCAAGGGAGATCGGGGGTCTGGCAGAAATGAGAGGAGAAATTCGGAATCTTGTGAAGTTGATGGAACAGCAGATTACGAAGACTGAGGAGATGATCGACTTCCAGAAGGAAGATAAGAAGACAGGAACAGTCCAGGATGTGGGCCAGAAGAGAGTCCAGATGGAAGTTGCGGCTGAAAGGCTGAAGACTTCCTTCGGAAGCTCACTGGCATCGGACTACCCTCAGAGACTGGCTGATCCAGCTGTTTCTAACAACCTGCAAGCTTTGATTACGATGGATTGCCAAAAAGAATTGGTCTGTAATGTTGACACTTCTTGGACAGCACCTTCATCCATCCCTGCCTGTGATAAGGGGATAGCGAAGGTAGGCCTGGCTTCTAAGTCAAACGGAGCAGGCCTACAGCTGCCAGAAAGGCAAATGTTGATGCCGCAGCTGAGGCTCAAAAATGAAGCAGATCATCAATATTTCAGGTTGCAGGATCACCTGAGTACAGATGACCAATTGAGCAACCAACGGCCAGCTGCACAATGCCCATCTCAACAAATTCGTCAGCCTTATCCTGTTCCGCAATTACCTCTACTTCCGCCATCATCAATGCTATCCCTGTCCACTGAATTTCGGCACACAACAACATCAACAGAGCAACTGAGATCTTCTATACCATCTGATCCTCACTTTGGCCATGCCGAATGTGATTGTCTTTCAGGAGCCACCCCTGAAAGCTCAGGAAACTGTTCCAGGGCAGTTTTTGGTTTGGCTCCGAAGACCAATCAAGATTCTCCACCTACTTTGCAGATGGCCAGAAGGAAATCTCAAATGGGGACCACAGATCCTTGTGTGCAACATGCTGGGGCAAAAGAGGTTGACATTAACCCCGGACAAGTCTGTATGGAAAGCAATGCTTGGCTGCCCCGGACCAGCGACCTGTCATCTACCAAAAAAGACAACCCTGATCAGTCTATTGCATCCTCTATACCAGAGGACATCACGGGTGGAAGAGTCATGCCATCCAGCATCAAGGACAGTGCCAACAACCAAAAATTGGAGAGGGAGGGGGACAGTTTGATAGAATATTGGACTGCCATTGATTGGTCTGATGGTTTTTGTCTGCTGTTTGGGACCCCTGACCGTCACAGCTTGTTATCGAAGTCTCTCCAGTTGCCTTCTGCTTCTCCATTGGTTCAGTCTGATGCAAGTGACTTCCATCAGAGTGGTTGCTTTACGGAGCAACATCAAGCGTCTGGACCTGCGGAGGTACAAGTTGATTCTTATGGATCAGGTCGGTTGGCATCCCATGTAGAGAGAGATCGGCTGTGTGCAGCCTCCCTGGTCTGTGGGCCTGTCATAACTCCTGCGGCTGCTGGCGTCCATGACTTCAGGAGAGAGTCCGTCATGCATTCGGGGGTTTGCATTGTTCCGGGTTCTGGCGGAACTTGTGCTGGCATGGATCTTCCTGAGGCTACCGTCGGGGGGAGGGTACAGCAAGATCAACTCCTTCTCCAATCACTATCAAGAAACTTCGCAGTCTGGACCAGGGAAGGTTGTGCAAACACGGCTCAACACTTGCCTCCCTCTTCAGGAATCCTTCTGAGTGAAACCTGGCCCAGAGGGAAGATGAAATGGCATCAGACAAAGGTCAGTGACGTCACATCTAAACAGGTTGAGACACAGCTCTTGGTGACTGTGAGATCACCTGACCTAGATGTCAACTCCCGCCCATTCTACGAGAGAAGCTTGTCATCTGCTTTTCATGACATGTTGATGAGACCAGAAGAATCTCACTATGCAAGCGCAGATTCCCTTTACATGAAGTCTCGCCGTCTGAGCAACCACCCAAAAGGGGTTGGACAAAGATAGTTGGTCGCATCTTTGTCCACGGTTGCCATGTAGACCGGCCACCACCTCACCGACGAGACCAACAGTCGAGCTACAAGCTTCAGTTTGGCAGGCTGTGTGTGTGCTGTACGCTTCAGGTACTGTTCTTGTGCCCAGTGTATGAGCATACGCCAGCTGCAGATTCACTGAGAACTTTTAAAGATTCTCCAGATTCTTGTTCCTCTCAGGAACTGTCGTAATAAATCAATAGTATAATAATCTGCAATCTTCAGAAATCCAACCATCACTACCATCCGAGGACCAACATCCTGAAGCGTCCAACCATCTGGACGAGGGTTCCATCCGTCTCCGCCATCATGAGCTGCATCTCCGAGGAACAGCATCTTTAACATTCCGGAATTCCTTCAACCAAGATGACATTGAAGAGGGCTACTTTCATCTACCATCGAGATTGTGTGACTCCCGTGACATTCTCCTGACATTCTCACTCCAGCACACAACTCAATGCCACATGAAGAAGGGGAGAATGTAGCAGTTTGGACCCCTCCAGAGGACAGCACGAGTCAGCACTCCATAATGACAATAGCTACCACTGGTGGCACTGAAGTGCGACCAAGTGTGACCAAGTCTTGGAGGGAAATCCAAGCCCTGTAACCATCAGAATTGACAGTGACACTAAAGAGTACCGACCAGCCTGAAAGACTTTACTACTGATTCCTTTATTTACCACAGTATTGAGCGTGTCATTATGTAAAAAATCATGTAAGTGCAACAATTTCCTGTTTGTCAGTGACCTTGTTTATACAATAGTTCTTTTTTTAAAAGTAGAATTGAACATACACATGTCGCACCCTGATGTGAATGTGATAGGCCGGAAGGTCCTTGAATCATTTATGTCTTCAAACGGAGGAATGTAAGCACTTGAAATTATCTGGCTAGAAAGATTTTTTTCCAGAAATTTGTTTCGCCAGAAAATTATGTATTAACAGCAATGACAAAGGCGAATGAAATGACAATGTTGAATGATATGAAAAAGCTTTGTGACAAGTCCCGATCGAATGCTTGGTGGCAACTTCTGATTGCTATTCTTGGTGGCAATTCCTGGCGGAAATTTTTTATTGCTATTCCTGGGGCCAATTCTTAGTGGCAATTTATGATTGCTATTCTTGGTAGCAATAGCAAGTGGCAATTTTTGATTGCTATTCTTGGTGGCAATTCTTAGTGGCAACTTTTGATTGCTTTTTTTGGTAGCAATGCTAAATAGAAATGGTCAACTTTCATGTTCAACTCCTCAATTACCAAAGCAAAATCCACTTATATTCACAAAGAAATGCAGAGGGATGAATCAGTCCACCTGTTCAAACAGCTCTGCAATGGAAAGAGAAAGATTCGTACAAATCTTTAAAATTAGACCAACATATAGCCACACCTGTATTTAGGAAAAGGTTCGAATCTCACAAGACTGTTAGGTTAGGTTGAGGATACTCCCACTTTAAATCTATTTTACCTGGTAAATTCAAGCCAAAATCTTCATTTCATACGATTATCATAGATCAACCAACATGTAGCTCTCATAACATATTATGATCTTCCAATAATTTTTTTATAGTCTAAGGCGATTAAGGTTACATTTTACATCTATAAAAACCTATTAGTGGATTTTCCTGGTTGCAGGATCTCGGCATATTATAAAGAAGTGGACAATAGATAAATGCTTTTTAAAATAAAATAATAAAAGTATTGAAATTTGATTCGTTGACGACGAAAATAGGCCAATTTTTTCATCTTTTGGTCTTCAAAATATTCCACTTGTGTCAAAGAATAGTAATTATTTCCCAAAAGCTGGAAGTGGCACTCAAGTTGTCTCATGTCATTGCCAATCTCATCTCCAAATTTCATGATCTTAACTGCATTTGAAAAAAAAGCCCATTATATGAAGTATATACTAGTGTTGTTTTTACTTTGAAAGAACAAGCCCTCATGTCAAACTAGTGTAATTGGTGCAGGCCTATTTTTTATGTGAAAATGTGAAAGAAAGTAAGTTGCATGATTTTGAAATGAAGGGCATTTAAAATTGTGTCTTAAAATCACCTTGTTGTTTCCATTGAAATCAATCATCATTTTGAGAATTTACATTTTTTACAACTTGTGATTTCTTGCATCTAATTAAACTTCACATGTAAAACAGTCTTGTGAGATTGGAGCTTCATCCTGTTGAGTCAAAAATAGGTAGTAGTGATTTTGGTCAACTCCATGTGATATGAGGAGTATGTGGCTCTGTAGCAAAGTGGTCAGAAAGTATGCCATCATAGCCATGTGTCCATTTTAAAATGGTTCATATCCAGTGATTTTCAAAATTCCCACTTCTAACTGCTGTTGTTCTATGAGGTGGCTGGTGAACGCCAGTGCTATGTGCAAATTTTATATTATTGCATTGGTATTATGAAGAAGAATATACCCAAATCACTGAGATTTACCCAAAACACCAGTATTTGTTTCTTTTTGACCTTGCAAGAAAAGTCTAACATGATCGCAATTATTTGGTTTAAACATATTTATTCCTTTGCTAACGAGTCATCAGAGTTATTTCAAGTACACGCTTACATAATATAGTTGTTAGCTGCTACCGCAGAATAAGCGTATCAAAAGTCTTTGGGTAGTACGGGGAAAATACATGCATTTACTGAGGAAAATTCCCAAAAGAACTCATAGTGCAATTTTGGTGGCATGCTTCAGAAAAGTTATTATCCCTGTTGCAATTCGTGGACAATGGTTTAACCTGGATTTTTAAAATGAGCTGATTGAAGTTCCATTTCCAGGTTTGCGCCCAAGCAACCCAAATGTGCATATATTGAGAAATTTCATGTGATATGCTTTCTAGTTAGTAAGTTTAAAAGTAATACAATTCAATCTCAATAACTCAACAATATATGGGAAACTGGGACTATTAGGGCTCAGTAGCGCAGCATGGAGAACATATTTGTACTCCAGTAGTGAACATACAAAAAGTAATTGGTGCATGAGTTTGGGTTTGAAAGTGTACTTTGCTTAAGATTATTACATGATACATACTTTTTATTTTACAGACTTACTATGCCTGTGCTCGATATTGCCCTTATCTTCAAGTCCTGCATGAGATGGAGACTGGAGAGATTGCTGCTCTGACTCCAGTGCAAAGAGCAGCAGAACTCAGAATATTCTATGAGGTCCTGAATTACCTGTTGACAAGGCCCTATGCTCCAGAATGCTGTCGTGTTTTCAAGCTGGTTTACTATGATGGTATATATGACAAGAAATGCAATTAATGTTGAAACCTGTGGTCCATAAATGAAATATCATAATTAGTACAGACCATTAAAGTTTCCATAATCAGATATTGGGCAATCTGGATGTTTTGGAATAGGATACTCCAATTTATTAACTTTGTAAGTTAAATATTTTGAAGTTTTGATAATGGAGCTATACCAACGCTTTTGTCACACATTACAGAAAATATAAAAACAATTTCAATGTTTAAACAAAGTATACAAAAAAGGTAAAATATGTGGTCATAAGATACCACAAAAATTATAACAAAACGTAAAAGAATGTGTGAGCAGATATTGGCCAATCCGGATTATTTTGAATAGGATCTTCCATTAATTTAGCATGTTTCCAATTTTGCCTTAAGTTTAAAATCTACCTTATAAAAATGTATGTCCTATAGATGCAATTAAAAAAAATCATTATTAATACCAAAAAAAAAAAAAAAGAAATGCTTCGAGAGTAGCAGATTGAAAGGCAAATTTATATTTTTCAGATGACAAACAAACTGGTAGGAAACTGTCTAAGGTCTTGGTGGATGAAATTAAAGAGAGTCTGCAGGAAGAACAGTATGAAGGTTCATAGAGCACTCAGCTGATTACAGTGCCGTAATGGGTTGCACCCTGTGAATAAAGAGAGTCTGCGAGAAGAACAGGACGGAGGTTCTTAGAGCTCTCAGCTGATAACAGTACCGTAATGGGTTGCACCAGGTGATACAGGTGTCTTCATTCTGCCTCTCATTCACGGATTGCGTCTAGTGTGGACAATTTTATGATCAAGTACTAGATATTTTTATGCATGTTTTTCACTCTGTAACACATTTTGCTTTTTTTTCACAATTATTTCTTGTATGTCGTGGATTTTTTTAAGTCTCTTGGCTTAATTTTGTGTGTCTGTGGATGATCCAAGATGGCTGAATAATTTTCTCACCTTTAGAAAATATGTGATAAAATGGCTTTCATTGTTAAATCAGAAATGGCCTGTTTATCGTTTAACCAAATTTCTTATACATGTGTGGTTATTAGGGTGATGCAAAAAAGTGTTGAAATATTAATGGGGCTCCCCCTGAAGTTGTTCAAATATATGAAAAAAAAATTCAGTAAAAATTTGTGCTCAATCGGACAAAAATTAGAGGGTGCTACCGCATCATGAAAATTAACATTAGTATTCAATGCAAAAATATCCAATAATTTCGCATGTGGTGAGTTTGACTATACCTGGTGCACAAAAGCAATGCGGCATGGCCATAATTTTTGGGTCTGGTTGTCAGAACACCGGATCAAAGCAAAGTTGGATTATTTTTGACTTCTCCATGCTGCTACCATAAGTCTAACAACGATCAAATAGTCAAACGTACCAAATATGCGATATTTAATAACATTACCAGTGTCAATATCACAGAAATGAAAGTTACTTCAATAGATGGAGCATGAAAATAGCTTCAATTTGAATACCAACACTGCTATACTATGTCCATCTAACCCTGTTTAATAAGCTTTTTGTCATTCACAATTATTTGCGAAAATTCCCAATACAAAGCACTGCTATAATACTGTAGAATGTACAGCAACATAATAATGTTGGTATTGAAATTAAAGCTCTTTTCCTGCTCAATAAAATGGTGTAACTTAAATGTGTGTACCTATACTCCTGGTTATGTTATTCATTACTGCGTCTAATGCCCCATTCTCACGGCACATTACGGAGCACTTTAGGCGTCGGCGGGATGGAATTTCCTGGTAATTTGGATGAATTTGGGTGATCCACCGTCGACTTTTCACGTCCCTCGGGGTAGTTTTTGTTTCCCTCAGGGGTTCCTAGAAATGGAAAAACTGCGCCGTGGATGTCAAAAAAGATTAAACACGTTGAAACTTTTTTTCAATGACGGCGGAACAAAGCCCAAAATTTTCTTGATGTTTGGATGTCCGGCGAGATTTTTTCAGTGAGAACGTCTCAAAAACGTTTCCGGCGGGATATTAGGGCATCCCCTGCCCCTGAGAGGACCTCTCCTGCCCCTGCGGGGACCTCTCCTGCCCCTGCGGGATATTTTTTACTTCCCCTGCGGGACATTTGCAGCCTCGCCGGCAGTTTTTGACATCCCGCGGACGGTCTTTTGACATCCCGCCGACGATTTTTGACATCCCACAGGTATTTAGATCTTGCCCCCCAGGCATTTAGATCTTTCCCACAGGGATATGATCTTGTCTCCGCCGATTTATGATCTTATCCCGCCCATTTACGATCTTATCCCGCCGTGATATGCTTTTAATGAATTATATAATCACTAGTAATGCCCATTGAGGCACATGTTTAGGGGGATGAAGACCCCCCCCCCAACAAACGATAATGGCAGATGCAGATGTGGAATCTGTCTGGTACGCCTAATGTGAGCAATGTGCACATTGATTAAACAGGCGGATTGGTTTTGTCCTAATTGTTGACCTCTTAGCTGTCGTAGTGAACCTTGCATGGCCGAGGGTTGACGAGTATTGAAATATTACTTATAGACATAGCCATTGAGGGGAATTTTAAGGGGGAATGGAGCGCCCCCCCCTCCCGACCCCCCATTATATGTGAAAATGAAGAGGTAGATTGCCAGTGATGGCGGTGGAAATATGGACAGGGAAATGATGAAAATCTTTAAAATGAGGGTAAGATGACGAAGATACGATGAGTAGAAGTGGGTCAGCCAGTGTGCAGGAATGGAAAGCAGGTGACACTGGAGTGTGTAGATGGTTTTGGCGGGAAGAGAGACTGTGGCGCCAGCCTCTGGCGTGAGCAGTCAGTGAACTACAATGGAGATTCATGCGCCCCTGGTGGAGAAAAACAGTAGAGGCAGGACACGTAAATAAGGGAGCTGTTTCACTGTTATTTGCTGTTATCAGAAGGACAGAATAGATCAATATGGATAAGTGGATAGTTTAGGTGAGTAGCATCGCTAGGGGAGGAGTTTTTAGCTGTTGCAGGTGTGAGCATGTCACCCATGATTTTTGTATCTTATACCCGGCAGGGATTTTACAAACATTGTATGTCGCCGGGATGGTCATTTTTTCCTAGAATTCATCTCAACCTATCCCTCAGCGGTAAAAAAGTTCTCCGTAACGTGCCGTGAGACTGTAGCATAACCTTATGCTGTAAAAATCTGTCAAAATTTGTTGCTTTAGGAGAGCCCTGTGGCCTGAAATGACCGCATATTGGCAAAATATGAATGGATTTCTGTTGAGAATATTGGATAGCTTGAATAAGAAACATTTACCATCACACTAGTGGTAAGATAACTTCCTTCCCCCATCCCCCATAAAGCTGGGATTTTGCCAATTGCAATACAATGCTATATTCCAAATTGCGGTAGTACCCTCTAAAATTTGTCTGATTTGGCTCAAATTTTTACTGAATGTTTTTTCATATATTGGAACATATTTGGGGGGTGCCCCATTGAAAATTCAAAAGTTTATTTTTTTTTGTGCAATCTGCATCACCCTGGTGGATATATACATAGACTACATGAATTAGTAAAACGGAGAGTTTTAAGTATTATTATTTTTGTTTCTTTTCATCTTTAGAGGTTCTTCTGGTGCCATTCTACATTAATTAGTTCATTTATATTGTGTTGCATAATATGATTTTTTTGTTACCGGATAATTACTGATGCAAATTTGTGACATCTCTGTATATGTTAATTTTCATACATCTTTTACATTTCCAATTTGAAGGACTTACACATTGGTGTAAAACTTCATGCCATTATATTTATGAATAGAATTATTGTAAATTAGTATTGGGTAATTATGTATTCACTTTACAATTTTGCCACTTTACATTTGTAATAGTTACAAAATGAAACTGATGAAATGTTTATACCTACTATTTTTGCATATTTATTGTCTATAGTATAATAATATAATTGTTTGTGTGTATTACGTTTCTGAATATTTAAAGAAACTCTGACAGAAATGTGTGTTATCTCAAATCGTTGATAAGCCAATGTTTTGTGTACTCATTCAATAACCCAAGAAATTGATCTTAATTTATTCCTGCACAACATTGAATGACTGTATTGATATGCTTTGTTTTGATAAATCAAGATAATTCACTGTTTCAAATTTGGATAATTACAAATTACTACGGCTGTATTGCTATTTATCTTTTATCTTTGAATCTTTAAAAAGCTATCTATTGCTGTTCAACGTGCATAATTTTGTGTGCGTACATTGTCGCCCGATCAAAATGTAATCAGAGATAAGAGTTGCATATAATATTAGTTTAACTTCATTCACAAGAGATGGAAAATGTTCATTAAAGAACTCTATGAATGTCTCATCATAACAGTTCAACAAATTTAGTCCCCCCTAATAAGAGAACTGGAATATCTCAAAGATTCTTTCTTTGATTTTCATGCACGGCATATCTTGCTGAAACAGCATCCTTCAAATGAACCTACCCCTGTTTTAAAATATATGTGGCTTTCCAATGCATAGGACCACTTTTACCATGAGCATTGAACCACCAGCTAGATATGCATTATCAAGTGACTGGAAAAAAAATCAGTTGTATTAAGTAGACAACTGAGGACCTGTTGCCTTGTAACATTTTACTATTTTGATTCAAAGCTTATACTTAGAATCATTCAAAAGAGGGGTCCATAGTTGGCTAGCTCAGTCAAAAATAAAGCAACCAAGATAAATATACACGACCACAGTGTTAATATGCAGGCCTACAAAGTGGTCAACTTTTAAAAAGAATCACAGAAAATATCTTTGAGATATTAAAGTTTTTGTAAAGAGGGACTTATTTTAGTTGAAATATTTAGGTTTTTGACTAATCAGTTGTATTTCCGGAAAGCAATATCAACGTCGTGAAGTTCCAATGCGATTTTCATCAAGACCTGAAACATTGTTCTCTGAAACAAGAGCCCTACACACACAAAAAACTAGTTACTCAGTAACTTGAACCCTATAAAAAAATACTTTTTTGTGTGTGTGTGTGTGTGTGTGTGCATTTTCAGGCGTCGCCAAAGTGTGAAATGACCATTTAATATTTTAAATGATTTTTTTCATCAAATGACCACGAAATTTTGTTTAGAATTTATTGAAGTCCCAGTAATACTACGTCAGCCTAAAGCAAAATTGGCCTAAGTCAGACTCGGCCATTTTTCCTTTTTTGTACCATATGAAGGCCCTTATGATAATACATGTACATGTGCTAAAAAAAATT
This sequence comes from Platynereis dumerilii, assembly GCA_026936325.1. Lineage (NCBI taxonomy): Eukaryota > Metazoa > Annelida > Polychaeta > Phyllodocida > Nereididae > Platynereis > Platynereis dumerilii. The sequence goes on from JAPTHN010000035.1 coordinate 1,573,938, forward strand.
TGGACTCCTAAATTAATAATAAACCCCTCAAATCCCCTACTCAATTTTTGCACAAAATTTAATGGCCTAAGTCCTGTAGTTGACTTAGGCCATTTGGACTTAGGCCAATTTCGTTATCATAAATTTTAGTGGATATCACCAATATTTTTCGGTCATAATTGTGAGTATTAATTTTATTGAAGTTGTTTCCTCGCATTTCATTCATAAATTTTATGGAGAATTGCTTAATAACACAGCTACACCACAAAAAAATTTTGGCCTAAGTCATTTTTGTTTAAAAAAAAAATTTGGCCTAAGTCAGTTTTTCGCTGTTTGCCGAAAATTGTCAAAAAATGACTTAGGCCAATTTTGCTTTAGGCTGACGAGGTCTATTTACCATGGAGTTCTAACCAGTTGAATTAATTGATGATAGCTGAAAATGGGTAATTGTCTGTCTCTGTCCGGGACTGAGAAGTGGCAGCAGAATGCTGTTAGTCCCTGGAAATTCGAATTGGGTCAACAATAATTTTGATTTGTTTTGGACAGATCACAAGATCCGGTCACACAACAGCTGTCCATATTACTACGCCAAACTACTTTTACCAAGCATGGATGCTGGCAGGGATCCAGTCCACTGCTTTGAATGAAAATGTTTGGAAATCATGAGACAAAAATCATGTTTTGAAACTTTTGCATAAACTTTGCCTGTGAAAGGGATGATTTTACTCATCAGAAGTTTGATGGTATTCAATCTACTTAAGCGATTTAGTGCATGTTAAATTGTGGTCAGAAAGGGTCCAAAAAGAATGCTCTCTCACTTATTCATGTGTCCATACAAAGCCAATGTTTTGCTTTGTGATGTCAAAATTGCTCATTTGTATATATTCTGTTACTTTATGGAGATTTATTAACTAGGACAACCATATAATTTACAATCTTATAAAAGCTGTGTAACACTCAACAAAATGTATTGTCCATGCCACAAGTGGACCCCTCTATACTGGCATTATATGTGAGATAAAATGTATACATCCTCCACGATAAAAAAATAGTTCCAACTTATTATGGTATTTACAAGCTGTTTGCTTAAAATTGAAGCCAACCAAAGTCAGATTAGACGCTTACAGAGTTTTTGGAAATAAGCTAGACCATCATTAAATGATGAAACTGTCCTGGTTTCTTCCATACAGTCCTGGTTTCTTCCAGAGATTGAAATTCTGTGGACCGCTCACAGGAGCTCGGAAATTTTGCACCCTAGGTGGCAGCAAATAGCGGTCAACTTGTAAACAGGGTAATTGTAATATGTCTATTGAGATACACCATTCATAGCTCTTTTTCACATTACAAAATGGCTACCACAAAAAATATTTTTTTTTACAAAAAATCCAAGCAGATTTCTTTCCAGTTTTCAGATCAGTTACCTGCCTGTCCTTGTGAACTATATCCGGTATATTTCATGCATTAAAACATATTTTGATGCTTTTTAGGGCACTTTTTTTGGAGTTTATCACATTGAAAAATGACTGATTTATAAAAAAAACAATTTTTTCAAAAAATTCCGAACAAATTTTTTTCCTGTTTGTAGTTATGTAAGCTGCATGTTCTTGTGAACCACATCTAGTAGGTTTCATACCATTAGAATTTTTTCCGACTTTGTGGCGGTTAAAAATCACTGTTATTCTTTTTGGTTGTAGTTCTGCTCTCCTCCTTTTCATCTGTAAGTCACGGCTCACTCTTGACTGCTTAAATAACCTCATTATCAGCCCATGACCATCTCTCTGTGTTTTACTTTGATCACACTCCCTTGAGATAACACACAGATGTGAAAGCTACTACATTATCATCCATCAAACAGAACAAAGGCACAAAAAGTGGAAATAAAAAAGCTACACATATCGTCTATTGGATGGCATAAGGAGCCAGACCGATTTTCTGACTTTTCAGGAGAGCAAATTTGGTGAAAAGTAAAGTTTTTGTAGAATATACCGCATGGATTTCCAAATAAAAAACACCAATTGGTTCACAAATGTAGTGGGCACCTTTATGTGTGCTTAAACTTAAATTAACATTTTTTATTACTGCAATTTCAATTAGTATGAGTTTCTATGGCAAGTTTTGTGACTATCTACGTAGCATTTTAGGCTCACCTGATTGGTTTGTGAGCAATAAAACGTCCTCAAATCTACAAGCTGGACGTATGGTGAGCTGTGAAAACGTAATTTTCTGCTTCAGTAAGCAGCAAAGTTTACAATTTGATCAGATTATCAAGTAAGCACTGGCACTGTGACTGCCACAACCAGACACGTCACTTACCTTGAGACACGTTTTTAGTGCTATTCAAATGAGTTTATGCTATGTAATTCAGTGTCTGAACCAATCACATCAACCCCATTTGCTACGTTTTACTATCCTATGACAGAAACTCATACTTCCTGAAATTGCAGTAACATAGAAATTGTAATATGACCTCAAACAATTTTGTAGAGATCTGTGATTACGAATAACAAAAGGAGCCAAAGTAACTTGGATCACTGAGAACTATAGGACCAGTTTCACACAGTTTGCTGCATAGTACTTTGAATCCTTATGCAATAAGAGAACAATAGAATATGTGATGATTTCTTTTCTGTTACACAGACCTAAATGACTTTGGATTACTTTGTCAGAACACAAACATTGAAGTTACACAGACCTAAATGACTTTGGATCACTTTATCAGAACATAAACATTGAAGTTTTATGGTACTTTTTGTTGTCTAATAAGGAGGCATCATACCTTGGATCATTTTCTGACACAGATTCATCATACAAAGTCCCTTTTTCAGAAGTAAAACGAGCCAAAGTAATTAGTCTCCTCTCCCACTGCCTCAGAAAAGACATTTAGTAATAATTAAAGAATTTGGATATTACATTGTCATCTAGACTGAATATTGATAGGTCATCCAAGGGGGCAACCATTTAATAATCAGAGGGGGGGGAGGGCTTGGTTTTTTCCTCGGCAGGAAATTTTAAGAAACACCTTGGCAGCATTTATTTATTTCAAGACTGCCCAAAAAGAATTTATTACTTTCATAAAAATTGAACAAGAAATTATTTATTTGAGATTAAAAGGTGGCCCCCTAATAGCTTAGAAATTAAAAAGTTAGCCTTCAAAGAGATATCATAAGTCAAAAAACTTACTTCAAAGACAAAAAAAAAATCATTGGGTAGGCCTATTAATAGAAGGGCCTTTTGCCAACTGGTGAGGTGAGAAGGTCATTTTAACTTTTTTTAAAAGTCTCCAACTCTGACCTTTAATGGGGTGTCCATTTAATATCCAATTACTTTCAGGTAGGGGTACTTCTTCTCAAGTTGTTGCTTGAATTATGAATGACTATTCGGGGATTTTGTGCACTTTAGATAAATAATTACTGCCACCATTACCATGTTATAAATTTCCCGTTCAGGTAAACTCAAGGCCCCCCCCCCAATTATTAAAGGTCACCCCCTAAATAGAAGTGCATTGCTTTCACTATGTATGGAGTCACGTTCGGCCTTTCTCACTGCACAACCCTTTTGATAATTGAACACATAAAAAATAGATCAAATGGCGCGTCAAGTTTAGGGTGGCTCAAAGTCCCCTGCAAATCTTATTTTGATATTTTTTGTTGTATTTTAACAATTACCATTATTTCAAAATTATATTTTTTGTACAATTGAAAAAAATTTATTATTATGTTAGTCACATATTTAGTTATCCTCAAGCAGACTAAGACGAAGAACTAGACCAGCTGTGCAATATCAAAAATAAAAAAATAGGCATATTAATAGGTCCATGGACATCTGTGCATGAACACGCATTAAGGGAACTGTGGCAAAATTTAGGAAAAAAATATTTTGGGAAAAAATGTGGCCACAAAAATGTTGGGAAAATAGTATTGTTTGAAAAATGTGAAAAAAATTTGGAAAATTTTGGGGAAATAGGCCTACAAGTATAAAAAAAAAATTAATTAAAAAAAATTGCAAACCTGTTTTATTTTCATTTGGACGAAAAGTGCCCTTGGCCCCTAAGTATAACAATATGAGATCACTATGCGAATTTGGTAATGGTGGGTCACCCAGACTTCTCGTGAGGGGGAACAAAACTATAAAAGTTGCCCTTTATATTGTAAGATTATATTTGAAAAAGGCCTACCATTAAAAAATATGATATATACTTAAATTATATAGGCTATATTGAAATATTGAAATACACAAATTATTATAATGAATGCAGATTGTTACTTTGAAATGCGAATTTATTTAAGAAATACATGAAGGTGTTTTATCTGTAAACTTTTTGATGAAGGTGTTGGCCTACAATATTTTAGGTGCATCAATGAGATCCATGAGGTTTCACCATAGCAACCCATGATATGAGGACATGTCTGAATTACAGAAATCCTTCAATTTTATTGACCAATTTGTCGGAACTCCTCATCATCCAGAATAAAAATCTCAATGAATTCTGCACTTTGGCTCCTTTTGACACTAAATTGCAGGATAACACGGCTTCCTGTTGTGTCACAAAATGATCCAAAATACTGCAGATCACTTTAAGTTTTAAAAATGCAGTCTAAGTAACAATTCTACTAAGCCCCTCATTACTTTGGATCGTTCTTTGACCACAAGCAGAGCAATAAACATGTGCCTTATGTATCACAGACAGAGCCATGTTACAATGGATCTTTATAACATGACCATAAAAGGCATCAGCACTGCTCTGAGCTCTTCTAACATACGGAGCCAAAGTCTTTTGCATCTCTGTGTTGTGAGCTTGGGAAGCCAAAACTGTTTCTTTGTTCATCTGAACATCATTTTGGCTTTTTTGTTGAATTGTCAATATTCACAGCCAATAAGATGCATGAAAACATGACCACACAAACGAAATTTTAATTGTCTCATAATCTGTATGTCCTAAACTTTAAAATGTAAAAAAATCATTTTTTGACCCAAAGTAACTTGGCTCCTTATGCCATCCACCCGACGATATACATCTTTCTTATCACAATTCGCTCAATCAATCAGACATTCTTTTGATAAGGTATTAAGCAAGCGTGTATGTCGACCGTTAACATGCATAAAAAAGGAACTCTTGGTAGGAAACAATTTTCTTTTTGAGTTCCAGTGGAAACATCTCGACAACACCAGACATGAATTTATTTTTGCCTCACTCAGAGATTCTGAAATGTTGGGCCTGTGTTGGGCCAATTATGTGAGCAAGAACAATTCTGAAGTCGTACTACAAGGGTGTCCATCGAACACACTACATGTTTTAGACATCACCCAGACAATTATACTGGTCATTGGACAAGCCAGGGTCTAACTGACCAGTCTGCTTGTTAGCTCCCTGCTGAGGATTGATGCTGTTAATTGGCTGTCTCTGAGAAAACCATGCGGGGGGTGAAACGTGGCCCGAGCCGGATCTTAACGAAATTTTCACCAAACGCCCTTTAAACACAATAATGAAGGTTGGTTAAGTCCGTTTTTCTATAATTTCAATTCTTCCTTGATTTTACCCCACTTGAAAATAGGGTGTCGAGTGTGGCGCAAAATCCCTTTAACATGTGTTTCAATGGGAAAACATGCCAACTTTAGCACTATAGGAACCAGAGCGCAGCGCATGGTTTGAAAATTTTATGATGGGGGATGATTACACATGACTTGAATTTTCTAAATTCACTTTTTGTAGCGTGGAACACTCCTTCATAAGCCAGATATAAGCATTTTTAGATAGCGGAGGCTGGCAAATTTCTTTGCGTTTCACAAAAAATCAAAAATACTAAAAATGTCATAATTCTGCTAAGATTTGTCAAAATTTGACAATTTTAGTGTCTAATTATATGTTTTTGGCAATTCCGCACCTCTTGGGATGATTTTTATTTTAATTGGAGGTCAAGATCACTGCCTAAGGTCAAGGTCAAAGTCAATTTTTTCCATAATTTAATGATATATCAAGTTTTAGTCCCCGATTTCTACCAAAAAGTTCCATAATAACAAGGCTTAATCAGCATAAACTGATTTTATAAATTTCCAGCTGTATGTTAGTATCCTACACTGTATCACAAACCTGTTTTTTCTAACCATAGGGGGCACTTTCATATTTACGAAAATTTAAAAATTTTTTCAAATTGAAGGTTAAATATTTTGAAAATGTCCATCGATCATTGAGCATTAATAGTTCAGTGTCCAGTGGATTGATGCTATTGGATGAGAGTTAAAAAAAGGATTCTGTGACATAGACTGGCGGGATTTTTGAAATATGTGAATGGTACGAGCATTTTGGGGTAAAAGTCGGGAACCCATCTTTTTAGCATATTTCAAATATGCTGAATCCAAAAAAACCGGTTCCCAAGCAATATTCCGAGTCCTTCACCTCCTAATTTGCATAACAAAATGGCCGCCAAATTAGCAATTTTTTGATTGTTTTAAAGCAGTAACCTTCAATATACTACTGTTTAGGAAAGCAAAAAAGGCAAACTTAGTGGCTCAATCCATGTTATGAAGACTAGGGAATAACACACACCATTTTAGAATTAATTATACAAGTTTCATGGTCATTAGTATGCTAATTAGTAGCCGCCATTATACAATAATGCCTTTTCTTCAATAACTTTCTTACTAATCAACCAAAGTTAACAAATTAAGGTTCTATACCAATATTTTGAGGGTCAATGAAGATGATGAAACCATCTATTAAGTCATAACACTCATCAAATATTAATTATGCAGGAATAATGGTCATTTGTATTGCGATGAAATATTACAAAAAATAACAATCTTCTCAGTATCTTCTCTGCTAATCCAGCAAACTTTACAAATTAAAGTTCTGCACTAATATTTTAATAATCAATGAAGATAATGAACTTATTTAAAAAGTGATAACACTAATGAAATATTATTATGGAAAAACAATAGTCATTAGTTTGCTAAATAGTGATGAAATATTACAGAAAAAAAGAAGTTTTTTCATATCCTCTCTGCTAATCCAGCCTACTTTGCAAATAAAGGTTCAGTACCAAAGCTTAAAGAGTCAAAGGATATTGAATTTATTTATAAAGTCATGACATTCATAAAATACTAATTATGCAAGAATAATCGTCATTTGTTCTTATATATAATATATATATACATAATAATTGGCAATGCCTTATTACAGAAAAGTATGTTTTTCTTAATATCTGCCCTACTAACCAACAAATTTTGCAACTAAAACTTCTATACCACTGCCTTAAGGGTAAAAAAAAAACCCGTTCTTAAAGCCATAAAACTCATAATATATTAATAATTCAGGAAAAATAGTATTTGTATGATTCTAAGCGATGCCACATTTGCAGAAAAAGGTGTTTCTTCACAATTTTCAGGGACTCAATGCATGATGGCACATGCCACTCTTGAATTACCGCAAAGTATCCATTGATCATATCTTCCTGACTAGGTATATCAAGATTATATATATATGCATTATTGGAAGATCCCTCAACTCAGAAATGAAGTCACTTTACCACTCCCATTTTACTCAAAAATATTCTGAGGCAATCCTGACACTCCTACAATAATAAAACTGCTACTTTCCCCTTAAAGCCTACATTAAGAGCAGACAGATTATTAATTCTTTTTATTAAAAAATGGGATGTGTGCATGGAACACTGATAGTGAGAGAGGGGAAAGGTAAGGATGGTCAGGAGATATTCTAATTGGACCACTTGATGGAGACAATTGAGCGCCAAGGGAGGAGGAGGGTACCAAGAGAAACTGGGAGCAAGCAGGGATGGAGGAGGCATTTATATAAGGTAGTAGTAGCCAGAGAGTGATTGAAGAACCACTCTGGAGGAGGAGGCAAGAGCTTGTGGATGCAGACAAAAGAGGGGAGAGCTGATGGGTAGGACGCAATGCAGGGAGGAGGAAACCAATATCAGGAAGGAGCTAAGAGAAGTAGACAGTGAAGGGGGGACGGATGAGCTATTGAGTGGGGAGGCAGGAGTTAGGCAGGAGGCAGGAGCTAGACAGGAGGCAGAGGAGAATGCATAGATGGCAGAGAAAAAAGAAAGATGAGCTGAGAGGTGGGAAACACAATTTGACAAAGCAAAAGCAGTTGGAATAACTTGGGATGAGGCTGATTGGGAGTAGACAGAGGTCAGAATGAGGAGAGAATAGCTGTTGTGGAGACAAGAGCTAGGAGGAGGCAGTCAGGTGGGAGACATGAGCTATCAGACAGAAGGGAAGAGCTAGGAAGGAGGCGGAAAGGGAGATTATGGAGATAGGGGTCACCAGAAAGGAGGGATAATGTGGATCCTTGGGAGGCAAAGTGAACCAACCCTGAATTTTGGCATTTCCATGTTTCAATGGTTTTGGGCATAAAATTGTGTCCTCTATCTGATGGTTTGCTGACCTACCTTGATTTCCAATAGGAAGGCTATTATTATAGGGGGGTGAACCAACCCAATGTGGCCAAAACTCATTTTAGTCTCAAGGCAAAGCGAACCAACCCACACATCTCAAGGCAAAGTGAACCAACCCATACATTTCAAGGCAAAGTGAACCAACCCAAGTTTTGACCATTATTTCAGCAATTCCACTGCTCAGAATGAGGCTGATTAATTAATTTTCAACCAAAGACCTTAAGTTCCCTCCCTGGTTGGTATTAGGTCATTTTCAACAATCTGGCTGACCAGCATTGCCATTCATTGGATCGAGGATTCAGTATTACGGCAAAGTGAACCAACCATAGCAACCATCACTTTGCGGCAAAGTGAACCAACCCATATTTTGAACTTTCTCTGAGGAATACACTCTCCAGAGTGAGGCTATTAAAGTGATTTGCCACCCTGAAGTTGTGATGGTCATAAAGATCTTAAACTTAATGCAATTATTCATTTATTTGGTAATTTGAGCCAAAATCATCAGCAGTATCATTAAAATTATAGGTTGGTTTACTTTGCCTTGTGATGGATGTTCTCATTAAAATCGCCATTTTCCAGGTGGAAAAAATTTAGACCGTCAATCTATTAAAAAAAATTGTTAATTTCAAAAGCCCCAATCAGGTTGTTGTCATTGTAAAACATGTAACTGACATAGATCCAAAACCATGAGCATTACAAATATGGTCATTACTGGTTTTGCCATTTCCTGAAATTTTGAATTTCAGGGTTGGTTCACTTTGCCTCCCGGTGATCCATGTGATGAAGGAGGCAAGAGCTTTTGAGAGGAGGCAAGAGCCATTGAGAGGGAAGAGCCAAGAAGAAGGCATAATATTATTATATAGAATGTACCTTGGCAAGGAGGCAGCAAAAAACCAGAGAGCTTAAGTTTCAAATTTGTTTGCTGCATTTGATCCCACACAGAATACCAAATTATAACAATTTGAATTGTTATGCCCTTCTTTATTTTGTTCATAAACTTTCACGATAACTGTTTAATTCAAAGCATTTGAGTGACTGCTTCATGTTTTGTGCAGCTCTGTAGGCCATTGCTTAGCATGCCTACCCTGCATGGGTACATTGGATGATGGTTCAGACCCCAATATATAACGATATCTAGAAGTCATCATAATAATTATTTGCAGGATTTCCATTTAATATGAGTATGGTTTTAATGCTTTACTAATTTGGACACTACATAAAATGATAATACAGTGATTCCTTGTCTTTTATGGTTGAATTAGTGCTTCAGATTGCTTAGAAGGCATTTTGTGCCATCATGCATGAGACACTGTTGAATTATGGGAGCTCCTGCCTGCCTAACTTTGCCTGCCCCAAAACAGAATTCCAGCTACAGCCCTGATCTTCCCTGCTATTCCAGCAAACTTAACAAACAAAACAAATTTAGGTAGATATCACTGATATTATGATGTTAGAAATTGAGTTCATGATCTGCATTGACCCTTGAAGTATTGCAGACTAATTTTTTTGATAAAACTAAAATTGTTAGAGAACTTCATCTGCTTAAGTTTGATATAAGAATAAACTTTTTTATTTTCAGTTATATGACACTGCTAATTTTATTGATGACAGGTCTTGCATAACTAATATGAGATGAATGTAATGACTTTATCATTGACTTCTTCATTGGCCCTTAAAAATTGGTATATACATTTTTATTTGTAAAGTTTGCAGTATAACCGGCATTGTTATAAATAACGAAAACTGTTCTTCTGAAACATGTCATGCTAATTAGCATACTAATGACAATCATTTTTCCATAATTAATATTTGACGAGAGTTATGACTTTATGAATAAATTCATTACCTTCATAGACTTTAAAGCATTGGTATAGACCTTTATCCTTTAATATGTAAAGATTCCTGGATTAGCAGAGAAGACATTGAGAAGATTGTTATTTTTTGTAATATTTCATCGCCAATTGCCTTACTAATGACCATTATTCTTGCATAATTAATATTTGATGAGTGTTATGACTTAATAGATTGTTTCATCATCTTCATTGACCCTCAAAACATTGGTAAAGAACATTAATTTGTTAACTTTGGTTGATTAGTAAGGAAGTTATTGAAGAAAAGGCATTATTGTATAATGGCGGCTACTAATTAGCATATTAATGACCATGAAACTTGTATAATTAATTCTAAAATGGTGTGTGTTATTCCCTAGTCTTCATAACATGGATTGAGCCACTAAGTTTGCCTTTTTTGCTTTCCTAAACAGTAGTATATTGAAGGTTACTGCTTTAAAACGATCAAAAAATTGCTAATTTGGCGGCCATTTTGTTATGCAAATTAGGAGGTGAAGGACTCAGAATATCGCTTGGGAACCGGTTTTTTTGGATTCAGCATGCCTGAAATATGCTAAAAAGATGGGTTCCCGACTTTTACCCCAAAATGCTCGCACCTCTCTAAATAAAGCCATTTTTCAAAAATCCCGCCAGTCTAACAGAAAACGGACCTTAGAATATGATATGAATGTTTTCGGCGGCCACTATTGAAAATTTTGTCATCTTAATTAATGTCAAAACTAATAGAGATAACAGAAAACTTTTTCTTTCTATACCTATGTTTTCAGGGTCAAGGAATAACAAAAAATTATTTTTATCATTGTATGTTATGTAATATATATGTAATGAGGCTGCCACAACAACAACAAAATATATTTTCGCTGATATCTGTGGAAGTTACAGATATATTGGAATAATTCTAATGTCTATACCAATGTTTGTTTACATGGTCAGGGAATATGATACAGTCATATTCCATGCTCTATACACTTTCAAGTGCACACATTCATGCATTGATAATTGGACAATTTCACAATCCAAAATGGGAGGCATAAATAGTGCTGAGTACCGTGAGCTGTAGATCAATATAATACGTATCGTGATATGTCCTTTACGATACACGATATTATCGTGATATAGATTTACCGGCATTTCTTGGGATTCAACAAGTTTTCGCATTTTGTTCGGCGAATTTCGGACCGTCATCCCGAATTTTACGACATAAGGTCGCACAACGGCTGTATCACGACATTTTAGACGATTTTCAAAAATAAATACTGATTGTTAGCATAGAAAAATAACTGGCATGTTGTCATACGATACACCGGTACATATATCGACACAAAAAACCGGTTTGTTTCGATACGGTGCATCACGGTACTCAGCACTAGGCATGAAGTATTTGTAGTGTGAGATTTAGGGGTATTTTTTTTTTACATCAGCTTTTGTCTAAAACAGTCATTTTGGGGTAAGTGGTGCCATCCCTGAGGCACATCTACATTGTAGCAACATTGCAACAATGTCACCCTGTTCTTCAAATTACGTAGAATTGTATGGTAGAAATTATGTTCACAACGTTGTGAAGCAGGGTCAAAGATTTGACATTAGCAAGTGCCGTTGTGGTGAAATTTTCACCATATTGTGAGGCAATGTCAATGGTTCAACGTTAGCTTGCGAAGTTGGGGCAATTAATATTGTCATAGGCGTATCGGAGGGGGGGGGGCAGGGGGGGCGATCGCCCCCCTAAAAGTTTGGGAAACAGTAAGATTCGGGCAAAAAGGTTAAAAACTTCGGGCAGATGATTAAATAAAGACTACTGAAAATTAATGATTTCCGGACAATTTAATTTGAAATGTTTATAAATTTAGATTGTGAAATTCGGGCAATTGTCGCTTGCCCCCCCAAAAATCGCGCGCGCCGTACGCCTATGAATATTTTTAAAAAACCCGACGTTGTGTGCACGTTGTGGCAACATAATCTCTACCATACATATCTACATGACCAACAGACCAGCCCTCCACCAATTAGCAACGTCGTGATTTACGTCGTGAGCCCCTTGGGATCTGCATTTGGGCAAGTTATGCCTATTGTATCATATATAGTGTAGGATATTTATTTTTCATTGATATAGAGCTATGTATACATATATATTGTATTTATTTAATACCTAGATTGAATATGTTGTCAAACAATCAAACATAAGATTAACATAAGAGTAAAAATTGTTAAAACTCCTTCCAAACAACACAAAAAATTCTGGTTTTCCCATCATTTTGAATACAATGAGCGCCATTAAAAACGCAACATTGCAAAATGGATAAAAACTGGTACTTGATCTCAAAAATATCAAGATGGAATTTTGCATACACTTAGTAGTTGTCATCAGGTAAATTCACGAAAATTTAAAGATTCCTGAGAGAAAAGCTTTTGTGTCAAATTAAATCGCCATGGCTATTGTAACAAGAAAATCTTTTTAAAAAAAAGATATGCAGGCTGCAGCTATAACACATTTCAAATTTCAAACCATAATTTTTTTTTATGTAAATAGATATATTATACTTGTGACATAAACAATGGTCTGGGACAGAAAACTGTGTTATTAATCATTTTTCTTATTCTAGATTGTTTTTTATTGTTTGATTTGTAATAAAATTTTTTTTTTTTTTTATTTTTTCTTATTGTATATTTATCTGGGAAATCCTAGCCCATCTGCCCAAATATCAAGTTACCCCATAACCTGCCGTGAGACTAAAGCATTAGTGCATTTAATTTATCAGTTTACTGCAGGGGGTAGCTACTCCTTACCACAGCATTTCTATGTCTTTTCTGGCTTTTTTTCCGGCACCCAGGCACTGAGTCATAAACACTCCATTAGAACGCTTCCAAAACTCAGTAAGAACGCTCAACCTCAAGTAGAACGCTCTATGATGATCCCCCGTGTGTGAGGTGTGTATGCGATGTATATACAACTCCGTATCTTTCCCAGGCCTTGCTGTGGTGTCTGGCTGACTTTTCAGATCAGAAACATGTATTTATATCATGATCTGTCATGTAAACATAGCTGTATATTTAGCATACACTTTTATATTTAACAGAAAAGCAATTATTGCTGGAGAAACCTTCAATACACATGTTGACTCTGCAATGGCCACAGGCCTACTGAGGGAGCGGTGTGTTGAGCAGTGACACTTGTACTATTTGCCGACATGAGGTATCACTGCACTGCAAACATAATATGCAACCAATTCTCATTTTCTGACTTGCTAGGTATACTTTGATATCAGTGTAATAATGTAATAATATGCACAGACGAGAATTTGTCCTTAGCTCTGGACAATATGTCACATTGTCAAGAGATTGTGTCGACGAAACCAAATTCACACCATCCGCCCGACTCAGTATGCAGGCTTTAGCGCAAATCCTTTACTATAGGGAATCTTGTCATGCAAGTTCAAGAAGCCTGCATAAAAAATTCAAGCACAAAAACTCTCATCCAATAGCATCAATCCACTGGACACTGAATTATTAATGCACAATGATCGATGGACATCTTCAAAATATTTAACCTTCAATTTGAAAAAAATTTTAAATTTTCGTAAATATGAAAGTGCCCCCTATGGTTAGAAAAAACAGGTTTGTGATACAGTGTAGGATACTAACATACAGCTGGAAATTTATAAAATCAGTTTATGCTGATTAAGCCTTGTTATTATGGAACTTTTTGATAAAAATCAGGGACTAAAACTTGATATAAAATTAAATTACGGAAAAAATTGACTTTGACCTTGACCTTAGGCAGTGACCTTTACCTCCAATCAAAATAAAAATCATCCCAAGAGGTGCGGAATTACCAAAAGCATATAATTAGACACTAAAATTGTCAAATTTGGACAAATCTTAGCAGAATTATGACATTTTTAGTATTTATTTGATTTTTTGTGAAACGCAAAGAAATTTGCTACAAAAAGTGAATTTAGAAAATTCAAGTCATGTGTAATCATCCTCCATCATAAAATTTTCAAACAATGCGCTGCGCTCTGGTTCCTATAGTGCTAAAGTTGGCATGTTTTCCCATTGAAACCCATGTTAAAGGGCTTTTGCGCCACACTCGACACCCTATTTTCAAGTGGGGTAAAATCAAGGAAGAATTGAAATCATAGAAAAACGGACTTAACCAACCTTCATTATTGTGTTTAAAGGGCATTTGGTGAAAATTTCATTAAAATCCGGCTCGGGCCACGTTTCACTTTACTGTACAACCTGCATGGTTTTCTCAGAGACAGCCAATTAACTGATACTGAGAACAACATACATAGCTGGCTAATAGATATTGGTTATAATAATTGCAAGCCTAAAATTATCCATTCAACCTTGCAATATATTTGACCTGCCTGATGTATGTTTATTTGGAATTCAATGAAACTGGATGCAACTGCACATTTATAATCAGTTTTTCAAAACAAAAAAGATATCACAGAAAAGACTTATTAGGTGACTGCACCATGAAAAAGATCAAATTTGATTTCTGACCATCAATTATGAGCTGGCTCCTTTTTTTAAAATGCTATACTGTAAGAGAACTTACATACATATAAATAAGTGTCAGTGGAAATTGACATTTGGTATCTCCACTGACTTTTCACAGGAATGCGCAACAAAGATGTGTTTATCTGATAAGAATAGTTGTTCCACCCAGCGCTATCTCTGAGAGATAATTCTACGACTGAGTGATGGCAGATAATTCTTTTACTCAGTAATTCATCTTGTCCAAGGTGTGTGGTATTTCGTTGTATCATTTTATTTGATGTATTTAAATGAATGTGGCACATTTGCTGTTTCCAAGTAATATCAAGGTGCTGGTTTTAGATTCGTTTCAAAATTCTCACAATTTCAAAGTATAAAGGACAAGTAATATCTAGGTGCTTGTTTTAGATTAATTCGCACATGTTCAAATCGCACACAACATTAAATTAAGTTTGACTATTTCCTTGATTTCAAAATAACATTATCCACAAATATTATCTTCAATCCATGTTGTTAATTGGCATTGTTTTATATATTTTCTAGTGAATTATAATATATAGGAACAATTGGGCGTGGGTCAGATCTGTGCAACATCTCATTCACTATTCCATAAATTTGTGTGTTTCGGAAAGCCTTCATCAATATCACAATTTTTACATGATAAGTTAGATTTTCTGAAAATGTGGTTGTCATTATTCAAGATTCAATTAGAATTTCTTTTGTGATTATTCAATCCAGAAGCCTTGGCACCAATTTTATTTTTCTATTTCCTTGGCAATTCTTGCATGACACAATGCAATTTCAAGTAGCTATTCATTAATATTTTACTGGAAACGTCCTTAATATCAGATAGCTGTTATTCATTGCATTCTCTTGTAAAAGATTGCTGAGATTAAAAGAAACTGCACTCAGAAGGAAATGGGTTTAATCAGATTTCAGTAATTGGAAGGAATTAAAATGTGCAGGCATAACAAATAAGACATCAAAGTTTCATGATGATTAAAATCTTACTGAACATTCATGAGTTACGTGCAAACAATCAGAAAACTCGTGCACATCAGTTACAAACAATTTTCGTTAGTATATCAGAATTTCTTGTTTTGTTTCATAAAGTTAGGAATAAATGTAGACTGAAAGACAAAAAGAGGAGAAAAGCAAGCTATAGCTGTTTATTAAACATTTAAAGTTCTGCAGAGCCATTTTACAAATTCGTTTTTTGTTTTAATAACAGGTTATATCAGTCCTAATTATATTCTTTAGGATATTATTGAATTTCCATTTCTGATAAAATAATTACGGTAAGCTATCTAACCTTTTTTTTGTCACTTTGCTGAGTTTGCTGATTTTTAACAGCAACTGAAAGCTTTCTGCAAGCTCCTTAGTTGTACAATATACCACTAGGTGGATGAAGGTCCATTATGAAGCAGAACTACTCTCAACCCAGTGGCAATTCCCTCACCTTCACAAAGCAAGGAATATCTGCAGCCTTATAACAACAATGGACACCTCTGTCTGACAATCACAAGCCACTGTAATACATCCCATATTCTTTGTTGTTCACTTATTCAACAATGTTTGTATGTTTGAGTACTTGTCTCAAGGTATAAGCCTGTCATTCATCATAGGATCAGGAAGGCCTGCTTATCACACCTCACAGGATAAATGTCATTTCCCAGTCAGTATACAGGTGAATAACAAGCGGTGCCCGAAGGAAACGAGGGCGGCAGGGGCGGTCGGCGAGAAAAGGGCAAAATTTAATTCGCGCGACAAAATTTTAATGTAGCAGCAATAAAATTTTTTTTATGTATACTTCATTTTCGACTAAAATCACTGTAAATTAAGGCATAATAATGTCTTTTTCTTTGAGATGAAAAGGGCAACCTTGCCCCCCCCCCTGCTCCTCCTGGCCAAGTTTATTGCAGTACTTCTTAAATGTTCATGATGGAATGATACAAAGCTGGAATTTTTGTCTGATGAGCTTCAATGGAAATGATGGACATCAACATATCTCTCAAGTACATGTTTCCTAAAATATTGTTCTTTCTAAAGCAAACACATTCTGTTAAAAATTCCACCTCATTGAAATGTTATCAGATATTTAAGACAGAATTATCTATTTTAACAACACCGTGGGTGTAATGCATCTTTCAAAAACTCTTTCGTACTCTTATAATCTAGTGGTTGCCCTCACATTAGAGCTGGACAAAAGGGCTTTGATATTAGTACATCAATTCACTGTATAGTAATTATCCATGAACAGTGGTTCAGACTTTATAACCAAACCTATAATAAACATTTCTGCAAGCATTATCAATTGCTGCCTTGACATTTGGTTGCAGTTTATTTAACCAATTTGGCGCATAGGTGTTATTTATTTGTCGTTTCGCCTTGGTTTGCTCCACAATTGGTAGCCTGCTGACCCAATCCTTAATGTACCAAGGCATTGGAATATTAAGAAATCTGTAGATTTTCTCAGCACTTATTGCAGGCTCAGAGAAGATGTTTTCAAAGGTGATCTTGAACATCATTCTTGGAAAGTTGCGTTTCAGGTTTGTATATGCATTATAATCCCTCTCCATCTTCTGGCATAGAAGAACAGCCTCTTGTGTCATATTTGGTAAAAACTGTTGTTTTGATTCTTTACGAGATATTAATATACCCCGAGGATCCCTGGATTGGTATATCACTTTGACCTCCAACCAATCTTTTCTCAATTCCTCAACGATATCCAGGTCAGCCCGTAGTAATTTTACCACCTTATATTGTCTTTTGTTGCACGAGTTCCTCAACAGGGGTAAGCAACTTGAAGTGAAGTCTCTCGTGGATCTGACACATTCAGCGTATTTTCCAGCATCAACCGAGAAATCATCTGGCACCTGAAGTCAGGGTATGAAAATGATTACATGTATATGGAGAAAAATATATCGACAACTAACAAAATCCTGAATATCCTGGCAACTGAAACATTCTTGGAACCACACAGAAAGAGGTCCTGGCTGTTTTTAAAAGTATGGTTGTATAAACTATTTTCAAGATTTTCAAAACAAGTTAAATCTTCGACTGATAAATCAAGGCTTTCTCGACCAATTTCTTTAAATCTAAATGATATCACAACCAAAACATTTACTGAAACAGTTCCATTACCTCACTCCAAGGGCTTTCGCCATGGGCGGCCATCATGAATTTATGGCAGCCATTTTTGAAACTCCGCCCTGGATGCGGACCACATATTTTTCTCAGTCCTGACCATTGGCATCTCCTAACAGCACCGTGCAATAGATGTGATCTCTTTAAACAATCCACATAACTTTTTAATCCCGGTCCTGAATCTGCGAATGTCCAAGACGTCAATTGTTCAGCTGTTAACTCATTCATTTGACAAGTAAGCATCTTCTTCAGCTGATTTCGTATGTATTCTGTTTCAAACTGACTAGCCTTTCTGGAATTAATGGAAAATCTTAATGATATTTTAGATGTTGAGATCTAGGCCTATGCTCGACCGGCCTACACTTGAAAAGCATTTCCATAATATTGACAGCATATTATGTTTTGACGGGGAGCATGCAAATGCAAATGCGGCTATATACAAGACTGTATAATGATTTATCTTGCACAGCTCGGTGGTACAATGGTTAGCATTCCTGCCTTGTACACATGAGAACGTGTGTTCAAACCCCACTCCGGCCATGTCCAGAGGTTATCACTATAATGATTGGTATGATTGCCGTTCAGTATGGTGGGCCCTTGTGAGCAGATTTATATATAAAATCATACTATAGTATAAATATTATCTTATGAATATCCTGCATCCATCAATCACCCCTTTCCAAACTTCTGTGCCCCGGCGAGAGACCATATCTTGACAAGAGACCGCCTCACTCCTGCAGAAGGGGCGGTCTTATAATACAGGGACCACTGTAGAGGTATCTCTGGATATTAAACTGATTTTCCATTGTTACATTGAATTTTCACCCACATGAACAACATTATAAAGAAAAGCACAAGGTAACTGAATGCACATGCATCATTACAACCTAAACAAATTATATTACATAGAAGTTGTCATGTATGTTTGCATGCAAGTTCTGGATGTTGAATCCGTTCATATTGACTTCTCATACAACCTGTTTACTCAAGCGTCTGTATGTTGTGTGACGTTGACCAGTGCGTATTTACCTGTAATGGAAGGTGCTATTCAATAACACATGCAGCGGATACATCTGAACTGGAGATGCAATTAGACGATTGTACACGTCCCAAGCTGCTGAATTCCAGAAAAACACATCTTCATTCAACTTTAACATGTCACTGAGCAAGGACAAGCCACCTTTGGTTGCAGAGGGAAAATAAGAATACAAATCAATAATCATTATCAGATAAATATTAAAATTTCCTGAAACAACATAACCTTGTATCTGCATTTAAATCAAAGCATTAAAAATATGTCAGAAACACTGTGTCCCAATATATCAATGTAGTTGTACCTTCTAGGTATCCGTAAATGACAATTAGCTTCTCTCCCTTTACTTCAGACAAATCTTCTTCTTCCAACGAGGGCAACTTTGGTGGTTTAGGGATTTCCTTGTAAGTCTGTATTAACATGGAATAAGAATAGAATACATAGGCGTATCGGAGGGGGAGGCAGGGGGGGCGATCCCCCCCCAAAAGTTTGGGAAACAGTAAGATTCGGGCAAAAAGGCTAAAAAATTCGGGCAGATGATTAAATAAAAACTACTTAAAATTAATGATTTCCAGGCAATTTAATTTGAAATGTTTTTAAATTTAGATCGTGAAATTCGGGCAAATGTCGCTCGCCCCCCCAAAAATCGCGCTTGCCGTAAGCCTATGATAGAATAGAGCAGTATATGTGTGGGAGTCATTACGTTCATATCGCCATGATATAAAATGGTGTCACACTTTGAAGCATCCAATGTTACAGCTTTTTTGCATGCCAGAAGAGCGTCAAATGTCTGTTTTCATTGGAGCGTCTTATCCTCTGTATCATGTATAGAAGCACTCAAACACAATGGACCAAGTGCATGCCGAAATCGGCAGTGACTCTTTTACATAGTAGCTTGGAGACCAAATGGTCTCCTATAGTCGACAGATTCGTCTCCCGGTAATTGCCAAATTGGTATCACTGGGAGATCGATCTTTTCAGAGACTGTTCATTGATAACACACATTTCCCTTGATAAAAAAACTGGGGGAGCTGTGCCTTGCTACAATTCCCTAATTATCAGTGGTGGAATTACAATTTTTCAGTCTTCCAGGTTTTTTCTTTTGCCAAAATTATATGCTGGAGCCAGAATTGTTGTCTTTGCTGGACCAGCCAGGAGCCCAAATGATTTATATTTTCCATTTTCATCACTGTCAAAGACTTCAACATGTTGGTAGGAATGTGAGATACAAATTGAAGACAAACCTGCATTAACTCAGAAATCGACCCATTGTCCAACTTGGCAAGCTGCGGCTGCTGCACCTTGGGCTGTTCTGTGGATGCTTTCATTACTACATGCACTTCATAATATTCTGCAGTCTTAGGTTTTTCTGCCACTCCGAGGATAATTAAAAACAAGAAAATTTGCTTTAAATTTGAGTACTTGGCCTATTCTCCACCGCTAGGTTTAGAAAACGGTCATAATCTGCTCCCCCACCCCAAAAAAAATGTTCAGTTAGATACATACAGCTGTAGGTATGATGGAGTGCGTCACAAAAATCTTGAATGTGTTAGGGGGAGACCATTTAATATCATGGGGGGTTTGGAGTTGGAGAAATAAATCAATTCTTTCTGGATTCATTTAGACGTGAATATTCAGGTCGCCCTCCTTATTGTCCAAGACATTGAATATATACAAAACACTTTTAAAACCAGGTATTATGTAGTCTTTCTGGATCAATTATAATATACTTCACGGCTGCTTTCGAAAAAAACTACTTTTTCCAACATACCTCTTATGTCCATGAACCAGTATATCACCAAAATTGAAGCTGCCACAAGCAGTGAAAAATTCACAGGACGAGTTTGATTCTGAAGATATGAATAAGAGATCAGTAAAACAATAATTTTTCATTGTCTCAAACATGATAGTGCTGCCTATTCTTTAGACCTGTTCAAAAAAGACTTTTTATTTTAGTTTGATGCAGGTTGCAGTGTTTCCCATTCTCAAGCTGTAGAATGACCAAATATGGCATTTTATTTCAATTTTTGGGAATGCCTGCCTCATGAGCCATGAAGTTCATATGTTTAATTTAGTCAAAAACGCCAACATTATCAGAGGGGGGTGTTATATTTTGCCTCATATCTTCATGAGTCTTAATTGTAGAGCTTCATGAGTGATGTCATGCAATGAAAGCTGATAAAATTGTCTTTCATTTGAAGTCAATATAATGTTGTTTTAAATGATTTTAGCTGTCTCCACAGCAGAAATATGTCAATTTTAGGGTAAATTTTGATGTTTCGCACTATATTTTGCCTCATATGCTCATTATATAATAATCTTAGAACAGCATGAGTGTTACCATATGAAAGCCTGTACAATTGTCTTTAAATCGACATAAAAAAATGTATTTACTTAGTTCTTGTTTTCTTTGAAGCGCCAATTTCTCAATTTCAAGGAGCTGTCGTCTGTTTCAATTTATCATCACAGTGCAATGTTTTAGTACATTGATCAGAAAATTTGTCAAATTGGGTGCCTCATTTATTATTTTTTTACAGGTGTTATCTTCATAGGTTTGGAACATTTAAAACATGAAAATTATTGTGTCAAAGAAGTTTCTTCCTTGTTTAACAATTCAACGATTACTGATGACCGTTCAGAGTACATGTATATTGTAAATCACCTATGCTAATGCTCTGACAGTCTGACATACATATATTGAACATGAGGACCTACAACAAGCAATGGAGATATTAATTGAGAAAGCCAATGCAGGGCAACAAAAGTCTCATAGATATATGTAGACAGTGTTTACAATAACTTGTTCAAGGTAGCGTAGAGCGAGTTAAACACACAATTGCTTGTTGAATGTGATTTTTTAAGATGTCAATTTCTCTGTCATTATAGGCTCGCATGAGAACCCCAAGTAAGCCAATCTCTCTTTTCTGGATCGGTTTCTTGTAAAGTCATATACACATTTATAACTCATTGTTTAGTAAAATTGACTATTGTTCAGATTTCTTTTTGTCAATAGACATAAAGCAACTCTACACTTTATATAAATTGAGCCTTTCATGCTCTTCCCAAGTTCAACTAAGTTGCTGTTGTTTAAGACGGCCATTTGATATAAACTTCAACCTCTCAGGTAAGAAGTACTATTCCAGTTCAAAGAAATTTGGTCTGCGGAAGACTTAACACTGATTAAAAACAATTATTTTTTGGAATTGCTTGTTTCACAGGTTCACTGTGTCTTGAGAATTTCCTTTATTTTCACTGACTTGCACATGTGTGCCAGTCAAATCAAGCTCTTGCAATGATTATAACTCTCATCAATATTTATTATCTGTTTTTGCATTTCATTAGGCCAAGGTGAATCCAGTCAACTGTAGGTACTACGTACAAACCAATTTTTCTGTCAACTGCTCAAACCTTCTTCAAGCACCTTTGATTCCTCCCTTTGGATGGCTGCAGCTTAGTTTTGTTTCACCATGTCAAAAAGGCTTGAAAAGTGCAAGTTACCTGCACTTTCTAATTTCTATGAGTGGTGAAAAGTGTGATCTAAAAGTTCTAAATACAGCTTATAATTTTACATCAGATGTAGCATTGATTCCCATTAATCTTTACTGTTCTAGCCTTATATGTCGATGATCACTTTTTAAAGAAGGGTTAAAAGAACCTTAGAAGCAATAATCATGTCATTATTCATTCAGTGATAATGGAAGCTCTGTAACATGTAGTTTTTGATTATAATTACAAATGATACTGACAACTTTGGCATACTGTGATTAAAAATGTCAAGTTTTTAATATGTTTTCTAACTTGAGCAGTATATTTGCTGCGTGAATGTGACAAGGTGACACTGACTGTTGTGAATCGCATCATCTAATTTACCAATAGTATTGGTTTATGTTCTTCCCACAACTCAATGATTTTTTTATGAAAATAACTTTAGACATTAAAGACATGGAACATTTAATTTATTAGATAGTCTTATCATATGAAAACAAGATCTATAAAATAATTTAATTAGGCAACAAATTTGGAACATTTTCTTATCAACACTTAATGATAATAAATTTGAACAGGCAGACAACTCATTGAAATTGAGAAACTAAGAGTTAAGACACAACAATAACTATCTAAATGATTTCAAAATGGTGTCATTTCAAAGACAGTTTTACAGGCTTTCATATGGTAACAGTCATGCTGTTCTAAGCTTATTATATAATGAGCATATGAGGCAAAATATAGTGCGAAACATCGAAATTAACCCTAAAACTGACTCATTTCTGCTTTGGAGACTGCTAAAATCTTGTAAAATACCAACATATTGACTTAAAATGAAAGACGATTTCATCAGTTTTCATATATGACACCATTCATGAAGCTCTACAATTAAGACTGATGAAAATATGAGGCAAAATATAACACCCCCTCTGATAATTTTGGCATTTTTGACTAAATTAAACATATAAACTTCATGGCTCATGAGGCAGGCATTCCCAAAGTCCAAAATTTAAAAAAAAGCTATATTCGGTCATTCTACAGCTTGGAGAATGGGAATCACTGCTACCCACATTAAAATAAAATAAAAAGTCGTTTTTTGAACAGGTCTACTATTCATATTGCATGTATATTACATTGATATGTCAAAACAAGGTTCACGCAATTGCATGATTAATAAAGTATATCGTATCGTATTGTTCCGTATCGTGTATTAGTTATTATCAAATAATTATTGGTTGGTACTTGGTTGATTGACAACTAATTTACTATCTAACTGGCATTCATTACATCCAATAATAATTGAATAAAATATATGTCGATACATTTTTCACGTGCAATGTATCTACAATGCATCCATTTTTAAAATTCTCCAAAAAGAAGAAGAAACATTACCTCCAAACAGCAACCCATCTTGGATCCAAGGAAGAACTCTCCTCAATGTTCTCATTTAACCATGTCTATGTATTGATTGATATATAGACCTTAAATGTGTACTACAATTATTAAATAGGTGTGTGTTTACTCAATTAAGCAATGCTCAAATAATTACAAGGAAAATGGATATTTGCATGACACACAATTAGCACTATGACATTTGTATTTTTCAATTGACAGCATACATGTGTGGCATCAGGGTCACTCTCTAAGTTAAGCGTTGACAGGTGTATTTATTGGAGCAGAGTAACCAATGCAAACAAATATAGTCAAGGATAAATTGATAATATTCCTATCTTAATATAGCTCGAACGATCCAAAGTGGGTAAAAAGAAATATCATTGATTAATTTCTCAAACTATTAATTTTGACCTCAAAATTGATAGCCTCCCTTAAATAAAAGAAACCTTTTCAATTTCTTAAAATTATATCATCAAGTACCAAGTTATTGTGTGTCATTTTTTCCCAACAATATTGTGTTAAAAATTGACTATGTTTTTCCCACATGAAACAAAGATGTCACTATTTTGATAGCAAAATGCATCCTATTTCGTATGTAACAAATAGATAAATAATAAAATAAATAAATATGTTTCCATTATCCAAAATAATATTTCATTCAGCATTTAAATGGCACTATTCTGCATTGTCTAATCCCTGATCCAACACAAATACTTGCATTGCATAAACATTTCATTATCATAAACTCCATGTCATTCCAGGGGTCTTAAAATTTTAAATAACCTAAAGATGCCTGCTCTACATATATAAATATTAAAGACCCTGAAGAAGTTAAAGTTGTTTTACAAATCAGATCTGGGAATCTAAATGGCAATTATGGCATACACATGTCTTCGAGGACAGTGGTTGGGAGGACGAGGGCCTCAAGATCCCTTGAAACTGAGTTCTGTGTGCGGCTGTCACATGCCAAAAAATTAGTTTTAGATGCTGCTCCAAGAAATAGTTTGAATTTTATTAAACCTCCACAAAGTTTCTGTGTATTAACGAGATTTACAACCCAAGTCACACTTGGAAATGGCGTTGTCTAAAAAGTAGATAAGCGATTCAGCATAAACTGCAATAGCACTTATTTCTTCCAGACAGAAGTTGTTAATTGTTTACACACAGTTTCTGTTGACTGCTCTCTGGGGCTCTTAGAATTGCACACTGCGTGGGAGGCAGCATGTCCGACCAAGGCTAGTACTAGGCTATAGATACTGGCAATGAAACAGTGGTCAGCTTGTAGACAGAGCATGCACTAGATGTCTCTGATGTAAAATCATAAAATGAATGTACATTATACAACACCTAGTGGTATATATCTTTGCAACAGATAAAGGTCAACTTTCATTTCTTTGCTTTCCTTACTCGGCCAAAGTGCTTTTCCAAGTTAAAATACAATGTACAGTTATTTTTAAAGATTTACATCTTAACATTTTAATGAAACTGTTTTTTTGACATGCACAGCTAGCTGGCTTTACATTTGATTTACAAAGTTTTTGTTGCCTTTAATCATCACATGATATTGATTTTTCCAGTAAGAAGGGAAGTGCGGGATCTGGGGAGACTTGATTGATGGATAGCTATAGTTTTATTTTACACAAAGTTTCAGGAACCAGAAAAGCTTAGCACCGGTCACAAATCCATATTTGCGTGTCACTCTATATTGAAGAGAAACAGGACAATACTTAGTGTTTTCATGTGCCACTACTGTAAATCGTAAACTGTAACATTTTCCTTACTATTATTTTTCAGCTAGTGCATTCGTTTGCTATTATGTGTGATGTATGTCCAATAAAATATCAACAAATTTATAATTTCACCACCTGACACTGGAAACTAAAGATGTCAAGCCAACACTAAACTAATTTGATAACACAGAGAAAGTGCTCAGGACCTCCTTGACCTGGTCTATCAATATTTGTATAAAGGGAAAGTTGAATAAGCAGACAGTCATAAAAGTAAGAGTTACTTTATTCATTCATGGCAATTGCATGCACATTTACAATTTTAAAATAAAAAATGTAGAATATGTCCAAAGTAAGTTTTAACATAGCATACCCAGCGGATTTCCTTCGGGAGGGAAAAGCAACACTTACTGAAATTTAATTATCTACAAAATGCAACTTTTCACTATAAACACATTATTATAATATAATTTATATACAATGTGGCAAATATTATAGCACGACGTTAGCACATATACAATTAACTGCACCTCATGTCGTACAGGGCCAATATTGTAACCATGTCACATAGTTGAAATATCGGTCTGCTGTTATACTTTGGGAAAAAAATTGGCTATGTTGCATGAATTTTCTCGCAAGGATTCAACAGATATTCTGAGGCCAATGGTGCCAAACTACTTTCAGCTTTTTGTTAAATGATTACTGAAAAATGATTTATATACTAGGAATTCTACCAATTAATGCAACTAATGCGAGAATTTTCCAATGGAACTACACTGAAAGACAAAAGTTATGCATATGTTGGGAGGGTAAGATAATCGAGGGGTGTGGTCAATATGATGGTTCCATGGTGTAAGACACCCGAAAACAGGGTCACAAACTATATCCCACAATAGGCAGTGAAGTTCTGGCAAAATACCATGTGATTCACACCATGTGGTTCATCGTTGTGAACCACATGCATCTCATTATCTGACGTTGTTATGTAAACAATTGGCAGTGAAGTGATGACGTCACAATGTTTTGACGCTCTGATTGGTCGGTGTGGTTGCTAGGGATCTACTTGTGGCCATTCAAACAAAATAGTGCCTCTTGAAATTATTAATTATTTTTACGGGAGGTCTATTTTTATTGTGGGATATAAATAAAACTTAATGGGAGTGTGGTTCACAGCAATGAACCTCACTCATGTTAGGTCTGCTGCAGAATAAACACTCGTCCTTCGGACTCGTGTTGTATTCTTCCGCGACCTGACATTCATGAGGTTCATTGCTGTGAACCACACTCCCATTAAGTTTTATTATAATAAATCACTGAACCGGGAAACATTTTCATTTTTAAAAATGGCTGACAAAGAGGAGTTTTAAAAAAACACAGTTTTTGCAGTTGACCCATACCATTTGCAGGTATGCGGTTTCATGTGAGCTTAAATGAATCCTTAAACATTCAAGCACACAATTCCTTTACATCTGAATTTATTGTGTCCCCAATTACAGAATACGATGGGGATGAAACTATTGGAATGGTGCAGGTGTGAAAACCCAGCTTAATGTTGTAGAGTGTATGATGTTCATTTGTCAAGTGTATCAAAGAAAGCTGCCTGTTATAGGGAGGTAGGGTAGACAAGGAATAAACAAAGAGGTGTTGGACCCAGAAAAACAACCGTTACTCAAGATACCCTCAATTGTAATGAAGGCATGTTTCTGGATGTTGTAGGGGATGCTTCAGATGAGAGGACATCTCAACCTTCGAATGAACCCCAATACCATTATCTTTAGACTTTATGGTGTATTTTAGGTAAAGCATGTGTTTGGTAGAACCTTATATTGAGCACACAGATGACGTTCTTGAATGCACAACATATTCATAACTTTTGTCTTTCAGTGTATATTGTTATTAAGGTTTGCAACATATTTACAAATTTTGCCACAATGCAGGTTGTCTTTGCCCTGTGTTACACTTATAGTCTTCTGCCAAACGAGACATGATATTGGTGTACATTTTTCCTCATTCGGTATTTAAATCAAATATTACAATAACAAGTAAAACAAATTCGAACATTATCTAGTGAAAAGTCAGTACAGGAAACAAAAATCATTAAATCACAACACTGACATTAAAATTATTATGTTGTCAATAGCTTTTTGTTCATTACTTATTATTATATTACCTATACATATTCTGTCCATTCCCTTTCAATTTGTCCCAGATTGACTCATGTTACTTGTTTACTTATTTCTATTTCCTTATAATTATTAAAACTATGTAGTTTATCGTTACATATACATGTAGTATTATGTGCAAACACTAAGTTGCTGAATATACATCTACTGACACGATGACTATCGTTTAAATGACGATAAAATATTTACATTAACAACATTATAAATATAAGTGCATATATCTATAATTAGGCATAAATATTGGGCCTTTTAAAAAAAGCCATGAAATATATCAGATGTTAGGAAGTATAAAAATGGCCCCAAACTGAAAATTATGTGATACAGACACTGCATACACAATTTTACAACATCAATATAGTTGTAGACATAAAAATGTGACATGATAAAACAATAAAGATAAGTAGAACATGATAAACAACAAAACTGACTAGTGGTTTCACAATTTAAACTGCAGCCCAGTTACACAGATTTAATGAGAGATTTACGATGCAGGTGGGAGTATCTGAATACAAAATCTTTTAATTTTTTATTTTCGTAAGTGTAAATGCGACGTGAGTACTCAGATAACAAATACAGAGAGTTTGCTTTTAAATACAAATAAAAACAAATACAAAGTACAAATTACAGTACCTACAAATGCACACAAAAGTATTTTGATTCAACAAAGACAATAACCAAAGATAGGGAGGCAGGGGTTGGTTTGGTTGGTTGATTTTCCAGCAAAAACTAGAAACATTGACTAGCACTAATAAGGCAACTTTGAGAATGACCATAGAAGTTAATGCATATTAAATGATTCTTTGATGAAATAAGATAATTAATATTACATGGTAAAACAAACAGATAATCAATAGTAAGCACTAAAATATCTAAATACAATTTGAATATGATAGACCCCAAATACATATCTCTCTGCATCGAATGATCCTCCATAACGTTCGCTCCTCAAGGTCAATATTCAAAGAAACACAACGATGGTAGTCACATACAGAAAGTTTGTCTTGGAACAGGTTTAAATAATTATATATAATGCAGACTAGTGCATTTTAATCATCGGAGGTAGCATACAGGGGTTAGTACCACTGCCACTAATCCTGACAAGCAGTCCAGCATCTCAGTTTTTATTGATGTATGTTTAATATCAAGTTTTTAGCAGCATATATTGAGAAACGGTTGACATATCAAGTCCATGTCTGATGAATTGGTCCATTATTTATTTTGCATTGCCGTAATGAAGTTCTAACAACCTCAGTGGTATTCCTTATAGTGTCTTCTTTTCTGGAAGGGGTGGTAAGGGCGGAGTGGAGGTCTTCTTCAACGGAGGAGGCTCTGGAAATGTGGACCAAATTAAATAAATATCATTTTCACCAGTTAATTCATTCTTGGGATCGAATTGAGATATGAATGCGCAGTCACTGACCCTTAAATGTAATCTGTTGCCCCAATAGTAATATCATAGCATCAATCATTATAACAAGAGACAACTTTCATTTTGCAATGGTGAGAAAACTGTAAGTAATTACCCGAAGTGGTTTGCTGATCGTTTATCTGCTTGCTTCTCAGAACATCATCCAATTCTTGAGCACTTTCCTTGGATTCTATAAAATTAAGAAATTGTCAAAATTGGTGAGTGGTCCTTGAAATTGACAGGAGGAAAAGCATGACCATGTTTCACGCATGTCAAAATAAATTTAAATTATTCTTTAATTATAATGACAATTAAAGGCAGTCACCTAGTTGAAACTGTCATTTTCGTATGGTACATCGAACCACTCAACTGTGACTATGATAGACAGCTATCATTGTTTTGCAGTTGTTTTTTTTTGCATATATGATTTATAAATCATCCATCATCTAGCTTTAATGCATACAATTTGAAGTTGCAGACTATTAATTTTGTCAAAAACATGAGGTCAATTTGAAGCCAAGTGCAGGAAATCCACTTACCAACCAGTTTGTCAGTAGTGCTATCAACCATGTCTCTCTTTACTGGAATAGGTGGCAGTGGAGGCTTTGGACAGCTTTTCAGTGAAAAAGAAAGTCCTGCAATTTGAAAGAAAACTAAACAAGAAAAGCATATATTCAGATATTAAAGCAATGTTTAACAGTATATTCTGACATATAAAGGTATATTCCGTACACAAACCAAATAATAAAATAAAACAAGTTATCTCACCATATTTTCAAGTATTTATTTGGGATAACAACATTTTCCTGGGTATCAAGATCGTGAATTTCATTCTATTTTACGGCATCACTATACACCATGTCTGACGAAATTACGCAAGTAGGCTATTTCACAGTAGTACAAAAGCTTTAGGGCCCAGCAGTGTATCCTTTTCACATAATCATTGGATTTGGCAGAAAAATATTCCATGTGACTTTCATTAAGTTCCGTGGAGGCAAAGTTGACTTATGTCATAATATTCAAATATTTTGGTATCTGACGAAATTATGCTTAAGCAACATGTCAAATGGAATGACAGTACGAAAGTTTAATTTTCAAACAATTTCGTTCAAAACATTAGCGTTACATCATTTGGCAACTATTCATATCAAAAACATTTGCTTACTTGCTGTCATTGCCAAGAAATTGTCTCCATTGGAATAACATTGATTTTGCATATTTTGTTCAAATTTATCTACGAAAAACCCTCAAAATGGTTCCAATCATGCTGCTTCTAGCAGTCACCTTGTTCTGTCTATTTAGCTGCGTGAAAAGGAAACTAAAGTAATATCTCTTACTTTGAAATGGCTAGCAATCAAAAAATATTTTTTTCAAATTTATGCCCAGCAAAATCTCAAAAAAATTCTGATGCCTTCAAAAGTTACCATCTGATATCAATTAAGTTCAGATAAACTGAGAGACAAGTTGTGCATTGGAAATTGACTAACTGTTGAATAAGGAACTGCACATCGTTAAAACAATGCAATTCCAATGGCAGGTCGCGGAAATATTTTTTGATTGCTAGCCATTTCAAAGTTAAGATTTTACTTCAGTTTCCTTTTCACGCAGCTAAATAGACAGAACAAGGTGACTGCTAGAAGCAGCATGATTGGAACCATTTTGAGGTTTTTGGTTGCATAAATTTGAACGAAATATGCAAAATCAATGTTATTCCAATGGAGACCATTTATGCATATTACTTGGCAGGGACAGCAAGTAGGCAAAATTTTTTGACGTGAATAGTAGCCAAGTGATGTAAGGCTAATGTTTTGAGCAACATTATCTGAAAATTAATCTTTCGTACTGTCATTCCACTTACAATTTTGCTCATGCATAATTTTGTCAGACACCAAAATATTTGAATATATGGCATAAGTCAACTTTGCCGACACGGAACTTGATGAAAGTCACATGGAATATTTTTCAGCCCAATCCAATGATTATGTGAAAAGGATACACTGCTGGACCCAAAAGTTTTCGTACTACTGCGAAATTAGCTACTTGCATAATTTCATCAGATGCAGTGTATAAGGAGGACAAACTTATTTTGCACCATTTTAAGTTTACATGTGAATTGTTTGAATGTCATTTGCCCACATTGTAGCCTTCCTGCCCGAATCTTTGGGGTTCATACATTTTTTTTTGTTAACCTCTCTCCGCCCTCCTCCAGTATACCAAATTATATCAATTTTAACTAACCAGAGAGATTTTCTGCCAGATGACCTCGGATGGAACTTTCTTCACGGTTGACAGATCTTGATAGTCCCTCCAGAGTACTTCTTGATTTTTTTACCTATCAAATTCAAAGCAACAAGAACCTATTTGCTCTGATGGAAAAAATTGCTTCGATTTCCATTTTTTAAAATTAAAATTTCCCAAACTATATGCATGTCGGGGCAGTCTTGCCAATGTGGTAACCTTGTGAAAAATCAACAACCTTTCAGCTAAACATGTGACTTCCCCACATGTAGGATGGATGGATGAATGGGGCTTTACGTCCTGTATTTCTGCACTTGGTAGGCTAATTAGGACAGGAGGAGGACACGGCAATGAGGTGAAGGATGATTGAAACAGCCGTCCAACATAGGCCCAGGTGACCCGGCAAGAGCTGGATTCGAACCCTGGACCCAGCGATTGGCAGTCCAGCATGCTACCACTAGACCAACCCTCCCCCCTACCCCCCCCCCACATGTAGGAAGTTAATTGTCGTTCAGATTAATACATGCAAAATTTGATTTCGCTCAAATTAAATAATTGCATTGCGAATTATCTGCTTTACTCAATTAAATGAAAGTTACCCTATACACATAAACTGTATAATTTTGAAGAAGTTTTTTAAAATATAACAATTCTGAATCATGTGCTCCACCCAACACAAACAAGAGCATTCAATTGTCAATTAAATTTAATGAATTATAATTCTCGCAAATGAACAGGACATTATGACTGGTACATTTTACAATGGCCTACATGGGAAACATGACATTTAAACTAATGTATTAGTACACATTTTGCTTTTTTGTCAATTTTAAAATGAACAAGTAAAAAAAACTTAACTTTCATTACATATTAAAAGGAAAAGATATTTATGGATTACATATAAACGTAATGTACAAGTAAGTCCCTTTAATTAAATAAGGTGCCAATAGTTTTTAATTTCTATTTCCAATGTGGCAAAAGCCGTTACCTCTGTTTCAATTGCCCCTGCCTCAGTCATGTCCATGTATTGCCCTAGAAATTCAAACATAAATTTATACCCTTGACATGGCATTTATATTGTTACTTTGGTTGAATAATGATAATTTCTTCAAGCATATGTCTTAAAATATTATGAAATTACAAATACAAATATATACCCATTAAATAACCTTCTATGGTTGGCATTCGGCAAGGTGCTTTAATTTCAATGCTATTTGGTTACTTTTAGACAGAGCAAGTTTTGCCTAAATGAGATATAGAACAAGGAAAAATTGAAGGTCCATGATATTAACATGCTGGTCTGTCAATTAACTATGAGAATTATCTGTCAATTTGCTATGAGAATTAACATGGACCTTTATTCAACTGAAAACATATGGAAGTTCCGAACAATGAGCATGTGGTTTCTCTCTCATTCTGAGATTGGCTCAAACCACGATCCAGGTAAGAAAGATTAAATTTTAGTGTCTTCTGGCCCCCGTCACGTCTAGAAATAACTTCTCAGTCCCAGAATTTTCAGATAGATTATTTTGTTTCTGATACTAGAGATGCGCATAGCCTATAGTGATTCTCCCCATATTTGTTACTCATTATTGAACTCCAAAAAAGTGCATTTTGTTTTCGCTAACTTATTTGAAAAAACCTATCCAAATGACAAAATTGATAATTCTAAAGTTTCCAAAGTTGTGATCATATGAGTGTTACATACGGTATTGATAAATATTTGATCTATCCATGGATGTCGTTAAATTTGAAATCAATCAGTGTTTAGATTTTTACACAAGGGAGAATCTGTAAAGATCAATTGTAAACTTGCCAGAGTCACTTGCCGTCTGCTTCTCTTGGAGGAAACTTTCTTCACTATTGACAGATCCTGAGAGTAACTCCGAGGTATTCCTTGGACTCCCTGATTCTTTTGCCTGAGTAAGGACAAAAAGGAAAGTTAATATTAAGTAAATTCAGAGCAAAGTAAATTTATTTTCAAAGAGATCAAATTCCTTTTGATTGCCACACATCTGCCAAAATGAATAATTCTCTTGATTTTCCTTCTTCCTTAGTTTGTGCAGCGGTGTAATCGTTGGTTTCACAACTTTCGATAACTTTGATTCGTGTTTTATTACATTATTATCAAGCTGAAAATCAATTACCTTTATTCTGATTTCACTGGCCTCTGTCATGTCCATATATTGCCCTATAATTTTAAAGATGAATTGAAATATAAGCTTAATCCATTATAAAATGACAAATTTGATATGTCTGATAACTATATTTCTGTCCAGCAGTTAGGAATATCCAAACAAATACAATGATTATTTAGGTCAGTAGCTTAAAGCACTTATTCTTTCAAGTTTTAAAATGTAAATCCAGAGTTGACCATCAAAAACCTTATAAATAATAATGAACACAATTTAGTAACTCAAAACAGCAGCAAAACAAAATAGAATAGTTTTAATTTCAATTTTATTGGGTCAATAGTAGACATAGCAATTTCTGCCACAGTCTGCAAGGCTGATGGTCTAATTCTTAATGAAATATGTAGCAAAAGAGTGTGTTTTTTTATCTTCAAATGTTCAGGCAGGTGGTCCAGGCCTGCTGTGCAGAATATGATACCACAAATACCATTATACATCAAAATGTTATCTGTACATGCTGTGTGTATAAAATATATATATATATTCCAATATTTTGAGAGTAACCTTACCAGATGGGCTTTCGTTCTGTCTGCCTTCAAGGTCACTTTCCTCACGGTTGATAAATCTGGAAACTCTCTTCAGAGTGTTCCCTTTGGGACCATCTGATCCTTTTTCCTGTGGAGTAAGAAAACAGGAGAGACTATTCAACATATTGTGACAAAATATATAATGACTCAAATAAATCCATTTAAATGGCAGCACCTGGCACAATTGTTAGACTGATTGATATTAGCAATCAGTAAAAATTGAATTACCTTCTTCCGGATGACTGATTCATTGGTCATATCCACGTAGTCCTCTGAAAATAATAAGTATCAAATATAAACTTTTAAGATTGCGAATTTGCAGTTTTGTAAACATGCAAAATATACCAAGAAGCAAAATTTTACATAACATACAAATGATGAGACCTACATCAAAATCGCTGCGTACATTGACACATATTATGCTCTTTATATAACTATCAATTCTTTACTTATCAAATATCATCATAACTCCATGATAGATAGAGGGGGGATTCAGGAGACCTATGCATCCCACCCAGACCACTGAGATTTAAAGTAGCATTTTGAAGAAATTGTGTTATGACGTGGTTCTGCAAATGATGGAAAATGGCCTCCCGAAAACAAGGTCTGAATCTGCCACCTCATCTCTTGTCTTATCTTTTCATATCTTTTTTCCTCATACCAGTGAGCAATAATTTGCTAATATCTCGCAAGCTGAGTGTGGTAGTCTCTAAATGCTAATATGGTACATCATTGTAAATAATGAATAGTGTAACTGAAAAAGTATATGAAAGTTGCCCAAAATCATTGATGTATTGACAAAGCTAATAAGGCGAATGCGTTCTGGCCAATCCCAGATGAGAACAGTAACCACACAGCATTTCCGAGCACAACATCAGTTCAACTCAAGATATTTTGATTATCTAAAAGCACATTTGAAGCAATTTTCATTTCTTATTCAAGCTTACCTACTGCATCTTCATGCTGCATGCCTTGAAGGGGACTTTTCTTGTTGTCACATGCGGAATCTTTCCCCAATGTATCCGCGAGGTTGTCCGATTCCTTTAGTGAAAATGACAAATAGGATATTTTGTTCCATTTTATATCCATAAGGGGAGTGTAAAACTTGAAACATGAGATATGATTACTGTAAATATATTTCACCAACAGGTTTTAGCATTGGATTCTAACATCAATGGAGAATTTTTATGATCACTGAAACCTGAACTTGAAGACAAACAGGAAACAAATTGTGAAGACAGTAATATAACATTCAATTACCTTAATTCTGTCACCCGCAATGTCGGACATGGGCACATACTCCCCTGAAAGACAGTAAGTGATATTTCCTATTCTGTGAGGGCAATGACTTAGTTAAAAGGCAAATCTCTATGTATACATATTCATTTTCTAAAAGGACCTGACCCAATATTTCGAAATTGCTTGCAATTGCATAAGTTTGTACAAAATCAATGACTGACTCCCAATTTCCAAAAACTAATCAACACACCCCTGCTCCTATTTTTGATGGAACCATTTAGTATGCTACACATCATCCTGTTCATAAATATGTATTTTTAGATGCAAACATTTCATATGGAGGGTATCTCTGGAGACCAGGTCCGATATTGGGGGCACTTGCAACCGTCTGCCCCAACCCCTCCCACCCCCCATAGGAGTCATATATAGGACACCAGTCTAATTTGAACAAAGACATCAATTTTGCACAGAACCGTTGACATTATGAGAGTGAGAACAGGCCTTTGCTATTAACATTAGCAGTGATAATAATGATATTTATTAAATTACCATGAAGAGTTGGTTGTACTGTTGCTGTTAACTCCTTAGGACAGATACCATAACTGTCTTCACAGTAGTCCAAAAGCTGTCCCAATGACTCTGTAATATATTAATAAAAAATCAAAAACAAGAAGAGGTACTACCAAAACCACATACACATACGGATTGTGAAATTTGAAGGATATGATTTATAATGACATTTCAACATTCAATCGGGGTTAGTTAGTACTTCACTCAGCATGTATACATTTTTCATTATTTGGCATGTTCACGAATTTGTGAAGGTGCAAAAACCAGCATGTGCGACTTTGTGGAAGTGTGAAAACGAGCATAAGTGCTTGTGTATATGTAATAGCAAACACTTGTGGATGTGCTTCATTATTCATTCGTGGACCTGCCAATACTAACATTCATAGAGGTGTTACAGGTTTCAGTTTTAAGGTCAAAATTAGGTTTAGGGCTAGATTTAGCCAAGTTTAGGGTTACTATGTTCGTAATAACTCCAATAAAAATTTGTGAATGACAATATTTGAATGCAAAATTTGTGTAAAACTGTTGCCTACATGTTTGTTTTAGCAGGTTCACAAATTTGTCTACAAGCAAAATATTGGAAAATATATACATGTACCTCCACTCAGGACACTGCCTTTGCCTAAATATGATAAAATCATTTACTATGAAACAGTTGAAATTGTCTAATATACAGCTAATAATTTAAAAATTTGAACTTCGTCTTTATTATCAATTATCCCAAATAAAGCTAGCTTTGCTGTTAATAATAGTAATGATACTGACGAGCCTGTTGTACACTGAAACGCTTTTTCATCCTTGGGATGGTGGCCATGATCATTGTCCTGTTCCTGTAGTGTTGTTCTTCCTCAGGACAGAAGTCAAGAGGTCTGCTTCCTGTTGGATCATGGACTTCAGGCGGAGTGAGTAGGAAAGATTCTCCTGGAAGTTTACCAGTTATATAGTGAAAATAATTTATTGTTTGACTTATATGTGTATATCTATGTAGACGGGGACAAACAGGCCTAAATATTTTTTTTCATTAGGGGAGACTGGGGTAATTTGTGCCATGGGGTAACTTGTGCCGCCCCCTGTTGGGGTGAAATGAAGAACCGGGTAGGGAAGGCAATGCCACCCATATATACCCAACTGGTCAACATTATTAGGCGCCATATACAGTGGCGGCTCGTGAATTTATTTGTTGGGGGGGCTGAGGGGGGCTTCTTCACTATTTGGTGGGGCTGCCAAAAACTAAGCAAAACCTGTTGTCGATGCGCAATGTTGACCAATTGGGTATGTATGGGTGGCATTTTAAGCCAGAGCATTTCAAAATATTCATTAAATCTCCCACAAAAGAGAGCACATTTATGAAAGTTGGAAAGTCAAAAAATTTTTTTTTTTCCATCAGCAGGAAATCTATTGTGACGGCGGGTCCGCGAAGCTAAGATTCAATTATGTGTGGCCTTATCATAGTTAACGCAGACATTGAGTGTCAAAACACCTTATTTATCTTATCCCAAAACAAATTTGACACATGTCTTCATTTGACTACGGACCCTAACAAAAAAACTTGAAAACAAAATTGATGTGCAACAAAGAACCTTTCTAAGAAAATGCCTGAATGTCACCAACAACTTTACAAAAAAACAGGAACAAAAGCTTGGAGCAAACCATCAAGGAAAGATAATTTAGATTCCTAGGCCACATCATGAGACAATCCCAAGAAACACCAGCTAATAAAGCTTTATCAGAATTTATTAAACCATCGCATCGAGACCCAGGCAGACCAGCTACAACCTGGTGGAGCACACTTAAAAAAGACTTGATTAATTCAGGAATATCAACTGCCATCTCCAATCTACACCCAGAATCTACAAAACCTAGCCGAAGACAGAAAAAATTGGATGAACATTGTGAGACATGTAGTGTCCAATTAGGATGAACAACGTCTCGAAGAGAGAGAGGACTGTTGGACTGGTTATCATAGTTATCGCAGACATTGAGTGTGAAAAAACCTTATTTGTCTAATCCCAAAACAAATTTTAAATATGTCTTCATTTGGCGCTAAAAACGTCATTAATTTTCATGTTTTTTTTTCTTTATAATTTAACTGGACAATGCTAAAATTTGTTTGAAGAACTACAGTGTTTGGTTTGCTCATTATCATGGACAATTATAACTGATAATTTTCTGAACCAATTTGCTGCAAGGACAACAATAACCATGATGAGACACATCATAATATTTAGCCACAAACTAGTTTGCAGATAGCAGTGAATGCTTCATTTTATGGCTCAAGACTGACAGCCAGCTAAAGACACTAAGTCCCTTTTTGAATTATTGCATATTTCAAAAGTTCAAGACCCTAGGATTAATGCCTGTGAATATTGGAACTAAGCGGGTTCAATTAAAGGAGATATTGCAGGTCAAAATACAGGATGACACTATTTGTGGAATAAAGTTGAATTTTCAAGTTTTTGTTGTCCCTTTTTGTCGCTGTCATTAGAAAATTTCACCCAACGCAAAAAGGAGCATAGTGCTGTTATGCTGTTATGCACCTTTTGGCGTTGAAATTTACTTAACAATGATAGTAAAAATACCAGCACTAAGCTCCTTGTTGCACCGAAACAAGTCGGTGCAAAAAGGAGCTTACTGCATCCATATGCTCCTTTTTGCCCCCCTGATAATGCTTTGTTTATTGCAAGAAGGAGCATTGGTCTTATTTCATAAAAAGTAATAATATTAGCATCACATCATTGTTATTATATACATTTGTCGAAAATGTATATATGAACGTAAGTACCAAAAATCATTCAAATCGGACCAGTATTGACCGAGCGAGATCTGAAAACAACTGTTAAAAAGTAAAAGGCCTTTTTCTCAAAATGCCATTTTTCCACTAAGCTCCTTTTCGCGCCGAGCGGTCGTCTTGTTCCAGAAATGGGACAAACTGTATATATTTATCTCGGATGGTTTTTCATACATACGTGGATCTTCGCTTTCCTCATAGGGATTGACAGACACAGAATCTCTTGTGGCTGTATTCCTACGAATTGATTGGTTTCTCTGCTGTGAAAAAGACAACAGAAAACCAATTCAGATAGTTAAATGCTACAAGATACAAAGGAAGTAATCTCAACACAATCAATGATAAATTGATTAGAAGAAACTAACCCTCACCTCATTCCCACTGGTGAGAGCTTCATACTGGCCTGAAAAGTGCAAAAAGTTATCATCATAGATTGTTCTCACAGTGAATAGTATGACGCTAATTTTAGGCTTTCAATGATATTAAAAACAGGCCAATTCTCACAAACTTATAATTGTGCATTACTGACATGAGCATTGGCATCAGACTGGCCATTGGAAAAATGTAAAGATAATAGTGTTATCTAGCTATAGACGGTTTCAGTAAATAAATTCTGTAAAATTTGATTTGCAATAATTCTTTTATGGTGCCAATTCAATACAGGCATTATTTTGTATTTATGAAAATTTTAAAACAAAAATTATTTCATGCAGCATATAAATTCCTCATTCTATAGGCATAACTGTTTTCTTCCCAATTTATCATAAACATAGGGATAATAATATGAATTATTTTAAATTCCCAACGGATTGCATGAGCAAAATGGTAAAACTACAAATTAATATATAATGACTTGTTTGTTTAGATTCTAGCCAAATAATTGGTTGGCCTTACCTTCATTCATAGGTTTGATTTCATTTTGTCTGAAACAAAATGAAAAAAAAAGAATGTTTCAGGATTTTTGTCCCTGAAAAAATTAACACAATTGGATTTTCTCAGATTTTTTTACCAATAATTCTATACCCAATCTATTCAATACCCAATGAACCATTTCTAAAATTGCACATCATATAATTTACATAAATGCTTACTTTGCTTTGAATGTATGTTTTGGGCTTAACCCATTGGCTACTGGTTTAAGTGGTGAAGCTCCGGTGCTGCTTGCAGTTACTTGTTTTCAGTTTATAATTTTCAGGAGGCCTATAATTACATTTTTTGGTAAGTTGGACAGATGATCAAATTGTTAAGGCATTCAGGGTGGTTGGCACTCAGAGATATCATATAGAATACGTAACTTAAATAGGTCCTACATAATAAAATATCATATTATAATCAATATGATTAAAAAAATTGAATAATGACTTATTATTCAATTTATAAAACCTTACAAAACTTTGAAATGTTACCTTCTCTCTGATTCTGAAAGCATGAAAAATAAATCAAAAGTGTCATACCCTTTTGTCAAAATACTACAACGAAATATTAATTTGAGAAGTTTGTTCCACTTACTTTTCAACATCCTTCTGATGATGAAAACAACAATTGCCAAAATAATACAACCAAGGACGGAGCAACCAGTAATCAGTCCAACCAGTTGAGCAATGGTCCCTGAAATAAATACAATATTACATAGTCCATGGTTTTTTTAATCGGCATAAAGCATAGCAATAAATGAACAAGAAAAACTTACACTGAGATTTCTGGATGGTCATTTCTTTGGTAGTCATTTCAAAGGTGGTCATTTCCTTGAGGCTCATTTCCTTGGTGGTTGTTTCTCTGATGGTCATTTCACAATACTCATTTTTTGGATAGTTTTTGAAAATGAGACAAATCTCATACTGTTTGTAGGTATCAA
Organism: Platynereis dumerilii; assembly: GCA_026936325.1. Lineage (NCBI taxonomy): Eukaryota > Metazoa > Annelida > Polychaeta > Phyllodocida > Nereididae > Platynereis > Platynereis dumerilii. The sequence goes on from JAPTHN010000035.1 coordinate 1,614,478, forward strand.
ATGCGAAGTTGATCACTGCATACTCCTGAAAATAGTAAAATCCCAAACAGAATAATAAAGAATGATGGGTTGCCGTGAGGTACAGTATAGATTTCGAAATGTGGCTCAATTTAGCTGCCTAAAGCTTCACTTTATTAGTCTTATCCATAGCTATCCATAACTACCCACTGGTATATTCATTTGGATACACTGAAATCCTTTACCCCTTGTTTAAACAACAGTAATTGTGGATCGCTATGGATAGATAGGGAGATGGGATTAGCTTGGTTTAGCTTCCAATAGCTACGGATAGATAGCCAAGAAAACATTTTAAATGACAAGTCACTTTTAGAAATTTGTACTGTACCATAACACGGGGCGACTTTGAACAGCTGAGGTGACTTTGAGCACTTTTTCAAAACGATTGATCCTATTTGAATGAAAGATGCCAGAAAAATGTCACATCTGATTATCTTCTGCTGAGGTTTAGTTTGATGTAGCAGAAACTCATTAAGACAGGATTTTGTTTTATTCATTTTAATGAAATGAAGCACATCATTACTTCTTTTTTTTAAATTTCCTTAATCAAGAACAAGTCAACTTGTTATGCTGCAAGTACCAAGAAAGTTTTCAACTGATAAGCTTGATGCATTTTGTCAATATAAACTGAACCAAATAAAAAACGCAAAACTATTTCTAGGGCTTTATTTTTCTGTATATAATTAAGATGGGCTGTTGAGTTGATGCATATGTATAATCAGGTGTCAAAGGACTCAGTTCCATAAAATCGTAAAATTCTGACCATTGCATCTGCATCTGCGGCAATGTTTATCACATTGGGGTATGGTCATTGGACAGGGGTATTAGGCACTCGACAGAGCAAATCTAGTGTTTTCATGTGAAAGCTTGAAGAAAATGATGCAAAAGGCCACACAATTTGCTTCAGTTGGTGCCACTTAACTTGTTAAAATGTTGTTGTTTGAGAAGTCAGGTCAGAGTTTGTCACACACAAAGATATTGAAGTGAAACACTTCAACTATTGAAACAGGTCAAGGAATGACCTAAACACATGAAACAGAGTGAAAAGGCATAGGGTCTATCAAAAAGACCTCTAACAACCTGAATAGCAGCCGTACGACAAACATCAGTACCATGTGGGCTTTCTTTATGCTTTTCTTACAGCGGAAGATGTGCGGTAGGGAGAATAGCAAAAGGAGGGCAAAAAAGTGCTGATGTTTAACTCTGCAGCTGATACACAGGTTGTGTGAAGCCCTTCTGAAAGATCCTAAGCCTTTTTCACCCTCAGCTATAGTCTGGGCTGTTTGAGGACTTGTTTCCGTAGTGGCATTGTTCCATTGGAATAACATTGTGTGTGGAAAACTTTCACCTGACTCCTCAAAAATAAATTTTTTTAGCAAGTCAGTAGGCAGTAAATGAAGTGAATTGTATGGCCTTTTGCATCATTTTCTTCAAGCTTTAACATGAAATCATTAAATTTGCCCTACAGTGTGCATAATACCCCTTTTCGCTCACCATACCCCAATGTGATAAACTAGGCCGCAGATGTGCAAACAAAGGTCACACTAGAGTGATTTTATGGAACTGAGTCCTTTGACACCTGGTTATACATATGCATAAAATCAACAGCCTATCTGAATCATATACAGAAAAATAAAGCCCTGGCAATAGTTTTGCGTTTTTTATTTGGTTCAGTTTATATGATGTGCTGGAAATTTCATGAATTTGATAAAACATTAATTTTGGAGAATAAAGGCTCTTAAGATTTCACTGGAACATACTCTGTTTTAAGTCACCCCCGATCCCTCGGTGACAGCCAATTTATTTTGGCACATAATATGCTCAAGGAATACCTGAAAATGCTTATACCCAGTGTAACTAAATGCCAGTTGCTAACATTTTAGCCCATGAAATACTTCATGGGTAATGTACATTATTATTGGTAATAAAATAGAGCCAACGCTTTTATATGTCACACCAACTTTACAATACTTCCTTCTATTTCAGAATTATTGGTATTGTAAGTAAGCAAAAGCTACGTAGCGAGAGTATCAATGTGTGAGGGTGCGAACTGAAGGGTGAGGAAGAGCATGCATAGGACCCTTCTTTATATCATGGGATTTTATAAAATGTATTTTGTTGTATTAATTTTTTAGTAATATTTCCCAAATATGTGCTTGATATGATCTTACCTTTGATGCCCATACAGTTTTTTGATAATAAGAGTTCTCAGTTTCATTTTCAGCATGAACCTGAATAATCATTTCCACATCCGGTTGGTGGTTTCTACAAGGATACAGGATCTTCCAGGTAGTAGCGAGAGCTTCGTTGTCTAATTTGATGCTATTGCTCTTGAAATCTAGCTGAGGCAGACCTAAAAAATATCACAATTTGGAAACAAAAAAAATCTTGAACAATATAGGCCTATGAATGTAATATCAATTCAGTGCTCTCCCAGAAACCTCAACCTGGTTAGGGTCTTTCTCGCTGACACTATATACAGTACAACCCAAAATAAAGTAAGAACATTTTATGTTAGAAGGCCTGTGTCTGCCTATTTTGCACTCCTTTCTCCTATCCACCCCAAATCTCCTACAACTACCTATGATTCCTCACAACAACCTTAGCCCATATTAGGAACTCTATTAAGAAAGCAATGTAGTTGCAATTAGCAAAGGGGCGCAATATCAAATAATTCAAACACAATGGGGATGATGGAGTTTAAATCCAAGCTTAATATAATTTTAAAAGGTTGCTTCAAGTAGGTAAAGGTAGGTTTATGTGAACACCGCTTTGTATATTGTAACATACATCATTAGTGCGGTAGATATGTGAAAAAATCGTTCATTTTGGTATAGAAGCATGAAATTTGGCAGAAATACTCTTGAGACCATTATCTTACATTTTAAATGTAGACACATCTCCAAAAATTTCTCTAACGGAAATGGCGACCATCTTGTTCCACCATTATCGAAAATAACATTTTTGCCTATATCTTCGGAACTGTTAATGGGAATTGGGATTTTTCTTCACCTATATGTATGTTTAGATGGTCAAGCTTTCCATTTCTATCACCTAGACAAGTGAATTACTTAAGCAGATTGAAGTAGGCTGTATTTACTATCCCTAAAAAAGGCTAACATAACTGTACACGGGATAGGCACAGCACACACTGTTCGATAATGACACAAATATTATTTCATACATAAAAGCCTTAAAACTGACCACTTCCTATGATATTGAGCAACAAGTATTCACATTATATGTACCCCTTTTCACCTGATACAGTTTTCCAGGCCATAAAAAACTGGATTGCGTCGAGATGCATCTTTACATGTATCAAGCTGTCCTATAAATAAGTCTTGAACTAGGCCTAAATGTTTATGACACTTTTTTCACTGTGGTCATATTCTTTCATACTTTCTGCAGATATTGTAAAAGTGACATGTTAGAGCAATTGTGACATATTGATGCATCTTTATTTTTAGGTGCATTTGCTTGATACTATAGTAATGCAAAATAGAATGTGGTGGTGGTTGTGTGACACTGGACAGATGTGATTTGTGTGCTTGTAGTTGTGGTTTGGTGGTGTAAGGCCTATTGCTGAATTGAAAATGGCCAAAATTAAACTTAACATACACACTGAGTGGTTGCAAAATCTCAGCAATGCTATCATTGTTTTCGGGAGATTCACAATTCCTATGGGATGATGTATCACCATATGAATGTTGCCAGAAGTGCTTAGAATAATCTGAACCCTGGGTAAGTGCCTATCGTGAATTTTGATCAGCAACTATTCGGTCTGGCAAAGCAGGTGCAGTGGCCGGCATGGCCTGAAAACCATAGAGATCTTCTCACTGAAGATAATTGGGAGATTGGCTGGAGGACAGCGGATGGATGGAAGCAATTGTTCAAGCTGGGGTCATTTCTGGGCAATTCTGTAAAGTCTGATTCACAGAATTTGACACTTTAGCAGCATGTGTAACCCTACCATTACACCTCAGCTTTTTCATTGTTAAACAGGGATTAGGCCAGGTAATAGGGGTATCAGACAAGCCATTGACCAAAGCTCAAAGTGTAACAGGAGTTGAGCTATGGCAAAATGTCATAGTGTCGGACGCACACCATGTGAGTATGTCCGACACCATAACATTTTGCTACACAAGCTGCTAAAGTGTCAAATCTGTAAATCGGACCTTACGGAATTGCCCATCTGCTGGAATTCTAATTTTAAGGCTTCCAATGGAACAAGGACAGTGTATGCTCATCAGGTCACAGCTGCTAATCTTTACCTGTTTCATTAAAAGCCTCTTCAATTTATCAATTTTAACTTTGGATGGATGACAGTGTTCTGTAATTTGATCAGTGGGTGGATGAGTGTAGAAAGAACTATCCTCAGTTTTGGTTTTAACATACAGCATTGTGCTAAGAACTTCTTGTGCTTGGAATATTGTGGTCCTCCTGATGTGGAGACTTTCTATTGTATGTTGATAGTTTGGTCAGGCTAACCCCAAGTGCAGTCTTGATCACACCAATTATGTCTGTTGTATTGGCTCCGTGTGCACAAACCAGACATGGTCACTCTTCAGGAACGGCATCCAGAGATTTACAGGAAGTTTAAAAGACCTGCAGAGTATTTTCATCTGCCGCTGTTGACCAAGCACATGAACAACACAATACTGATATGAAGGGATATGGTGGCACAATTGGACTAAAGCATAACTGAGACTCATTGCATCAACACTCTAACAAATTTCAGACAAAATTGGTTTTTTAGATTCAAAATGGTTTTTTGAAAAACCAAATTTCAATGCAAAAAACCAACATGGATTTTTTTAAAAATCCATGTTGGTTTTGCATTGAAATTTGGTTTTTCAAAAAACCATTTTGAAACTAAAAAACCAATTTTGTCCCCACATTTTTTAGAGTGAATGGATGGTGTCTGGAGCAGAACTTAGTTATCTTATTGCTGAATATGAGAAAGATTTGGAGACAACACCTAGATCAGGAAAGTAGGGATGTCATTATGAGCAGTCTGAAGTATTCTAAACTCGCATTGCTGCACAAATCACCAATCTTATCAAGGTGTTTGAAGATATGGGCAGTCTCTTCCTTGATGAAAAAGTTCTTGTTAACGGTTGATACAAAGCAAGTAGCCCAAGAGAAAGTTGTGGATGCAGTGAGAATCTGATACCGAAAACATTTGGAAGCAACAATATGACAGACAGACAGACAGAAATGTTTATTTGACATGAATTATTACAATACAAATACAGTGAATTCCATAAATGGGTGAGACATATTTCAGTGAGAGGTTATTAGCAGACAAGCCAATTACTGACCCAATAAAGAAACACAAGTTGCTGCTCTTTAGTCGACCTTCATCTAAGCTTCATTCAAAGACCAACTTCTACTCACCTAATTGAAGAGTGACTGTTCTCTTTTTGAAGTCTATATACAGCATGTCAAACATGTGATGGAGCTTTTAAAGACTTCTAATATATAATATGAAAACTAAACATATCCATCATCTTCGTCTGTTCATAATAACTTTTCGTATTGGAAAGTACACGTAGTCTGATCTGTCTAGAGGCATTCGGTCAATTTCAGTGACCTGTAATCTCAACCTTCTGATGTGGAAGATATCCTGCCTAATATATAGCTGCAATAGTCAAGAAGTTGAACCTGGGATATTCAAAATATTTGACAGGTATGCTGAAAACATTTTGTTTTGTACATAAGAAAGCAGCTTCAAACTTCTATTGGAGTTTTTGGTGGATGGGGTCCATGGGGCTGCAAGAAAGGCTGGATGAGGAAGCAAATGATCAGAGAAGCCTGGCGCCAGTACATGGAACGTAAGCAGGCTCAGGGTGAAGGAAAAGAAGAAAAGGAAGGCTGTTCTTAGAAGAAACAAGACAAGGCAACAGCATCGGCTGAATCTGGAAAGAAGAAAAAAGGCTCCAGGCCCTGGGACAGGTGGCAAGAGTGGCAGCAGAGTTTGCAACAGATCTATGGTGGAGACGAAAATTGTGATGGTTTCGATCTCTTAGATGATGATGACCACCCTCCCCAACCTCCTCCTCCTCCTATGTGGGGGTTTCGGTTGGGGAAGACCCAGAAGAGGATGTGGCCGAGGCATGGGAAGAGGTTTTGGCAGAGGTCGTTGGGCAAGGATGATGAACAAAATGGGTCCAAACGCTCCCATCCCCTGCAACACTGGTTATGAAGAGGACGACGAACAACACCAGATTGCACAGAAAAGGGAGAGGCACAGAGCGAGGAGGGGGTGCAGAGCAAGGAGGGAGCACAGAGCAAGGAGGTCCTTTCTCTGCACCCCTCCTTGCTCTTCTGCCATCCTTGCTCTGCATCCCCCTCCTTGCTCTGTGCCCCCTCCTTGCTCTGTGTCCCCTCCTTGCTCTGCACCCCTCCTTGCTCTGCACCTCTCCTTGCTCTGCACCCCTCCTTGCTCTGCACCGAGGGTGCAGAGCAAGGAGGGGTGCAAAGCAAGGAGGGGGCACCAAGTAAGGAGGGGGCACAATTAGAGACAAAAAAGAAGGAAAGAATAAAAAGAGATTAATAGATAAAAAGGGCAGGAAAGTTAAGTTTTAATTTAAAACGACATTACAGTTGATTCTAAAGCCTGTATCTTGTAATACCTCCTAGGAACATTTTGATGAATTGAATATTTTTTATTGTCTGAATCAGGTCTAAATAACAAACCCGTCTGCTCAAGGTGCTGGTAATATTCGTAATTGTCATTGTGAATTGATTGCATGTTTTGATATGCATTTCATCACAGTATGGGAGGCTCTGACAGAACTGGAAATTGATGATTCATTCTCTGGCCTATATATCTTGTGATACCTCCCAGGAATTTTTGATTAATTTTAAACTTTTTTATGGATTGGGTCACTTCTATATTGATTGTATGTTCACTTAAAAGTTATAAAGCAATACAGTATTAGTGTAATTCAGGTATAATAGGCCTATACACTCTGATATATTCTATGATTCAAGTGGATCTATATAGTTTATTTCATGTATATGCGTTTTTCGAACATTGACACTATGTAAAGTAATTTTGCATGGTGATTATCTTGACGATTTATAAAATTGACTGCTGCAGATAATCCATTTTCACACAGCATTTTTTCCTCACCTGGGAGCTTTCAACTTCTACCTGAAGTCTCATTTATCCAAATGACTGGGAGGTGTGGATGGGCGGTGTCATTCACAGGGGAATCCCCAGAGATCCCCTCCTTGAACATGCTGTAAACACTAGCCATGAAATAGACTTTGATCAAACCAAATTATTGACATGGAATCTGACTGATTTAGAAGAAGCCATCCACATCAAAACCAACAGTAGCAACTTAAATAGGGATAAAGGATGACACCACCTGACATCACCTGATGACAGAGGCCCGTCTGGAAGTTTCGGGGCCCCTAGGGTCAGCGTGGTTGGGGCCTCCATCGAGAGCTACCCGCGCATTGAAATTTGTATTATAATGTTACTATCTTGGGGATGTAGCCCTAGTTATGTCCCATAGTAATTGACCTACTGTATGATGACCTGCAAACAATCTACTGGCAACTCATCCCACACTCACAGGGACCGGAAAGCGTCTGGGGAATCCCATCAAAGGATTTTCTTGACATTTGATACCTAATTTCTTAAATAAAATGCAATATGGTTGTGTTTGAAAGAATCTCAGTGGTTGTAGATTATTTTTTTATGTCTATTTAGATAGCCTGACCCTTAAAATATGGGTGTAGACGCAATCACGAAGCCCCTATCTTCATTAGTTCTCCTGATATCGAGGAATTCAATTTTGCAGTAATGGCTGAACAAATATGGTTGTCACAGGTTTAACAAGTGCATGTAGACCATTTTTCTATACATTACTGGATAGCCAGACCATAAAAACATGGGTATAGACACGATCATAAGTTTTCTATCATGCATAGTTGCCATGATATCAAAGAAACTGAGTTTTCGGGTAATGGCCGAAACAAAATGGCCGCCATAGGAGTTACACAAATGTTTGAGAATGTGTCTATATCTAAATTTTTTCTTTACATACTTAACTATCTTTGTGCAAATTTTCATGCTTCTATACCAAAATGAACAATTCGTCAGATATTTTCCACATATCTACTGCACTACATGGGCGAAAGATTGAATAATATATTGATAATATTTAAGGAGATGCATACTTACAATTGAGAGGCACAACATCTAAACGCAGTTCGTGGGCATCACCACGCTCTGTCGAGATGTTCATTTTGTTTGTGATCAGGCATTGATAGGATCCTGTGGTGTATGTTGTTACATTCCTGAAACAAGAGTGTATAACATAGTAATACTCTGTGGCATAGTCAGAAAGACAGGGACTGGAGTGTATTATTATGTACAAGACCACTGAAAACCTTCTTTATTATCGGAGTCCCTTCACAATAGTATAGTGCATGTGTTATATTGCCTCTACCAAAAACAGCTCACTTACGGCATATCAGGCGCTGGTCACAGCGCTATCTACGGGAAAAATTCCTGGTTCACACAGGGAAGTGATAAGTGAAGGAATTTATTGTTCCAATTGTAATTCAAACTATTGCTTTTGCGAAACTGGCTTTGTTAAATTTATTTCACTGAATTTAATTTTCAATACGTATCCTTAAAGGAGTGGGTAGTTACAAAGCTAGTGGTGATATTGCGATTATTGCCGCTGCTTCCATACCTCATTGTTATATTTTGGTCAGCGAAGGGGTAAATCTCTCGCCTGTCCTTTAACCAAGTGTATATAGATATTTCAGCTGGGTTGCCATCCCTTGTGATTTCACAGCTCAAAGTCACATTAGTGAATTCCATGGGTTGATTGGGAGAAGATGAAACAACTTGAGTGTGATATGAATCTATAAATATTAAAAGTACAAAAAAGTGACCGATCAGTTGTCTGCATAAAATTTTATGTAATTTGCCCGAGACTTGAGAAATGGTTCTTCAAACTTTGGAAAGACAATTTGTGATGAAACAAAGCTGAATGTTAAGCCAGCATTGCACTGAAAAAAGGTTTGTGGACAATTTCCTTGACTGTTTCACATAAAAATCTTGTCTGGTATACACAAAATTTTGGACATCAGCTAACATGTATTTTGTCTGTTAACACAAAATTAATTTTGTAATATCTCTAAATTTAAAGTTACTTCTGCATTTGAAAGAAAGTTCTTATTGTTACATTTAAAAGTTAAATATGTTGTGACAATTATTTCATTGTAAATACAAATATTACGCTCGGCCCCCCAACAATTGGGCGGGCCATATGCCTGTGCCTGAGGAACACCGAAACATTACAGCTGACGGTGAATTGAAGAGAGTGACTGAAGGTAAATATCTCAGATGTCTGTCTTTGAAGGTGAACACTAATATTTCAAACAAGAGAACCTTGAGCAAACAAAGTGTGGCTCAATACACAAAGTACATCTTTGAATGCCATGATCAAGTTGTCAGCAGTAATTTTTTAAAATAAATTTGTTTATGAAACTCATTTTCTTGGGCATCCAGTCTTTAATCAAAGAAAATGCTGTGTTGGTACTCACACAGAACAGTAAATCGGTGTGAGGTTGAGAGAATTTCTGGTTTGTCAGTGACATTTTGAACAGCGGAGCAAGTCACAATGTTATCATCGGCTTTGGCTTCTACAGTTATTGGAAAAACCACAGAACGTAATGTTTCGACTAAGGTTATAGATGTCATAACATTTCCATTGTATTTCAATTCGATGAGACCTGTGAAAGATAAAACATTAAGAAATTGTATCACATGACACAATACTTATCTACCTTTTGAAGTTTATAGCTTGAATACTTTGTCTCAAGGAAGACTTATTATCTCAGATTAATTAATTTGTCTGATTTGTCTTGTCTTTCCTCGGAGAACTGACATCTTCCGTAGCCATTTCAATGTTCAGTCAACCATGCCGCAGATTCTGTCCAAGCAATGCTTTGACTGAAACTTTCTCAATCATCAGGAATATTTTCAATAATGAAAGTGAAGTATGCTATTTGATTATAATGGAAATAAAATAACAAAACAGTAAAACCTATGATTAATTTATAATTTTAGAAGGAGGTAAACAAATGACCAAAACAACAAACTGAATGTGTATTCTTCATTACAATCTGTTGAATTTGAGCTATCCATGAATCTGTAAATTATTTGAAATCACACAGATCTTTCTTTTATGAGGTTTCTGTTATAACTATGCGTTGTAACTTCATCAGGTCAGGCTTTGTGATTTTGGGCCATATTTCTTCTGTAGGTACAATGTTAAGGAAGTAGAAAATAATATTCCAAATGCTCTAGAAGACTTTTGGAGACACATATGATAAAACCATTTGTATTAACTAGAGTTTTGATGTGATATGTACCACTGATTGCTGTATTCTAAGAAACTGCCATCAGGCTCTTATTTAGGAAAAGTAAAACCCATAGATTGATAGAAAAAGTTCATACCTCTGACAGGGGTCATTTTTGGAATTTCGCATTCCACGTTTCTCACCTCTCCCTCAGTCAAAACATCGGGTAATCCTGTGAGGATGGGTTTCTCGAACTCTGCAATTAATTATACAGGTCATAATTATTTCCTCTATACAATGTATCTCCAAATTGATCTGCAATTCCACATTGATAAATAATTTGCTAATAGAAAAAACAAGGTGAATGAAATTATTATTGTGTAGACCTAAGTTATAATATTTCCGTCTCTTCTTTCGTTTATCAAAGAAAGTATTAGGTCACTATATCCAAGGTCACTAATAGTGACTCACTATATTGATTTATTTCTTTATTTATTGTTTAATATCCCACTGCTCTTGATATCTACAAAAAAAATTAAAAGGTGTATCAAGCTCCCAAGGACCAAGAATTAGTATATTCAATCTGTAATTACATGTAAAAAAAAAATGTTTTCAATTGAAAAACATTCATCTATCTATATAACTACAACATAACATATGAACTATTTGTGGTAGAGTCAATTCAAAGTTAATTTCTGAAGTGTCATTTGACTGAAGTTCTTCCAAAATTGGTGACAATATGATCAATCTTGCAAAGAATTAGCTGGAATTTCAGATTTCATTTATCATGTGGATTTTGTAAATTTATAAACACAATTTCCATTCTGACACTTGACTTATCTATCAAGATGCATTTAACTAGTTAAACATATTTTTGCTTTATTTCGGGAAAATTAGCAGCATCCACTTTGAATGAATCCCTGGATAGGCTAAGTGCTTTCTTATTGCGCCGACATGCTATTTGTGATGTTTTTATTGTCAAAACAGCAATTCTAATGGCAGCATTGAATTCTACGGAAATAATAGTAACACTTTTGATCAGGCAGAACTGGCTAGTTGGTATCCTGTTACAAACTTTTTGTTATAAACTATTCGTTCCAGGTTTAGACATTGCCATAAAAAGCCAAGGAGTGTTATTGAAATTTGTGGATAGCTTTTATAAGGCTTGTCACATAAATTTTTTTTTTAAGCAGCAGGCCAGGGGAGCTATCGCAAGGAAGAGTCAGTGGGATATAGTGACCTAATTCGTTCTTTGATAAACGAAAGAAGAGACGGAAATATTATAACTTAGGTCTACACAATAATAATTTCATTCACCTTGTTTTTTCTATTAGCAAATTATTTAATATAAACTGACTTACCTTTGATTTTGAGATGTACAGTGGCAAAGTATTGCTCACTGCTGACAAAGAGACAAGTTAGCGGCTGTTCATCAGCAAATTGCAAGTTTCTGATGGTCAATTGACCTGAAGTAGCTTCAATACTCATTTTTTGTTCATGTCTCCCTTCTGCAACAACATAATTCACACTAGCACCAGCCAAAAAATGTCATATTCTATTGATGACGTAGAAGAAAACAGACCGATATTGATACATTGACACAATGTCTTGATCTCGTTTTTCATTTTCATGACAGTCAATTTATTATTATTAGAAAATATAACAGTTAGGAAATTATAATAGGTCATGCATATATCTATATTTTTTGGTCCTTTATACGTGTAAGCTGGCTCACTGTTTTTACATTTTTTAGCCAAAACTGTATAAAATATGGTGCTCAAACTGCTATTCTTACCTCCAGCATAATATGCAATACGCTTTGAATTGTCCATTCCACTGCAGTTGTAGTCTTGTTTGAACCAAACATACTTCTTGAAATTCTGGCTGGTGTCAGGCATGTATCCTGGGCAACTCAACATGGCATCCTCCCCTTTGTTTTCCCAGACTGTTTCCCTGGCAGCAGGGGAGGGAGCTAAAGATGAAGGACATATGTTTTGATATAGTTTATATCATTAACTACTGTAGGGTGGAGCGGGGCTGTTTGTCACAGGGGCAGGTTGTCACACTTTTTCATTGCATTTAACTGGAGAGTTACACAACTCAACCCAATCATCATTATTGCTTTTATAACCCACTGGAGATTTTTTTGAGAAACCTTGACCCCTGGGACAGAGTCTCGGTAGGCACACAGTCTATTAAGAATTTCCTGTCACAATAATATCTTTTTTACCTGCATCTTGCATGCTATGCTGTTCTTTATCAAATAGTCTTTGGAAAAGGTACAGTTAATACTCTTGCCATGTAAACATTTCTTTAAATCATGATTAGAGGAAATAGAGAAAATGTTGATTAAATACGGCCTTGGTCAGCCGTTTTTGGCATTTCCGTCAATCGGGTGTCTAAATAAATCTATTTCAAGTTTACAAAAAAAATTGTAATCATCCTCCTCCTGATCAGAATACTTTCCTGCTGCTTGGTAAGCCTTCATTTGTAGCACCATTGTACACAGCAGCAGTGTTTGTTGAGGTCTTCACAGGGCTAGTAAATTATTCCTTATATATCCAAAATGACTGGTCTCAATCGGGATCTAACTTACACAGACGGTGACAGACCCATTTCCTGGATCCAAGCTCTTAAGCAAATGTGTGACAACCTACATGGAAAATGTGACAACCTGCCCCAAAAATGTGACAGCCTGCCCCAAGTGCTGAATTAAGAAAAAAAAGTCCAATAGCACACCAGGATTTCGAATGATCTAGGTATATATTCACCAGATGGATTTTAAAATCACTCCACATTTACATTCATGTAGAATGGCAATGCTCATGGATGCTTTGCACAGAAATAGCAGCATGTTTAAGTTTTAGACACTGTGACAACCAGTCCTAGTCTTTCCTAAATCAATCCAATATTTCTTTCTCAGTAAGGTGGAAAATATTAATATTGACCCCAGAACTTGACTTGCGATCCTTGTTCCATTTTCGAGGCTACTCTTTTGTATTCTGTGAAAATTCTGATCTTTTTTTTATATATATCCACAATATTCTTAGCATGGAATCAGAGCAAGCCTGAACAGACAGTCAAGCACCTCACCTGAGAGTAGACAGACACATGTGACAGAAAATTAGATGTCTGACCTTGAGCACTGAGAATATAAGAGACCAATAACACGGGTCTTCATGAAAAATCTTGGATTCAAGCTTTGAAGGGCAATTTTAGCTACATAGTGTTTGAACTGATATAGCATGAGTCATATCTATTTCATATATTTTCAGGTGAGGATTATCAGTGAAGTTTATTTGGTTGTATCATATTTCACTGTAAACAATAGTCAACTGGCAGTTAAGTAGGGTTGCATCACACAATCAATTATAAGATGACCAACATCATCCAGAATTTTAAAAAACAGCCACAGACATGAAGCAAAAAGTAAAAAAAATCACAAAGGTTTCCTTGAAAATATTTGTAAGTTTGTTTATACTTCACAACTGGCAGAAGCGATGTTAATGTGCAAAAGTTTTAGGATTTGGGGATTGGGACTGCAAGAATTGAATGCCATATCCCTGACACAACACCAAAAGGAGTGCAGTAATACAATATCATGTAACATGCATGTAACACCATACGCATATATTCATGGGGGTTGGGGTGGTGGGGTTGAAGCCCCCCCCCCCCAATGCTATTGGATCATGGTTAAATCATAGTGACAACCCCAACGTCCCCCACGCCTATGTTTGACAGTACTTATGTTTACTGAAATGAACTACTTACCATAGCCACATCTATTTGCACAAACTTGGAAGGAAGTCAAATGAACCAGAAGCAAGATTATACTCAGCCCGAGACAGGACACCGTAATCAAGTTTTCCATGGCACAGCTTCTATTAGATATCTACATCTTGATGGACCTCTAGTCTTATATAACAGAATGACCAGCCATCAAATGACCACTCTCTGACCATCATACAGGTCTGTCTGATTGCTTTGAATTACAATTAAGGAAGTTAACAGGATGTTCCAACACAGAAATATAATAAGGCACACTGTAAGCAATTATTTCTGTTGTCAGAACTTGCCCAAAAACGACTTTAATTTGTGGCTAATACGTTATCCATCCCTTCCTTGTTTATCATTACATTGTAATTATTAAGGTGCCCATGAATGTAAGTGTACAGCTATTCAGTTGTCTTCCTTATGTATCAAACAATGTTAAATTTAATAGAACGGGTCCTCTGGCAGTGTAATGATGTTGGTAACATGTATGTTTCTTATTTCCATATATAATCTATGATATTACTTGTTTTTAACTAGGCCTCTCTGAGATGATAAAATACATGAAAACTTCCTCAACGGAAAATGCATGTCTTCTCATACTCGCATGTTCAATAATGTCATCAGATTGCTGTGGCAGTGAATAGCCAGTATCATATTAATGAAACTTTTTTTTATTGTATTATGTAATTGGAGATAAGTTAACAAAGAAATAATAACAAATAGGAGAAAACGGCCAGACAATGACATTTTAGTAAAAAATCTGCTCTGCAACTTAGGAAAAAAACCCATAAAAACCCTAAAAATGAAAAGTATTCACATTATGGTAAAATTCCCGAGCTTAAAAAAAGGCCACCCAAGTACGTGTGTCTCCTGTGTCTTTAAGGCCCAACACAATAGCAAAAATTAAGGTGCAACTTTAAAAAAAAAAAATTCTTCAAAGTTGAGCTTTCTTTTGACATATCTTATCTGGAAGTTTTTTTTAATAAAAGCAGTGGCCTACTTAGACAGTGCAGAACTGCTGAAGTCACTTCAATATAAACAGGTCATCTTCAGATATACACTGGGCTTGCTATAGTATAGGAAACGCCTGATAAGGAATACTCTCTCTTCTCCATGGAAGGACATGTAAGATCATAGCATGTCTCCTTTGAAAGGTAAGTTTAAGGATATTTTGTAACTTGTAAGGTACTTGTTCATGGAATGCCTCAAGAAGATCAATGTCTTTCTCCTTACTCAAAGATCATGTAGGGAAAATCTCTGTCATAAACATTTGCAAAAATCAATGGATCCACGAAATGCTAACACAGATAAGACATCACTAGATCTAACCAACAATTTTGCATGTTCGCACCATACTAAAAACTATTTTGTAATAAGCATACATTGCAGATGATTTCATAATAATTGCAGCAATCAGTGGTAGAAAATACATCATTTTTCCTGCAATGTTCATTGTTTGAAAGAAGTTATGACAAGTTTCTCCTGAAAAGTGACATAGCGTTTTACATGGCTGACCATGGCATTCTAATCCATTGATCTCCTAACTGGGACTGACTTTAGCAGTTTCAAGTGACAGTTTCTGTTTGTGTTTCACACACGTTCAATGCACAGCTTCTTCAAGTCCAATACTATATATGCATTCGGACAATTGGGATCAGTTGAAGCGCGTTATGATTGTTTAAACAAGAAACACATATAGTTATGTATACCATTTTTTAGGGGAGCAGGGAAGCATACGAGGGGTGTCCCAAAAGTTCTGACCAATTTTTTTGGCAGACCTTTCTATCTGAAATAGCTAAATGAAATTTTCACAGAATAAACTTCAGGTATTTGACCGTCTATTTTGAAAAAATCAAGACTGTAAGAAGTGGTTAAGTTACTGTTCTGTTACCATGGTTACGAGAGGTCAGTGCACCCGGCGCAGCTCAATTTTTTAGAAAAAATTCAGCGAATTAGCTATGTTAAAAGTCATAGAATTTATAGTAAAAAAGCAAATGATTGCAAGAAAATGTATTTCCTGATAAGCTTGCAGTCTTTCAAGATACCTTCCATTAGATTATAAACATTTATTTATATTTCAACCTGAACGGCTGAGGCAATTACCAAAGGCTCTTTCCAGTTGTTGCCTAACAGTGCGTGAGACAGTTTGGCTGAAACAATCTGCTGTCAAGAGGCAGTGCTCAAGAACCTTAGGTCCCAAACCCAATCCAATCTGCTTTAATTACAAGATTTGGTCTTCTGTAACTTTGCGCGTTACTAAAATATATATACCAGTTCAAAAATTAAAGAAATAATAGTTATAACGAGAAATGAAGCAGTCGCCACATACACTGAAATTCCACAATTTAGGAACAGCCCAGTTTGGAGGACCCAGGTGATTGCCTCAGCACATGGGTTATACTGATTCACAGTGACTTTAAGGTGGCTCGCTACTCATGGTCCAGCAATGGCGACGTCACCATAGCAACAGCAGCCTGCTGAGCACTGTGGACTGCTTTTTTGACTTTTTATAATTCCGTGCGACGGCCGTTTCGTTTGCCATTTACGCCACTTCTATTAGGGTTAGCGATTTCTGGTTTGAAGCATTGGATGCGCTATGGAAAGGACTATGATCTGACGAAGTTTTAGCTTTATGGTCAAAATAGAAGATTTTTACCAGCGATTTTCGGCAAGAAGGTCTAATTTCTCAAAAATGACTTGGAGATATAAATAAATTTGTATTTCTATTTTCAGCGCGGTAAGAAACCTTCTCTTATGCATTACATTGTTCCTCACTATTTTTGGAACTAAATATCAAAGAAAGGTGAAATCCTATCCCGTCAATATTTTTTAGCACCATGGTTTATAAAAAAAGTTAAAATTGTCAAAATCAAAACTTTTATTCCAAGCCCCTTGGAAAGTCCTTTGAACTAAATATATCTCTTTGAAATTGTAATGAGATTTTAGATAAAATTGTCTTCTTTAATTTCATGTTTCATTATATGATATGGAACACATTACCACTGAATGGCAGGGAAAACTTCACAGTAAAAAAATTAAGAAAAAAATTTTAGTTTTTCAAGTTTGCGTTAACGGACTTTCTTATACATATCCTCAAATATTTTGAAAAAAAGGCTGGTAGCGACCACTTTTGTTTACATATCCTTGCTATAAACTATATTTTGGATCATTTTGAACTATTATTAAGAAATCCTATCTTGGAAAGTTCACGAGTATCGAGCCACCTTAAATGTAAATGAAAAACTTTGAGATACTGTTTGGTTTCCAAATAATATTTTTCATGATCATTGCATATTTACAGTAAATTCCTTGGTTATTTACAAGCCTAGACACTTGGATTTGGCCTAAAAAATTGAGCTGCGCTGGGTGCACTGACCTTCTGTTTCCATGGCAACAGAAAAGTTAATTAAACTGTTCGAACAGGTACCATATTTTCAAAATGGATAGTGAAATACCTGAAATTGATTCTGTGAAAAATTCATACAGCTACTTCAAATAGAAGGGTCTGCCAAAAAAATTGGTCAGAACTTTTGGGACACCCCTCGTATCTGGGTCATCTTCCTGTGCTCAGGGACCATTCAGAATTTTATACTGGGTGGTGGGGGGGGGGGGTGGAGGTTGGGAGCTTTGTAAGATCTTTCTGTCAATAACCGATGCCCCCCTTTGGTTTCATGAAGATTTTTTGTACCCCCTTGGGTTCCATGTGGATTTTTGGTATCCCATGTGCATGCATATTTTATGACATTTTTCGTAACTCCCCCAAGCATGTTGTGAAAAATTAATATCCCCTCCAGAAACATGTGTGAAAATGCATCGTCTGGTAAAGCTCCCATATTCCCTCTATGAAAAATTCAAGGAGCATGGATACTGGACAAAACGCCCCAATCATGCATCTATCCATCTTCATTTCCTCTTTGTTCCATATTCGAAATCCGTGAACAGTGCTTTTGGTGAAGGCATGATCTATTTATTCCAAGTTGGCCTTGCAGTATGTGCGTCAGAATTATGACATCATTAATCTAGCAAACATCACTTGCTCCAAAAAAACTGACAAAAGTGACAGGCAATGGGCAGCTTGACAAATCACCTGCCAGGATTTTCTGATGTGAGATCAGAAATTTTGCTAAATATTGATATGTTTGATAAACACTGTATACCGTTTGCTCTATGCGAAGCGACCCAGTTAATCATAAAATCTTAAATTTTAGACCAGAACCGATGTAATTACAATATAACATAGCCAGTATGCTGTATTTATGTATCAGAAATCTTGATGTGAAATTTCAAGTTTTAAATATTTAGCGTTCAAAAGATTTGGTGATTCTAGTAAAAACTGCACTAAAATTTACTAAAACTGCCTAATATCCCAGAAAACTTAACTGATTGATTCCAAATTTTGTATGTGTAAATGTGTATACAATTAGACAGCATAATGGCTATATGGCAATGTTTGTTGCTTGTTCTATATATGAAAATTAGCAAAATGTAAACAAAGAAATTCCTCAATTGGGTCACTTTGTTGGTACACAGTGTAAATGTCTACAAATATGAAATAATCTGTAACAAACATTTATCTTTTGCATTTTGGTTCCATCATTCATTGTTGTCAAAATTGGTAAGTAATTATACCACAATATTGATTAATACCTAATATACACAAAGACCACAATGCAGATTATAACGTTTTTGGAGTCAAGTTGAAGAAATTTTTTAAATATATACCTACTGAACAATAGAAGCAAGATTATAATTTGTGTAATGTCAAGCTCTAGGAGTCAACTGCTTACATAATTGCTATGTCATGCGACGGAAGTTCAAACCACCTATTACAGTAGACGAACGTCAAGTACTTACAGAATTGGACTGAAATGTTCCGTGTGAGGTCACAGCCTATCTATTCCATGTTATACTTCATAACTCATATATGCAATTAATGACATCATAGCCTATACTTTCAATGTTATCGGAAGGAGTCACCTATTGCTCCACTACTCTCATCAGTGAGGTCACAAGTTACCCAAAGACGAAGTTGACGCTTCATTTCAATTTGTTTGATAGGCTTGTTGTGAGTGTTGGCCACTAGCAGCTGAATGTGAGTACTGGTCATTCGTTTACTGAAACATCTTGATGGCAAACCGTTGCAGAATAAAGCCTTTTTATTCATTTCAGAATATCTTTTTGGAATAAGTGTCTTCCTTTTGCAGAATATAGCCTTTTTGTTCATTTCAGAATATATTCTAGGAATAAGTGTCTTCCTTTTGCTGGCACCTGTGACGTGCGAGAAGGAAGATGGTTTCCTTGAGTTCAAGCCTCACAATTCTTCAGTCGTTGAAGTAACCTGTCGATATGAAGGGAATGAGGTAAGCAAAAAATCACGAATGATGGTTCATTATTTTTGGAAATAGAGAGGACTTAATGACTGAAAATTGCACCAAGTGACTCAAGAATTGATGATGCGCTGTCACCATTTTTTAAACTTGGGAAATATTGAGACTGTCTAATTGGTCATGACCCAGAGGAGGCCCTATCATTTGTCACGTCTCATTCCATTGCAAGAATTAAATCAGATGTAGCCTATAATTATTTTGTTTCTCACACTATTAACCAACATGCAGTCTACTTAAATTCAATTCAAAGAGCATATATTCCAAACTACTACTACAAAGGTCTTAATTACACTCATGGGGAGCTTTCTTCCTTCTCTCAAGGACTTCTTGAGCCTTCTGGCTCAAACACTCAGAGGTTACATGACCGCCCAAGGTCAAGGTCATGTGACTGGAGGAGACCTCCATAAATTGGGGGGGGGGAGGTCCAAGCCTCGGTCCAGATTTAACGTTGGACCAAATAACTAAGAAATCTCAGTCTCCTTTTTGGCGGGAAAACCACTTTTTGCCCATTTTAAGCTGAAAAAAGGGCTAGCTTAAAATTGCCCCCCCATAAAATTGATTTTGGAGGCCTCAGAAAACAATATTAAAAAGTGGTTTTGTTACAGCTAATGCCATAGCTTTGCTCCAGCTCTGGGTGCCAAATATGGGTATTTTTAGGCTATTCATATAGGCCTATAATTCCAAGGAAACTGCATGAAAGCAAAAATATTTCAAGCACAAGACAAAAAATTCTCGTTTTTTTTCATGATTATTTTAAGGAAATGATCATTCTGTGGCTAAAAACCTTCACAGTTAATTAATTAATTTGGAATTTTGTTAATTTTTTCCTCAAATTGTACATTAAGTCACTGGAGAAAACTGTTTTCAAAAAGCCAGCAGTCTGTCACTTTGATATAGAAGATAAGGACCAGTTCACTATGAAAAATGCACTTTGTGACTCATGATAGCCGGTGAAGTGTCATCTTCTAAACTTTCAACATGGGAAACATAGAGGCAGCTTGATTAGTCATGATCAAGAGAAGGCTATTTGACTTGTCATAACTGATTTTAGAGCGAAGATCAGATGCATAATCCTTTCGTTTGGCTGTCATCAACAAGCGGGATAAGTCTCCCTATATTAAAATAACATTGAAAGTATTTGGTATAATCATGACAAATCATCAGTTAATTGACACACGAAGTGCAATTTTCACAGTGCAACAGTCCATTCTTTTTCTATATCAAAGTGACAGACTCTTAATGATTGAGTGCAGTGGTTAAACACTTCATTTGAGCCATCATACCTTGTTTATGTCAAATTTTAGTGGAATCTCAAGTTCTTTCTATGCTGTTGAAGTGTGATGTCAGAGATGACTCTATTCTCTGGCATTACATTATATGTAAAATAACTTAAAGCTCTGATGTCATTTTAAACTGGGTCAGATTCACCGGTTTCTAGCCAATGTGAATCCACCAAAAATTAGCATCACAGTGCATGTCAGAACAAAAATTGGGTTTGGAAAAACCCATGCAAGTTCCACATCAGCAGAGCCTGTTAGCCAATTGGCTGTGAGAACAAATATAATCCATGTGTTTACAAAACTTGTCAAAGCCTTTTGTAGCAAGGTCAATTGAAGGTTGTAGTTGTATAGTCACAGGTTATTTGCCGATTAATAAAACAGCTCTGTGGGGATTATAACAGGAGCTATCCCTGATATAACGGTCACTCTGCCATGTGTTGAAGCTGTGATGCTCTGTTTTGGAGGATTCACATTGGCCAGATGCCGGGGAATCTGACCCAGTTTAAAATAACATCACAGCTAGTAGTTATTTTACATATATATTGCAATGCTAGAAAACAGACCATCTCTAATTCACTGCACACGTCAACGGCATAGAAAATAACGTGAGATTCAACCTAAATAGCTCTTAGAGCTTTGATAGCAACCTCAAACATTGTCTATACTTATGAATAACTTATGTATCGAACTGACAGGTGTATTTATATTTCCTACGTCAAAATGTTCTGTTAACAATGTTTGAAAGTCAATAAAATGAAATAAAATATGACAAGGACTGCCACATCACATTATCTGTTTTACTAGAAGAAAGATGTTTGCGAGGGGAGGATTAACCCAAAAATGTAGAAGATGTCTTGAAGATTTATTAGATTCTTGAATGTGGTTAACTACAATAAATGGAAAGCAAAACGTAAGTTACAACATCAACCAAATTGGGAGCATGAAAATAAATCAAAATTATACATAAAAATTATTTAGAAAGAAACATGTACTTACAATCCTTTTCCGCTGATACATCATACATGCACATGTCAGTTGCATGCTACACAGGTATTTACATCATAAATGTTGACAGTATTTCCTCACATGACTGAAGTGAATGGAATTCAAATACTTACTGTCATTCAGCACACAGAGGAACCACAGGTGAGAAGTGGGGAAAGTGTGAAATACACAACAAGAAACAATGCAACCAAAATTGTGTCAGAAACATTAGCTGTGAAATATACATCAATGGACTCAGATCACAATTCCTCATACAGTTATCAACAAAAGACAGTATGTCACACTATCAGCCACGCCACATTTGGTCCCATTTTCATTCCAGTTTTACGTTTTGATTTACAGTGCCGCCTGTAAGTAAGTGAAACGCATGACATTGTGCCACAGCATCAATGTTAAACATCCTTAACCAAAATGCTTCTGGAAGGACGAATTCTCATCCGATGAGGAGAAAACATTTTGGGTCATAAAGGCCGATGTGTGAGGCATGTGGGATAAAAATTGCAGCCAATTTTCTTTGCTGTAATTGGAGTTAGGTATGGGTCAAAGCAGGGTCAAAGATAAGTACTCGTCCGCTCGTCTGAGACGAGTATAAATTGAGGAGGACAAGTACCTTTACTTGATTACCAGTCCGTCAGACGACCAAGTTCAAAGTGAAATATTGTTACTTCATTCAGCTGATAAACAATAGTAGACACAAAATAACAAAATAGTTCATTCCAGACAGACAACGTCTGACAGCCTCAATCTGATACATTCAACATGTGCCTCGCTCTGAGACAATACAGCCTCATTTTGAAACTTCACCACAGTAAACTGTTCCTCTGTATTTACATTTTCAAATAATTTAATTGCTGAAACTAGAAGGCACCAATGTGTAACTCTTCTTCTTATAAATTAATATTCCGCCCCTGGACACTGCCTTTGAGCATGTGGAGGGAGTCAAACACTGTTTACATTGAATTCTTAATCTGTCTATGAATATTAATTATTTCAATTGCTTAAATATATGTAACACTGGCGATGATGTGACGACAGATGTTTTTGTTTTATTTGATAATTATAAATACTGCGAATGTTCCACAAATTCAAATGTTTTTAACTTATACGTCAACATCGCGCTTTGGTTCATAGCAAATATTGATTATGAATTTCAGGACGAGTAAAGTTTTGGGAGGACGAGTAACTTTTGAATGATACTAGTCCGTTGACGAGTATCACTTTTTGCTTATATTTGGCCCTGGGTCAAAGTCTTTGATAAGTAAGTGAAACGCAGGCCTAATGTTAAAACATAGGGAAGGGTGGTTCACTTACTTATCAAAGACTTTGACCCATACCTAACTCCGACTACAGCGAAGAAAATGGGCTGCTATTTTTATCCCACTTGCCTCACACATCGGCCTTTATGACCCACTTTGTTTCCCTTTCATCCGATGTGAATTCATGCCTCCACAAGCAGTTTGGCTGAGGATGTTTAGCATTGATGCAATGGCACAATGTCATGCGTTTCACTTACTTACAGGCGGCACTGTATATGTTTTCTCACAGAGAATAATTTGACTAGAGAAAACCGTCATTCATGCAATGATATTTTTCCTGTTGAAGGCAGCCAAGTAGCAAAATGGTTAAGGTTCACACCTGCTCCTCTGAAGTTCTCCGCAGCATAGGTTCAAACCAAATGCTGGGGAACCCAAGATTTATAGTGGACATGCAAAATCCAAGCTGGATGTAATTTGAATGAGACATTAGGGGGGGGGGGGTACCATTAGATACTCATTTGGGGGGGGGATTGCAGTTTTCCTTGGTGGGAAATTGTTTATTTCATGGTGAAGGTAGCAGTACCGTAATATGGGGTGAATCGGGACAGAATTGGCCGTTTTTTTTGTCATAGGATGAACAAAAGTAAACTCAGAAATCAAAATATGGTGTCAAATTGTGTCCGAGCACAAGGTCTAAATATCCCCAAGAGCTTGAAACGATATCTTACATTCCCAATGCCCAAGGCCCATAAAACCACTGTCCCAATTCACCCCATACTTTGGGGTGAATCGGGACACTCCCTTATTTTCACAATCTATATTTCTTAGCTTTTTGAAGTGATTGCTACTTGTGAGTAGATATTAGAAAACAATGTTCAACATGCCAAAAATGTATTTTCAGGAAAATCTGAAATCATTTCATTGATAATATGTAAATTTTAAAAAAATTAATAAATAGCAGAAAACTATCAAAAACTGTAGTTTTTTGCAAATTTTGCTAGTAATCGATAATTCTGGACTAAATCCACTATGAATAATACTAAGTTCAATAATATTCATTAAAAAGCCATGCTAGTACAGTCAAATGAAAATCAGTAGGGTTATTTTTGTTGATTCATAAACTTTGTCATTGCCCTGGATCTGAATCCATGACCAAACATACATAATCTCATCTCTGGTCCACTATTCTGGTCCGTCAACTGGCCAAAACCAGGTTATAAAAGATTCCTGTAAGATTGGTGGCTCTTGTATTCATACTTTTTGCAGTGCATGCAAAGTTTTGATCAGCTTCTGATAATTCACTTTCCGCAGTACTAAGTTTAAGGTACTGCAGCTCCTCACAGCCTGCAGTTAGAAATATAAAACTACACCGAAGTATGCTCTGGTATGTCTACTATAAATGTGCCAAAAATCAATTTCCTGAGTTAAAGGGAAGTTGGTGTTTTTTGTTGAAATAGAATGCTTCCCTGTTCTGTCCCGATTCATCCCAGTGTCCCTATTCACCCCATATTACGGTTATTATTATTTATTTCGACCAAAAAAAAGAATTCACTAAAATTTGGCAAGTCTTTATTTATTTTCAAAATACTCCACGCTTCCCCCCCTTAAAACTACAATTTAGCACTGAGAGTTAAATTGAGACTTTAAACACAGAAAAAAGTGAAAAAAAAAAACCTCTTGTGAGCATTATTCCATAACGCAAGGAATTCATGATACTTGCTCTCTCTTAGATTGGTGGCCCCTTGTATCAATTTCTGTACTGGTCCTATAAAAGGTCCCTGACAGTCGATAAATGTTATGTATGATATGTAGACGACTGTCTTTCTCTCTGCCTCTCACTAATCAATCTCCTCATGAACATCCAGAACTGGGCTCATGGGACTGCACTTACCATATCTTCGATTTATCTACCATTCTATATTTAACTATTGATGTATATATCGATCTATCTCTTACAATGTCGCATACACTCCAATGGAAATCATGCTGTTTTACATCAATAAAGCTGAAAATTCCTTAATTAGCATTCACCAATACTTGGTGAATGGTATTGTTTTTGCTCTTATTATTATTTTTCAGGCCACCTAAAATTGGAGAAAGTTAATGAAAGTTGGTGGATAGGTAGTCCTAAGTGAGAGGAGAAGTTGTGCAAAATTTTTTTGGCATTGACCTATTTTTCGAGGTCAGAGGTCACCTCAAAGTCAAATTTTCCAAAATTTCAAAGTGGATTATCTCTTTTAATATCATTGTTAGAAAATTAGGACTTAGGAACCTTTATGTAAATATGTGTTGCTACATTTTTGGCCTATATCGTTTATTGGGAGATGAGGGTAAAGGGGTATTTACCCTCTTTTGACAAAAACCAGTTGCCCATGTTTTCAGAGAAAACTATAATGGCTAGAGGCTCGGTTTTTGTTGTAATTGATAGCCTGACTACTCATCCAGGGTAAGACACCTTTTATATTTTGATCAAACAAGGGGTTTTTGAGTTATGGGACTTTCAAAAATGGGTGTTTTGTCCAAAAAGTGAAAACATTTTTTAACTTTGGTTTCAAGGGAGGGAATTTCATGAAACTTGGTGTGTATATAGTATCCATGAATTACAGACACATTATGAAATAAAAATGACGTTTTGGGGGTAATTACCCCAAAAGGGGTGATTGACTCTAACTTGTGATTAAAATGGACGAATTTCTCCAAATTTTGCACAAGTCCAGTATATTGACATGGGGACATAATGCAAGTATGATTTTGATGTCAAGGGGTAATTTACCCCCTTATTCTGGATCGAAATATATATGAATATGTGTTTTGAACAGTTATTGTGTATTGAATGATACAATAGGCATCGTTTGAGACTTTCCTTCGTGCTGTGGATGTTCCTGGATAAAAATTGTCGTTTTTAGGTAATTACCCCAAAAAGGGGTAAAAAGTCATAACTTTGATTGACTTGGACAATTTTCTTCAAATTTTGCACAGGTTTAGTATCTTGACATTGGGACATAATGCAAGTATGATTTTGATGTCATCGGGTAATTTACCCCCATATTCAAGATCGAAAGGGGTGAGTATGTATTTTGAGCAGTTCTTGTCTTTCCAATTGTACAATTGGCATCAGTTGGGACTTTACTTCACACCATTGATGTGTTTGGGTTAAAATTGCCGTTTTTAGGTAATTACCCCAAAAAGGGGTAGATATTCATAACTTTTGATTGACTTGGACGATTTCCTTCAAATTTTGCACAAGTTTAGTATCTTGACATGGGCACATTATGCAAGTATGATTTTGATGTCATGGGTTAATTTACCCCCATATTCAGGATCGAAAGGGGCGAATATGTGTTTTGAGTGGTTCTTATATTTGCAATGGTTTAACAGGCATCGGTTCGGACTTTACTTCACACCATTGATGTTTTTGGGTTAAAATTGCCGTTTTTAGGTAATTACCCCAAAAAAGGGGTAAATATTCATAACTTTTGATTGACTTGGACGATTTTCTTCAAATTTTGCACAGGTTTAGTATTTTGACATGGGGACATAATTCAAGTTTGACTTTGATGTCACGGGGTAATTTACCCTCAAAATCAATTCCGAAAGAGATGAACAAGTATTTTGAGCAGTTTTTGTGTTTTCAGTGGTATATTCGGTTATGTGTTTCCATTGATTTTTCGTATGAATTGTTCAATCTTTTGCCTGCAAGCCCACGTATTCGATGTCGAATCATTTCCTACCTTTTCAAAGGTTGCCTGCTAGTTACCATTAGCTTCTAAAACTCCCACTAACTAGCCATGTTAATAGTTGTTAACGTTAGATGTCTTTCTTAGTCTAAGTCCTGAAAGTTTAAATATAGGAAGCACTAGTCTACAATTTGTCCCGTTTACCTTACTATTTAATCATAGATGAAAGGTGACGTCATAATCTTAAAAAAATTAGACTTCTAAATTCCAGGTAAATTCTGGTGAATGCTCATTCCCGATAAATTTATTGGGAATAATTGAGAACTAGTTAATTTTGAAAATGCTCATAATACTGTCGGCTGGCTGCACTAAAATCGCTGTATATTGTACGCAGTGGGTATTCTATTTAACAATTAATCAGACTTTATTCAGTTGACTCAAATTGCCAAGATACGACTTCTATATAATCTTTCAGTAATTTTTATGTTGCATGTTTTGATTGTTTACCAATCTGTGGCATAAGTCGAATTGCCTTTTCTTTGCATTTCAGACAAATTTTGAATTCACCATTTCTAAGGCCAAGAAGACGTGCTTTTATTATACAGCAACCAGCCAAGTTGTTGATCAGAAGGACTGTGGATTTCAATACAAAGAAATTGGTGACCCACATGTGTTTTCCTTTCTGGTCCACCTGAATGGAAGTTGTAACGAAACTATCGACATTCATTGTCTTATTACAAATGTGGATCTTTCTAAGAAGCCCTATATAGAAAAAAGTCTCCAATTGAAATCCCGGAGTAAGTTTTTAATTCTTTTCAACTCTATCTTGAGAAAATTTGCTCTTTGTGGGCCATTGCCTGTTCTAGTTTAACTGTCCGGCTCAGAGAATATCATGACGTTCTCGGAATTGTCTGAAAATTTGCACATGGACCAGGTCAACTTCTAAACTAGAAAACTGAAGTCAACATTTTCAAATTCAAAATACCCTTACCTCATGGGGGCCTCAAAGTTAGTTGTCTAGACTTTATGTGAGGGACTTCATAGTTAATCAAAAATATCATAACAGTTAATGAAGACAGCACAAACTAAGATACTTTTTTGACACTTTGATAATTCAAGATTAACTGTAATTGATTTCACACCAGAGAAATAACTAACATAAAAAATACAAGTTTGGCAAGATAACGTCAAATACATTAACCACAATTGTCTCGGACCAGTGTCGGGAATCAATTATCTATCACATAACTGCACATCTCTGTAATTCTGTTGTTTATCTTATTTCTCTTCCATTCCTGTCTCAATCATCACCAAACTTGGCATATAGACAGGAATTGACATTTTACCTTGAAATAAGGAGTGCCATCCTCCAAAACCTCCTAATTTCCCCTGAAATCTATCTTCATTTCACACCTTTCACCTCCACCAACAACAGCCTCCTTCACTGAACTATACAAATGGCTCAGAAATATTCCACCCCACAAAGTTTGCTATGCCAGAGGGCAGCACAGTGTCAGTCACTCTGCTATACCAAGTGTCTGGGGAACTTTCTGTGGCATCTGTTATTAGTGTGTCATTGACCTCAACATATTTTTAGATACTTCTGCCCTCTACAATAAAATACTGAGCAATGTCATATCTCACAATTCTTCAACATCATGTACATTTCATTCCTTACCATCAACAGTTTATGTTCACCTATTTTTAATAATGAAAACCCACATTTTCAATCACACACTAACACAGACTGTTTACAAAATATAAATGAAGATATGCTAAGTGCTATTCATTACATACACAGTATCTATCATATTCACTGTATGGTGAAAAGTATTAACTTCACATTTCTAATGGGACTTGTAGGCTCCTTTCAACTTCTAATCATACCATAAATTCATGGATGTTTTACGCTACTCTAAACAAACTACTGATTGCCCACAACTACAATTTAACATTATTTCAAGTCTTACAACAACCATTAGTGCCTGTGGTTTCTCAAACTGTTCATATTATACCAGGAAACTTATTAGTCATTTCTGCACGACCATCAATATTCTCCAATATTTCCTATTCAATTTCTCTGTTTTACCTCATGCTCTCACTCCTGCATGCTATGTTTCTTATGTCATCACAAAATGTATGTTTTCTTCAATCACAATTTCTCCATCATCTTTTCTTATTCCCCTTTCACGGGTACTATGCTAATATAATATTAAATTACAATTATTCCTTACAATGACATGATTCTAGATTTGAGTCAGATGAAGTGAAAATTTTTGCTCTCCTTTTTTTCCGAATATTGGTCTAAAGTATTATCATTTCTTATGTATATTGTCCCAGGAATCTGAAAGTCAGAAATACACAATTTTTTAATCATTTCATTCTAGAAGTTTCTTTCTTTCAAGGGTATTGGAAATGTTAAATAATTTTTCATATCACTTACTTCGATGAAGTTCCATTGCTTAATATGTCTGAACACTACTCAATTTTCGTCAGAGAATAAGCCTACCTGGCCCTACCATAAATGTAATACTAAATCACTTAAGACAGGCTATCACACATTGAGAGAGAGCACATGCTATTTATATTGAACGTTTCAAACTTTTCGACTCAGCATTTGTATCCTCACCTGAACAACTAAATTGGCACCTTAATTTAGTCTGGCAGTGAAGGATGACAACCCTTCTACTGGGCTTGTGCTCTCAATTTGTTACTGCCATGGAAATTACATTGTATGCAACTATCTCACATATTATAGTTTTCATAGCTACGTGTTTTCCAATTTTGCAATTTGCTTCATTCCAAAACTGAGATGTCAGAGATTTAGCTGAATAATTTTGTTTATTATAAGCACAGATTTCAGGAAACTGACGAAGTGCATTGACACATGGATGATGTATGTTTCATTTGTTCTGGCTGAAATATGCTTCAAAGAACTGTAACTGAACCAAACAGACTACTTTGTCTCAAGGAGAGTTGCAATTACAGACAACAAAAGTTGTTTGGAATTGTGACGACTGGTGTCTTGTGAAAAACAGTAACAAATTTTGTTTGGAAAACAATGAAACTCATTTGGTGAGGTGTAACACTCAGCTTAGACATGCGCAGTGTGTTGTGGTTGCACACATATAGTAACATTGCCTGGCATTTTAAATTCCTTTGTCATTACTGCGAAACACTGTGATATAGAATTAAAGTGGACTGTGGCACTGTGAAAATGGCACTTAGTGACTCATGATAGCTGATGAAGTGTCATCTTCTCTATTTTCAACATGGGAGACATAGAGGCTGTTTGATTAGTCATGATCAAGAGTAAGCATTTGACTTCTCATAACAAATTTTAGAGTGAAAATCAGATGAATAATCCTTTCGTTTGGCTCTCACCAACAAGTGGGATAAGTCTCCTTCAATCAAATTAACATTGAGAGTATTGGGTTTGATCATGACAAATCATCAGCATGATGACACACAAAGTACCATTTTCACAGTGCCACAGTCCACTCTAATTCTATATCAAAGTGTTTCGCTGTAACTGTGATGTCAAACTCTAAACTGATATGTCACAGATTGAAGATTAGACCAATCACATTGACAGATACCCGATGATGTCACAGTTTAACTGCAAGAACGAAGTTTTCAAAAAACACATAGGCATGAAAAAGATAATAGATCGTTTAGGGTCTCTGAGACCTAAATTTTGTATTGATTATAAAGATTATCATAAAGAGCTGCCTCTCTGAAAAAACCCCATAACCAATCTGTTATTTGGATCGAACGTGGCAGACAATTACATGGATCTCTCAAAGGAGATGCTCTTTGCATGAAAGCATTCAACTTGACCTGGCGATATCTTGGATATTAAAAGCAGTGCTTTAATCATTTGTTTGTTTCAGTCATTTGTTATTTAACCCTTGTCATATCCAGTAACCCAGGTTTTATTTGAAAAACGTTATGCACCTGATAAGAGGAAGGGATTAGTTTGGGAAAATAAAATGTCATTAATGGAATAATTGATGATATC
Organism: Platynereis dumerilii; assembly: GCA_026936325.1. Lineage (NCBI taxonomy): Eukaryota > Metazoa > Annelida > Polychaeta > Phyllodocida > Nereididae > Platynereis > Platynereis dumerilii. The sequence goes on from JAPTHN010000035.1 coordinate 1,645,231, forward strand.
AGAAAAAAATTAATGGTACCAGGTAAAAAATAATTCAAGGGAAAAGTTTCTCTGCGTGCGAGATAGTGTTACAAGATTCATATATTTAGCCATCCAAGTGATTGGCCAAATATTCTTCCTCGAAAATCCAAAGAACAAGAGTAATCTGTGTCTCCACATAGTTATGCCATTGTGACATCTAGCAGTGCAAATTTCCAAACTTGTCATCAGGCACGTAAAAGTCTGAATTGGTCAAAACATATTGTTGAGATGATACAGTAGATACACTGTGATTTTTTTACATACAGGATGAATTAGACCACTGCCCTAATTCTGATGGATCACTGTACATTTCAGGTTGATCACTGCACTTTTTGGGATCATTGCAAACTTATTTTATAGTACCTTGCATTGATCAACTTCCAAACACTATAAATTGTAATTCCTTCCTTCTAGTTTCAAAATCAATTTTAGCCTCATAATTAACACTTTTGAAGGAAACACACCAATTCTTCGCCCAGAAACAAAATAATAAAATTTCTATATCTTTTATGCATATTTCAAAAAACGTAAAATATCCATTAATCAGATCACCAAAAGGCACAAGTTGATATATAGGATATGTGTGTACTAAATTTCATCCATGAGCATGCACACCATCTTCAAATTTTTTTAAGGCCTGCCTGCCTCTGAAGAAATTTGCGCAAATGACATATTCAATATTGAATAGCAAGCCACATTTGATGAACCATCATTGTAATGTCTATTTTTTAACAATGGAAAATATACAATTATCTGTTTCACAGGTGATATTCCAGAGATTTCCATTAATGATGAGAAGCAAGTGGAAGTTGGCCTTCAATCAGTGCCTGTTAAATGTACTGTAACAAACCGGTGCAACAATGGACCAGTGAGTATCACTTTCGTATTCACACTTACTTTTAGCATGAGAAGTAACAAAATGAATCTTCCCAAACGAAGGTGATTTTGCTAGAGCAACTATCAAGAAATCTTTGGAAATCCTACCCGACAGCGTTTTATTACACAATGATAGTAGTAGTAGTAGTAGTAGTTTATTGCGGCTTTTCTTTTTTTTTTTTTCACGCAGCAATTTGACTTTTCAACTTACAATTTTACTTGTTAAAAAAGTGGAAATTCAAGAAATTCAAATTAATTCGGTAGTCTGTAATGTTCTGATACATGATCCTGTAAATATGCAATGAAGGTAACAGCAAATATCAAAGCCAAAAAGCCCACCAAAAATGTCTTGCGGGCCATGTTATTTTATGACCTGAAGTACAATATAATATTTTCAAATCATTGAACATCAGTTACAACACTTTGCTAATGACTTGATTTGCTGAAATGCCTGATTTATCAATGTGGCCTTGGGATAGCTGAGGGGTTAAAATGTTTCACTTTGTGATTCACATAATTTCTGAACTTCATTCAATGTACGTGGTACAATTTTCTGAAAGTGTTTACTAACTATAATAATTTATTAAAGTGGCATACTGACAAGTTGCACTTTACTGTACAATGTCAGACCATCTGCATTCTTCTATTTTGGTGTGCCATCTGATTCTTTATCTTTAAACTTCAACAAGAGAACAAAAGCCATTAATCATGTAAGCTTAACAGTTGACACCCGCCATAAGGCATTTTAATAAAGATTATTTGATAATCTGCCTGTATTTGTAAACCTTTTTGCCAGTTTTTTTCCCAAACTTCATTAATTACCAAACTTTTTGGAAGGAGACTGGCCCCCCCTTCTCCGGCACTCCCGTAACTTCTTCTTGTCTTGTTAAACTTGACAAGTTTAAAATCACTCTTTCCTTTCAGCTTGAAATCTCAGGGGCGCATATGGCATCACTGGAAATATCTCACAAAAAGCATGGGAGCAGATTTACCACAACTGCAAAGACAACGGCTGTATTCAATGAAGCTGGGAACTACACAATTGTCTGCAAAGAAACAGGAAAGGAAAACTACTTTTCAAAGAATCTGACTGTCCATAACACAACTATAGCAATAATCGATGACGGTACATAATCAATAACTAATTATAGGTTTGGACATGGCTTGGAATGTATTTCCCTGGTATTTTCACCCGATCCCTTTACTTCCGGAGAACTAAAGCATTATTAAAGTAAAGTCAAAACATTCGCTTAACCATTCACAATTACCGAGTGTTAATAATTTTATTTTTTTTTACTGCTTATGCATGACTGGCAATAGGTTAAATCTGCTTCATTTAGTTTTCCATATGTCCCAGTGCATCTCTTTAAGTCTGTATTTCCCCATGCTTTTTTTCAGTAATGATTATATTAGCTGAAGAAAAATACTCTGTCAGGGAAGAAATATGCCTAGACATGGGATAATGCAAATAGTTCTCAATAGCAGTATTGGCACTTTCTCTTTAAAACACATTCAGTATGTGTTTTTCTGTGAAGTTAATGATTTGTGAATTAAAAAATGTTATTTGAACAGAAAATTGATCTTAATATTGCCAAAGAAGATTATGATTTTGGACCATGAATTTTTTTTGATGGATAGAAACACACACAATGATAATATCAAACACATAAACTGAAAAAAAAGTGTTTCTCGAGTTGAGAATTGCAGTGCATTTTACACCATTATAAATTACATGTAATTTCAGAAAAAATGGAACCAACTGGGAAAGATGCAATTATCTCGATCACAACTGTATCTGCCATTGCATTCCCAATCTTCATATTAACACTTTGGTAAGCTCAATTTCATTTTGCCATTATTATCTTTCTCATTAGATTGAGCCTCATTTTTAGACAGTTGGAAAAAAATCATAATCATTTCTATACATTTCTATACACAACGTAGACAGGCAGAATTAATTGACCAAAGTTCAAAGAATGAGTTACCTATTACAGTCTGTCAATTCGAAATGCTAAATTTGAGTGTGGTTTCATTTAGTTTTTGCATTCTGTAAGTATTGTCAGCCATTGATTTGTCATGATCATTAAGTTATGGGGAACATGTATGCTGTTGATGACTCATAATCACGATCATGTGCCATAGCTGTGAATATGTACGATGAAATATTTTTATGTTGGAACATGTGTTATCACAGGCATTAATTGTCATAACCACAGTTCACCCTTCAACAAATGTTTGGAAGGCATTTCCTTTTACTTTCTTCATCCATTCAATCTCTCAATCATGACAAAAGTGGCTCCTTCTATATTTGTATCATCAGGGTTTGTCGTTTGCTGTTGCTTATAAGATGACTGTGAACACTGAGCAGCAAGTCCATAACAATCCTTATTAGAGCTTTTTTTCCTCGGTGATTATAAACTGTAATCTCTGTGATCTCCAGAATGACTTTAGTCGCCAAAAATAGTTTATGGCAGTTTTAAGCTGTTATTTCTGTTTCTTGCAGTTATACATGGATTAATTTAGCATTGAGAAAGTCTGGTTTTAATGCAACATGATTTGTAACAACGAGAAACAAATAGGAGAGGGAGAAGCTTCATCATCTGAACAACATTGGGTGACTGAGATTGAGACTGAGATTAAGCAATTGACTGTTGGTTAACTCTGGTGTGGTTATACAAATGATTATACAAGTTTCAGTCACCTGGGAGTCTCAGAGGCGACCGTGGAGTGATTATGAATGTAAGAAATTTAAAATCACAACACTCAGGTACACCCACCTCCCATGCCTATGAAGATAGATAGAGAGACGGATAGATAACTTAGATAAGCATATAGCCTATAAACAGATAGATAGACAGATAGATATACAGATAGATAGACAAATAAATACTTGCATTTACTTTAAGAAGACGTATATATCTGTGTCTGCATCCCCCAAAATGGAAAATAACAAAACAAAAATGACAATTAGGTACATACACATGGGAAAAGGTAAACACAGCACATACACTGTTTAATTACTGCAGTTCCAGTGATTAATTACTGCAGTTCCAAGTTCGGAAAAGGTTGTGTTTTGTAAGCTGGCAATAGTAGACGTAGACTTGGAGATTACACAATACAAATGTGACAGAGCAGTAAGACCTCTGGGAGATTATGACAATTTATGAATTTATTGTATAATCACAGCATTTTATACCCACACTCAGACTGAGATTTTCACTTTGGGCCAAACTGTTTCAGAGGCGACTACAGTCATGGTCACACAACCCTTTGAATGAGAATCCAGTTTTAATCACATTTAAATGGGTGTCAAGTTCAGAGTCTATTGACCTGAGGCTCAAGACAGGGGATTATAGCCAGCAATCAGTGCAAAACAATACAACAAGATTAAAATTTTGTTACCTGTTTCTTGAAAGAGCCTCATGAACACTGTCAAAGTAGAAGATATCAGAGCTGAGCCATGGACTTATTGCCAAAAATATCTCAATTGAGACATTTTCAGGTCTATTTATCAACATGGAATTATCTATTTACTGAACCTTCATTGCAAGGGATATACCTGGAGAGGGCAAAATAAACGTATTGCCCTGTAGACGACAATATGCAAGGTAAGAGATCAAAATTCTCCTAAAACCATGTCAACACAGAAAACTTTTGCCAACTTACCTGGCAACTTTGAAGCCATTCAATTCAGTATCAAAGAAGTCTGAATGTGTACTTTAGCATAGATATAACCAACAATGATTACATAGAGAGTTCTGCATGGTGTTATGTTGCTGACAACAATTAGATTCATAGTAATTTGATTTTTTTTCAAACATGTGCTTTTCACAAGACATTGTTATGATCAAACAGGAAGTGGAACAACAGTGCCACCTTACCTACACATGTACAGTGAGGTTACCTGGTGATTATAATAACAAGTATTTTCACTATCTTTCTATGAAAAGTACATCCTGTTGATGGCTTGATGCCAATTTCTAGTACTTTAGTGCGTCCTTTGTGTCAGTGTCAATACTGAACAAGTAAAATGTCCCACACATAGGGTATATATGTAAAATGTGGAGGGCTGCACCATACATTTATTTATAAATATACCTGCTAGATATTACCTTGGACTGAGAATATCATGCATTGGCCCAGTTTAATATTGTTTTTATTTGTACAATAACTTCAGAATCACAACCACTTTAGTATAAATCAATGCAAAAAAATGCTGAGGTGCTCAAATTTAATTTGATTGTTTTTCACGAGGTTGGTTGGCTCCAGGTAGATCATTGATAAAATAGTTCATTTCTATTGCAAATCTTCACAGTTTTAGGAAATGTAACTGTTGACAGTGTTTGCTTGTTTAACACTATTTTCCAGAATGGTCAGTAATCCCCTTAGTAGCCATAGTCGCCACTTGAAGAGATTACGACCCATAATCACTGAGGAAAAAAAGCTCTACTAGAATATGTTACATAGTTGTTGAGAGTAGCAATGCCTGTGCAAGTTAATAGGGGACAACATGATACGGCCGGGGCGTGCACAGAGTGGTTTTGACAAATTATGCCTAGGATCACTCATCATCCTATATCAAGATATTTCAAACATGGCTTTAGATCTTACAAAATCAGAAGTACTGTGATACTAATGCAACCAACCTGTCTAGGGGCATTAACACAGTACTTGCTATTTGTTTCATGTAAATGATTTTTTTTTTTCAGACCTTTCATTCATATAAACACCTTTCCTCTTCTCTTCCAGTTTGTCAAGAAGAAAATGGAAACCATTTATCAAGAGGCTTACACAAAAACATTGGAGAAGTAGCATACGATCAGTTCTTTCTTTAAATAGTGACGAGGAGGCCTTACTTGGGTAAGACACACATTGTTCATTGAAAATAAGCTTAGGTTTCAGGAATGTAAATAAAACCAAACCTAAACAGGAAAAACTACTAATCTATTCATCATTTGAGCATCAATGAATTACAACCAAATAATCAGCACTTTTTGTCGAGAATATTTGGGGTATGAATTATTATCTTCTTGAAATTTATATTACTAAAAAGGCATTCTTGAGGTTTTCATTTCGCATCATATCAATATACATGACTTAATTTCAAAAGGTAAATGTTGAAGTCTTGTTTGATTTCATATACTGCTTATTTTGCTTTGACTGTCTAAGTATTTCCCTTTGTTTCCTTTTTTGATGGATAGTATGATTGTCGTTTCAAGAAATCTTCCTACAAGGATTCTCAAATTAAATCCAATGAATTAGCATCCCACCAAGACGTTCAGCACATCTCCAAATTGTAAATGGAAATAATTTTGGGTTATTATCCTACATATATATCCTTTTTGGCAATCTAAACTGACTCTTAAGCAGCAAATGGCGAATAAGATCAATTGGATAAATCACAGTCCTTGCCCAAAGAACTTTTGCAACTGGTTATTCGAATTTTCATAGTTTAATACTGAATCAGTTCAAGTTTTTTTTTTTTTCTAGGTCTGAAAGTGATGAAGGAACAAGGGCATCAACCCAGATTCGTCCAATCGACAGGCATGTGCAATTTGTTTACTACTAATGATATTATGATAAACTTTTCAATAATTGCACATTCATAAAGTGTTCAATATCTACTCAACTAAAGTAAGACTAAACAAGCTTGTTCGCTAAAAAGGTACTCAAAGCCACCAGCATATGCTGGAACAGCCCTGCTTTCTTCCAGACAATATTTGTTTGAAGTTGAACTCCTCACACTCAGTTTCTGTTGACTGCTCCCGCGTGGGCATTCTGACCTCTTCTGACGTCAGGATAATATACAGTTATCGCACAGCACCGCGTGCAATATCAGTTTTTATGGCACCGAGGTGACTAATATTGCACGAGGGCGCAGCCCGAGTGCAATATTAGTCACCAAGGTGCCATAAAAACTGATATTGCACGAGGTGATGTGCAATAACTGTTATATCATATGGTTTTTTGAGACAAATGCAAAGAAAAGGGCTGGAATTCTGACGTCTTAACACTTTTTTTTGTTTCTTTTGACCCACATATTTAAAATTTCTCTCTTCAAAATTCAATATATATTTCACCCCCAAAAAAGCTTCACTCTTTTGGAATCCATAAATGATATACTTAATGATGGGTCTTCTTTATATTTATTTTCTAAAATTTTGTAGCAGACTTTAGATCTCTTTACTCAAGAAAGTCACTGAAAATTGGGAATAATGCTGTTTTTCGGCCCCTTAATGCTTTATACTGATTAAACAAATAATATAAGCAATACAAAAAGTTGATATCCACTTAGCCCACTTACTTATCCCTTTAATATACAAATCTTTTGCCACCGCAATCATTTTCCTGTCTATTTCCATTGCTGTGCGGTGATTTATTTTCTACTTAAACCAAGAAACGATCCTGTGCTGCTGCAAGCTAAACTGTGTTTCTTTTGAACTACATATCTAAAATGAATCTGTTTTTCGGTAACTTATTGCGTTGTTCTGATAAAAAATAATAATATAATCAGTACAAAAAATAAATATCCCAATAGCCCTTAAATAGACGCATCGTTTGTGGCAAAAAACAGCTGTCTAACTGCCTTCGTTGCTGTACAGTGCACTTTTTAAAATTGAAAAACAAAAATTGTTTGTCAGCTTGTGGCTGCAGCAGTACTGTAACGTGGTGCTTCCTTTCAGGTCCGTCCAATCTTTCACATGTTAAAATGAGCGTGCAATAACATGCGTGCAGTATCGTAGAATATTGCACGGCTGTCAGCCAATGAGAAGTGAGTATTTCCGCTAGCCATATGATATTGTCTGATATCACACTGACCACCCCTGATGTCACAATAGGTCGAATTGCCTGCAGGACGTGTTACCCCATATATGACCTGTGCCCCCCCAGGTGCCCCAACATGAACTTTCCAATTGTAGCAAAATATACAATTAGTAGTTATAGAGGGTGCCGCAGAATTGCCCATTGGTGCCCCCCGCTCGAAACCCCCCAGTTACGCCACTGCTGACAGCTTGTCGGTCATGGCTATATGATGACAGAATTGCTGTGTTAGTATCCCAACACACAGAAGAGACAACTGCTGAAGAACACATGCAACTTGAGTTACTAGCAGAGTTTTGCGGAAAACTTAACTCTGCAACATTAAAAATGCACACAAACTTTTAAAAGTGACAGAATTTCTAAACTACTCAAGTTAACTAGATGATATTCACCAATCAAGCACCATACCTCCTTCAAGTCTCCTTATCTAAAGATTGTGATATTTGGAAATAATCTAGCATTTTTAAGAGAGCCAGGTATGATTTTGTCAGTTTTTGTAGGACCATCTCAGATCTATGTTACAAGCTCCAAATGATGAAAGACTTAACATTGAAGGTCCCTAACTAAAGGGACAAAAATACCCAGCCTAGTGCAATTTGTCATCAGTTATTGTGTACTGCAGTGGTGGAGCTTCTAAGTTTCTGGAGGGGGCCACAGGCAAGTTGGACTTGCAGAGATACTTTCCCCATAGCAAGGAGTACCCTCCTAATTGACCTCCAATATTAGGAGGGTACTCATGCCACAGAGGAGGTATCTGTGAGTACAATTTACAAATCAAGTATATGTTTCCCCCTCTTGATACACAGTAGCTACACCAGAGAGGCAGCAGCCACTCAACCATGACAATTGGGTCAACTGGTCATGGTTGGGTGATTGGGGACCATCTCCAAAGCACACCTGCAGCATATCCCATAGAGATTTCCTTCAAGAAATTGGTCAAATATAGCCTAAGTTTATGAAGATTTGGGATCATATAATAGAAGTGTACAAACATACTGTATGAAAACATTAGATATTTAACTGCTCACTACTCCTATGATGTTCACATTTTATGAAAAGTGTAATAATCCTAATAAGCAAGGAAGAACTAGTTTGTTGTTATAGAAATTTTTTTATGACAAAAAATATTTATAACAACTATAATTAGGCATGTCCAATCATGAGGTAACATGCAGTAGGTTTGTCAAATCACAGTAGGTACATTGGAGGTATAGATGTGACTACACATACATAGGAAATCAATTGAATATTCAGAAAATGAAATATGTGTTTGAAGAAACCTCATATTTCACACAAAGGTCCCTACAATTCTTTTTTTTTTAAAGAATTTCTTGTTTAAGTTTTACTGTGATAAATTGAGCTTGTTTAACAGCTGCAGTGTGAAGTGTATGTTGTAGATGGTACCATATGTTATTTTGAAATTCCTTTTTTTTCCAAAAGTGTTCAGAGTGTTGTCTGAATAATTTTTCTTACATTTACTTTGACTATGGATTTAATTTTTGTTTTAGGCTGTTGTGGGACATTACAATAT
>JAPTHN010000035.1:1654502-1798840 GCA_026936325.1 Platynereis dumerilii
TCTTTCATAATTCACCTACATCTAGGTACAAACTGAGCTGAATTGTACTGCCACCTGGGGAATCATATGCCAACTGGCTCTCAGCAAACACAATCCTGTAGATGGAGATATCAATGTTAATATATAAATGCATGAAGGTTGTGCCAACTGGACCGAAAAGATACATTTTGAGGGCAGTAAATAGTAATGAGGGATATTGCTCAAAATAATTTCTTGTGAAATGTATGTGCAAAATATTGGGAGAAGAAATGAGGCAATAAAATTATAAATAATAGATTTTATAACACGAAAACTAAAAAAGAAGAATTTAGTAAAAAGTTTGTTTGCAAAAATAAATTGGGGAGGGAGCTGGGCAAGGTATTTAGCAAAATTAAGGTTAATCAGTGTTTGCACTGCACTGTTGCTTCAGTAGTATGCAGTTGTCTCCCTGACTCAACTGGAGACAAAGGAGCTATTCAGCTGCAACTTATTTCCTGGTATTTTGAAAACGTGCCAGTTATGTAATGAAATAAAATGTAAATGTGAGTAGTCTACTTCATCGTCTGCCCATTATGCATTTATTAAATACTTGAACAACATGTTATTTGATATTCATTTATTGACAGTTCTGTTATAATTTTGTTTCAGAGAAAAGCAAAAGAAGAAAAATGTCCTTCGGCTAAAAAATTCCATTCGTGGCATTGGCACTGAAAACAACATTGTGGAAAAAATATCCAGCTTCATTGAAAGAGGGCAAAATCCAAGAAAGGTTCATAAAGGGGAAATAGAAAAGTTTTCCTTTTTTCAGGTAAAGATATTGGTTCTATACTGTGAATGTATGTTGCATGCTGATACATTGTATGTGTTTCATCATGAGTCAATTTCATTGACTATACAAGATTCAAAATCCTACACATGTAGCCTACACATTTAAAAATGCAGTTTTGTAAAATTCATTTCCATTATTTTTCTTTCCAGGAGCATCCAAACTGCATAGGGTATTTTGCTGTTATATCATCCCAGTCTTTGAATAACCACAACTTCTGTGTATACCTGGTGTCAGTTCTCAGGCGGTTGGCATTTTGCACACCGAACAACAAGAGTACCTTTGTGCTTGTGGTTGTGGACAAAGATGCTGTCTCTCTTCTGAATGATGCTCAAGATAAGACAATTCATTGGCCCATTGATCTGCAAGCCATACCCAGAGTGGATGCATGTTCACCACTTGATGATGGTATTCTCAATCAGATTGTGTCAAAACTACAAGGTAAGTCAACGGCTATGCATTCAAGATTACAACCTGAGTATTTATCCTTGTAAATGATAATTGTGGTAGTGCAGTGTCCCTGACAAAAGCTTGGATAATTATACATGAAGACAGTGAATAACTAAGCTAACGAGCTGGATGCTGGATAATACAGTTAAAATACATAGGAATAATGTATAAAATGGAAATTAAGAAGACATTGTTATTTTGCTAGTTTGTCTATTCATTTTATAACTTTGCAGATCGGCGGTCTTAAAAGTGCATTAACCAACAAGAGATGTCAATCTTGTTGCAAAAACTACATACCACAGTGCAATAGTTGTCCAGTTTATTCGGAGAAAAAAAGTTACGTTGGACCATTTGTAACATTAACAAACCGAGTAGAGTGCACTATATTGACACTTCAATAAATCCAGATGCTATAGCTAAGATTCGATATTCTTTGTGTGAATTGTCATTTCAAAGAAGCATAACTGCTATAGGTGTCCTTCAGTTTGATGGACAAATAAATTATGGCATAACTTTTCAAGTTAGTTCATGAAAATTTACCATAAATTATCATCACTCACTATGCAAACTCCCTTGTCCATTCAGTTAGTTCACATTGCTCAATTATTATTTGTACCATCACCTTTAATATCACTCTCAATCAGGGTTGGGTTCAAATACAAATATATTAGTATTTGTATTTGTAAATACTGTATTTGTATTTGTATTTAAATACTTTTTCGGAAATTAGAAAGTATTTGTTTTGTATTTAAATACTTTGCAAAGTATTTGTATTTGTATTTAAATACTTAGCAAAGTATTTGTATTTGTATTTAAATACTTTTGGCAGTTTTCAAAAGTATTTGTATTTGTATTTGTATTTGCATCAAAGTATTTGGTATTTACAAATACTTTTTTCAAATACAAGGTCTTTAAATGGATAATAAAAAGCATGCATCCCTTAATTTCAAAAGTGGATATAACTAATGTGTCTATCTTTATACAATCATTTTGTTACTATATTTAGTTTAAATATTATTTCTGAAAGTATAGCATTTTAATGATTACCATCTTAATTTCCTCAGAAGTGCTTAGTTTGTTGTCTGTACACAAACATACATGTACTGTGGTACAAGTTAATTAAATAAAAGTAAACAAGGTAAAAACAAAAACAATGATAAAAACGACTAGTATTACAAAAGTATTACTTAAAAACAATCATGACACACACAATGTGTTAATCATATCTGAAACATCATCCATAGACAGATATTATAACTGTCTCTGTGTTGTTAGGTTTGAAGAAGTTAACAAAAACTCAAGAATCCAATGGACTGCACAAGTTAAATACAAGTCAGCTTCTGTCCTATCTTCCAATTTTAAGAAAATATTTGTTGAACACACGATACAAATGAAATATAGTGTATGAGAAGTCATGTATTATAATTGTTTGCATATTAAGTTTAAAATATGAAAGATTTTCTTTAATTAATTTAATACACATTTACCTATAGTAGTAATTTTGTATAAATCTCACTTACCTATATATACTAAATATATTTTCTTTGACAAAAAATGTTCCATTAATTTAACAGTTACAGGTAAATGTCCATTTTATTTTGTCTAATAGTATGAAAGACACAACTATCACACATTTTGAATTTAACTGCATGCTATTCTAACACTGGCTATTGTCTCAATTGCTATTCAAACAAGGCCGTGCATTGTCTTTAGTGAGCAATGGTGCATTGCAATTATATAGGGGTACCATTGTATGGACGTTAATTATGCACAAATAGCAGTTATAAAAAGTTCAATTATTTTGCATTTATAATGTCTACATCATTATATATTTAGAGGTCAATTTGCAAGTAAAAGAAAACTTTTTTTTAAGCACATACCAAAGTTCCAGTTATTGTTGTATATTGATCATTAGTATAGCCTCACTATCATGGAACAATTTCTAAATTATAATGCCTTCTTGTTGAATACAAAAAAGTATAGTTTATTTATATTTTGGAATTGAGAGGGCTGTCAACAGTGAATAGAATTTCCGATATTGACTTATTTTTAGCTAACGAAATATGTTGTTAAATGAACGACACACATATTTCTCTATTTTATATTAATTCTTTATTGTGCTTTATTTTTCACAAATTTTCCTAGTCAAGCATTCAACGAATTCCTGGTAATGAAAATAGGTATTTTAATGAAACAAATGTGGCATATAGAACAAAAACACGGGATTTTAATGAATCTAACATGATTATTCTATCCCAAAAGAACCCTTACAAAATTGGCCAAAAAGAACCTTCTGCCTGGACCAATCACAGAGCAGTGTTCACCACTGCACCTCCCCATAGCCAATCACAGATGGTGTTGTTGGTGTTAGTAATTTCGCCCTCTGTTATGTAACTTTTGTTGAAAAGATCTGACTGAAATATAGCTACATACTAAATTAGTCATTTCACTTATTAAGTTGACTATAGTTAGTCCTTTGACTTGTAATGTAGGAAGTGAAAATCATTGTGAATCAGTGAAAAATTTGTATTTAACCTGGAATTACTTGGTTTATTTTGAAATATTCATAGATTAATCAATATTTACCAATTGATAAGCAGTCTCAATCTCTAATGATGATTTGATTATTACAGTTTTAAGTTCAAGATTGACCTCATGTAGCATTGCCAGACAGCATAAATGATTACAATGGAAAATTATGTAGCACTTAGTCCCAAAATACTTACCAAAAATTCAACAGACACTAGTTTTACTCAAATTGTGTCTGAGGATATATATTTTTCGAATTTGAATCAGAAAACAAGACAAGTAACATATTTGCAAAGCATGCTTGAAATGAAGTAGTCTTTGAGGATATTCAGAAGTAAACAGGGTCTTCCATGGGATATTTCCTCCAGCTTCAGAGAAGCAACATCTAATGGGCAAAGATTCATACACTGGATACAACATGGAGAGCCAGCACTCTGAGCAGTTGCACCCTTTCCTTTGATAGATAAGTAGTTTGCTCCTAGCCCTGCACCTTTGTGGGACAGGAGTCATGAACCATCTCATTGAAAAATCTTGAGATTTGGAAAATAGGGTTTGGGAGAATCAATTTTTCTCTGTTAGTTTTACTCAGTTTTGTACCTAGGACAAAATTGAAAAGACATACTGAAAATAGGTAAAATACGCTACTGACATCTGCAAAATTAACATTTGAACTCCAAAGATCAGTTTTTTTTTCATGAAACATCATGGAAATGGCAGTCTCTGATAAGTTAGTGATGTCACAAACAAATTTGGTTACGTCATAGCAAAGCTAAAGTGACTTCACTGCTTTCACAGCTGAAACTCTCTCTTTTTTTTAAGAATTTCTCTGCACTTCGTAATAATTTACTCCCAATCAACAATGAAAGAATGCCTTCAGAAATAGTGCCATCAGTAGATTGGTATGTTAGGTGAATGAAAATCTAAATTCTATGAACTTTGATGCCTTAGTTTAGTTGCCATCTTATTTCTCCTAATTGAGTATCAAAATCTCAATATTTTTCATGGAATGACGCATGACCCATGCTACGCATGTGTCCCAGGGTTAGTTTACTCCTGCATGCATACTGTCTACAATATACTTTGTTTGCATGAAGTCCCAATATTGCAAATTTTTACAAACTCTTGCACTGGAACGCTGCTGAAATTGTATTAATGCTCCACTAGGTATTTATTGTCGCACCGACCAAAGTACAAAAACATATACAATTAAGCACGGTCAAAACAGTGTAGAACATCAAAGCAAAATGGAGAAATCTGAGCAAAGTCTTTAGAGAAAAATTCAAGAAGGCTGATGTTATTGTCAATATTGTATGTTGTTCTTAGGTTTTCAGTTACTGGACATTTCATGAGCACATGATGCTCTGTTTGCACTTCGCCACATTCACACAAGCGGTCTCCTAATTGAGTCCGTGACCAACGCCCTGTTTCTACTCGGAGACGGTGGCTGGAGAGACGAAGTCGTGTACATGCGATCCGATGGTGTTCTTGAATAGCAGGGCCACACGAGTACAAAGTTGGGCATGACAGTTCAGGGTTAAGGGACAAATAAAGAACGCGGCGTGATGATGATGACACTCTGATTTTCTGCTGGATAGCTTGGAGATTTTCCAAGACAAAATTATGATTGGGGTCTTTCTCCAGTAATTTTTTTATCAATAAACCGGACTTGGTTCGTTCATCAATTGCTTGAGCGATAACCTTTCCCACTGTTGTATCTGAGAAGTCATTACGGGATGTCAGTTTGTGAAAGAAACGAAGTTGTCTCTGGCGTATAAAGCTCTTTGCATCACTTTTTAAAAACCCAGTTCAGCTAACACAAAGTCATTACATGTCGTAATTCTCACATTGAGCAAGTTTTTAAGGGTGGACATGTAAATTGATTCAGTTGCACGTAAGTCCTCCGTTAGCCACGTTTCACATGAATAGAACAAAGCACTCGCTAAAGCACTTTCCCAGACAGTTTTCTTAACTTCAAATGGAGCATCACTGTTCTTTGTCAAGAAGGACGTAAATTTAAAGGTGTGACCAATTTTTTACTTAAAATGTTGGTCCACTTGTGCCTTAAAGCTGCCGGGAAGAATCGTAGCTCCAAGATAGGTGTATTGGTCCGTATATGCAATTTCAACATCATTGAGAGTGAACTTCTCATAATCCATGGCATTCACTACATTGTAAATAGAAATCAATTGAAATCTTTCTAGGTTCCAGTATTCTTATGAACATGCTGGGTACCATTGTGACACTATAGGAGAAAACTGGGCTGGACAATTCGAAGCTGTGTACTATTCACAGAGATTGTGTTTATGATGTCAGAAATTAATATTCTTCTAGAATTATGTGCACTAGCATTATACCCGTTCTACGAACGGGAGGTTTGAGAGCCAAGGCATAAGTTATGGCTTGATAGCATAAGTTGACACAAACATTTAGGCCCATTGGCAAACATTTACGCCCATTGGCAAAACATTTGCGCCCGTTGGCAAACATTTGCGCCCGTTGGCCAACATTGGCTAACATGTGCACCTGTTGGCAAACATGTGCGCCCGTTGGCAAATATTTGCGCCGGTTGGCAACATTTGCGCCTGTTGGCAAACATGTGCTCCCGTTGGCAAACACTGGCCCGTTGGCAAACATTTGCAGCCGTTGGCAAACCTGTGCACCCGTTGGCAAACATTTGCGCCCGTTGGCAAACATGTGTGCCCGTTGGCAAACATTTGCGCCCGTTGGCAAACATTTGCGCCCGTTGGCAAACATTTGCGGCCGTTGGCAAACATTTGCGGCCGTTGGCAAACATTTGCACCGTTGGCAAACATTTGCGCCCGTTGGCAAACAATTGCGCCCGTTGGCAACATTTGCGCACGTTTGCAAACATTTGCGCCTGTTGGCAAACATTTGCGCCCGTTTCCAAACATTTGCACCCGTTGGCAACATTTGCGCCCGTTGGCAACATTTGCGCCCGTTGGCAAACATTTGCGCCCGTTGGCAAACATTTGCGCCCGTTGGCAAACATTTGCACCCGTTGGCCAACATTGGCTAACGTGCACCCGTTGGCAAACATGTGCGCCCGTTGGCAAACATTTGCGCCGGTTGGCAGCATTTGTGCCTGTTGGCAAACATGTGCTCCCGTTGGCAAACACTGGCCCGTTGGCAAACATTTGCAGCCGTTGGCAAACCTGTGCACCCGTTGGCAAACATTTGCGCCCGTTGGCAAACATGTGTGCCCGTTGGCAAACATTTGCGCCCGTTGGCAAACATTTGCGCCCGTTGGCAAACATTTGCGCCCGTTGGCAAACATTTGCGGCCGTTGGCAAACATTTGCGGCCGTTGGCAAACATTTGCACCCGTTGGCAAACATTTGCGCCCGTTGGCAAACAATTGCGCCCGTTGGCAACATTTGCGCACGTTTGCAAACATTTGCGCCTGTTGGCAAACATTTGCGCCCGTTTCCAAACATTTGCACCCGTTGGCAACATTTGTGCCCGTTGGCAACATTTGCGCCCGTTGGCAAACATTTGCGCCCGTTGGCAAACTTATGGCCCTTGGCAAACATTTGCGGCCATTGCCAAACATTTGCACCCATTGCCAAACATTTGTGTCCGTTGCCAAACATTTGCGCCCGTTGGCAAACATTTGCGCCCGTTGGCAAACATTTGCACCCGTTGGCAAACATTTGCGCCCGTTGGCAAACATTTGCGCCCGTTGGCAACATTTGCGCCCGTTGGCAAACATTTGCGCCCATTGGCAAACATTTGCGCCCGTTGGCAAACATTTGCGCCCGTTGGCAAACATTTGCGCCTGTTGGCAAACATTTGCGCCCGTTGGCAAACATTTGCGCCCGTTGCCAAACATTTGCACCCATCGGCAAACATTTACACTAATTGGCAAACACTTACACCCATTGGCAAACATTTACACCCATTGGCAAACATTTACACCCAATGGCAAACATTTACACCCATTGGCACCCATTGGCAAACATTTACACCCATGGAGACCCATTTAAACATTACACCCATTGGCGCTTGATAGCATAAGTTGACACCTCTACCCCCTAACTGAAGTGTGGACACTGGGGCATTATGTTGTTCATATATAATCCAATAGGGGAGTTGTGTGCGTAGGTTGTGATTTGCAGAGCCCTCTGTTGTTATTTGGTAAAATCATTTGTTTACATTAAATGGAGTGGTGGATGGGGGATGAGAAATGAAGACTTTTGAAGGATTATTACGGAATACTGTTGAGCAGTAGGGAGGAGGGGACCCCCCATTAACACGGAGGGAAGAGGTTAGATGAAGTGGATTGGCATATTTGGGGGATGGGAGTGAAAGGGAGGGCAGTTAGTGGCTACATTGAGCATAGCAACCATGCTGGATTTGGTGAGTTGTGTTGCTAGGCAGCGGTAATTATATAGTGATGATGACCAACTTCCCACTGACAAATGCTTATATAGCCTGCATGCTTTTATTGGATGAAGAATATTTGTGAATGATAATGTTTCATATGCACTTAGTGGTTATCTACTTCGACAGTAACAGGTGCAAGAATGATACTTCTCAGATTTTAGAAGTGATTTTTATTTAAAATAATTGCAATATATCATGTAAAGAATATGACAGAGCGGAGATTGCTTTTAAAGATCACTCAAAGTCTCTGACTCACTGTTTGAGTATTTTGAAATCACTAGTTTCTTTTAAGAAGATGGATAAAATTATCATATATCACAAATGGTCTCTTCAGACTTCACTTTTCATCAAAATTTTGTACACTTGTTGGCAAGTCATCAATTGTTGCTGCCAGAGGTCAGCCGATTGCTGTCTTGCTTGCATGTTCCCAAAGCTAACTGACACAGTGGGGCGTCATAAGTGGGATTATGATAGGATTTTTGCCTGAAAGTCATAATACCGATTTATATGTATACCATTTCAAATAGAATACTTTGGAAATCATTGAGTGGATGAACCAATGGCAGCTATGGCATAGGAGTCCGCCCTTGGATGAAGGCAGTGAGTGGTTCTCCACTCAATACTTACTCAACCTTAATGATTTTTTGCACTGGAAAGAATTCACCTCTTCAGAATTTAGTGAAGATGGTTTTAAAATCATATGAACTCTGCAGTTTGGGGAATGAAGGGAAAGAACAATCAGTTGATTCCTGTTATGACTTATCGTAATATGGGGTGAATTGGGACAGAATTGGCGCTTTTTCTGTGATAACATGGACAGAAATCAACTCAGAAATCGAAATATGGTGTCAAATTGTGTCTGAGCAGAAGATCTAACTTTCTGTTGCAGCTTGAAATGATATCTTAAATTGCCAAGGCTGAGGGCCGAAAAAACCACTGTCCAAATTCACCCCACAGTTTGGGGTGAATCGGGACAATCCATTATTTCCATAATCAATACTTCCTACCCTGTCAGCAGGGCCGGATTATCCATAGGGCACAGTGGGCACTGTGCCCAGGGCCTCACATGGCAAGGGGGGCCTCAAAATTTTGAGAAAAAAAAAAGAAGAAAGTCACAGCTCCAAGGTACTCCCACGCTTTTACAGAGACATACAATATCGAACTTCAACGGTTCACAGAGGCCTCAGAGGCCCCCTCAACTTTGGTGCTCTGTCCTTCAAAACACATTTGGCTACCAATTTTTTCAGGAATTATATAAAAAGTAATCATTGATAACTGCAAAATTTTTATAGAAACCAATTTGTTTTAATTTTTCATTTTTGTTTATCCATTTGAATAATCTTCTTTCCCTATTTTTCTATTTTTTTTTTGATTACTTGTAGTGGGGGTCCCTTGCTACGAAATTTATGTTTCAGATAGGAACTCCCAATAAACAAATAAAGTTAATCAATCAATTAATCTGTGTTGAAAACGAATCTGATGTTACAGAAATTTTCACTTTCCTGCATGTAGGGCCAAAAAGAACCTGACATCACACAAGGGCCTCTGAGGCCCACTCCCCTGTTAATTTCTTCCATCTTTACTTGTTGATATTTCAGATCATTAATAGTTGCTCAGAATATTCCTCAATAGTCAGGACATAATATTACAGAACAAAATGAATGATCGATTTGTGAATTATAATTTTATTCAATAAAACTCAGCTGATATATATAGATCCGCTTAAATTTCTAATGCAATTAAGGCTTAATACTCAAGCACAAAATTTTAGGATAAGTCAAGAAGTACAATATTATCTTTTAAACCTGGGTTCCTTATAATCAAAATAATGAGACTGTGTTGCCATGAATCAAATGAATAGAATTTAATTTTGTGGTACAAGCCTACAATTATGTGTATCTCAATTTATGGGGCTTCCGATTCTTTTCTGAGCATAAATAGAGAGTGGTCTCTTGAGACCCATGTGCACTGTTTCGGCCCCCCCCCAAAAAAGAGATGTACCCCAGGGTGAGTTGAAGTCATGATCATTATGAATGAGCACCATAAACTATTTGCATCTATACTGGTAAAGTTTCTCAGTATATCATGAGCATTTGCAGTTTTGGGGTGCTCAAGATTCAAACTTGGTCAAATTTTCTTTTATTTTGCTATTTTCATATTTCCACCGTTTTTACTAACTTCTAAAATATATATGCAAAAAAAAACAGACTCCATTAATCTACAGCCAAGCAAAGATTCTGACTATCCCAATTTGCTGAATAGTCCTTGAAATGGATTTGATATATGATCTCAGCGCACTATAAAGTGTGTCATTTTACATATATCTTTGATTAATCAATATTATCTGCAATAATAGTTTTAGATAATGGTTACAAATGTCTATGACCATCACAAGGTGCTGGAGATCTGAGAAAACAGTTTTTGTCGTTTAACACCATTAATAATAACTTTTAACCTGAAATCTTCATTTTTAACGTATTGCAAATTTTTGGGTTAATTTTAACTTCAAAAGCTGGGTGGAAGATGGGGGCCTCAGTGCTTCAATGTGCCCAGGGCCTCCTACACCCTAGATCCGGCCCTGCCTGTCAGCATGCCTCGGCGGTCCAACGTCGGCCCAGCGTCAGTCCGATGTCAGCAGCGACGGACCAGCTTCGGGCCGACGTAGGACCGCCGAGGCATGCTGATAGGGCTATAGCTTCTTTAAGTGATTGTTTCTTATGACTAAACATTACAAAACATCTTCTAAATGCAAGATATGTATTTTGAAGAAAATCTGAAATCAATTCCTTTGATAATATCCAGATTTCAAAAAAATTTATTAATGACAGAAAACTATCAAAAACTGCAGTTATCTGCTAATATTGCCAGTGATTAATAATTATGGACTAATCCTTTTAAATACATGATGCCAAGTTCAATAATATTTATCAAGAAGCCATGCTTGTACAATCAAATGAAAATTGGTTGAGTATATTTTGATTACTCCCGAAACTTTGCCATTGACCTGGATCTGAACCCATAACCAAACATACATAATCCAATGTCTAGTCATCTATTCTGGTCCCCTGAAACCATTTTAAATTGAAAAAAAGTTTACTGCGAGTTTGATAGCTCTAGTAGGCCCTATTTATACTTTTTATTGTACTAGCAAAGTTTTGACCAGCTTGTATTTTTTCAATTTCTGCAGGGCCATGTCAAAAGTGCTGCAGCTCCTCACTGCTTGCAGTCAGAGGGATGAAATTCAACCACAATATACGCTGGTTTGTTTACTATAAATGTGCAAAAAAGCAAATTCCCGAGAGCAGTTTAAGTTATGGTTTTTGGAGGAAATAGAACTCTTTCCTGTTCTGTCCCGATTCACCCAAGTGTCCCGATTCACCCCAAATTACGGTAGTGAACTTTCTAGTAATGCAGCACGTGGTCAATACATATGACTGTGACAATCCCAACAACACAAGAGATTAATTGATGGTGATGAAAATGATGGCACAGATAATTGAACAGTGTAGACTAACTGTATGGACTAGGTAGATCACTGTTATTATTATTATATTGTTTATTATACACTTTTCGTACAAAGGTATATTATGTTGCAAACATTTGTGATGATCTGTGGCAAATTGTCTTGAACTAAATAAAATAATCAATCAATTATGCAATCAATTGTCTATTCAATTGAAGGACATCTAATGTGGATCTGCTTCTTTTTACTGGTGATTGATACAAAAAACAGTTGGCTTTTTCGAAGTGTCAACTACAATACAGTACACCCTATTGGGGTCATGAATGTCAAGAAACTGCCCAATGCCCTCTTTTATGCTCACAACAAAAGTAAAGGTAAATGCACTTCATTAAATGTGGGTAGCCAAGCTAAGTCATTGAGTGAATGAGTGAGTGAGTGAGTTTGTGTTTTACGCCCCGTCAGCACCGGTGTGGGCTATTTAGAGGCAAAGCTAAGTCAGTGACTTTTTTCCAGTTTGGCCCACGGCGCCTCCAATTTACGTCTGATGCGAACAACGATTTCTTGGAATGACATTAGGACCAGCCTGGGTATTGAACCCGGGTCCCTTACTTGTGAGGCAAGCACTCCATTGACTATGCTATAACGACTGACAATGTGTTCCGTGCCCCAAACAACCTGGGTCAGGGTGCAAAGATCACCAAATTTGAGTGGGTGGTTGCTGAGTTATTACCACATGATGGTTTAGGTCGGCCATATAGGATGCCATTTTGAAAAAGAAAATTATTTACGTTGGTCTGATTTGGTAAACTTTTAGTGTGTTAAAATGTACATCTAACCCAAACAGAATCAGTGGAAGAACATTTTGTAGCTAGTTCTTCAGATCGGTACATGTATATAATGCAATAATCTATGGCCTAGTGTGTTAATTGGATGGATCCATTGCAGCATTATAGTTGGTCCAGTTCAGCACAAATTCAGCCTTTTCTAGCACCAGTTCAGTCAATGAGGTGTTTGTGCCTTGAAAACACTATATTTGGAACCCCCTTTTCCTTCGTTTTTGGACCTAGAAGAGAAGATGAATGGCTTCTTCAATTGACATTGGCATCTTGAAATCCTGCTTTTCATGAGATTTGCATGCGTCATTCTGGATTCCGCCAAAGATTGCATGACCAGGAGTGATTAATTATCATGGACTGATCTAACCGTAACGGAGGATCCTGAAGTTCTGAATATATCATACCACAACCACATAAAAAAAAAATTGGCAAACCTACGTCCTTTAGAGACTACTCCATGGTATTGAAGCCACGGTATTACCAAATTGGGACATTGCAAAAATTTACAACTTCTATCTACAAGAGGACGCTTAGACAACTCCAGTCACTACATACATCTTTGGCTGGGATCCATATACTGACTGGTAAACTGGCCATACAAGGAATCCTCCATCTCAGAATGCTTAACCTCTATGGGAACATCTGCATATTGAACAATCATAATGCCTTTAGACAACTGGCCTTCAGACAACTTGCTTTGAGACTGGAATGCAAGCACAGCTCGTACTCCAAAAATGCGAACCTAGGAGTACAATACCATCTAAACATCTTTGAAAACCTTAAAAAAGCAAGCTAGAATGGAAGAGAGAAGTCAAGGAGAAAGTTAAGCACTACTGGCTAGTGAAGTGAATGGAACCTATTGCCCGGCAGTCATCTCTACCATGGTTTATCTCGAACCCTGACCTTAAACCACATTCACTATGGAAAGTCTGTGAGGGAGTGCCAGATGGGGTTGGAGATGCTAGTGTCAGCGCGTGTATGCTGGTACAGCTTGGTAGGCCGGTTCAAAACTTGAGTGCAAAGTTAGATCCCAAAGTAAGCGATGCTTGCAAACTGTGTCATACAGGCGAGCAGGAGGATAATTATTGTTCAACTGTCGGTAGATTGCAACAAACTCCAAAACTTCAGATTTAACTAAATAAATGCCACACAAAATTCATATAGAGAAGAGGATCTCCCTCCACCGCTGTCAAGAAATGAAATGTGTTCTACTATCCTGAATGGCAACAGCATCATCCAGTTAGGAACAAGAATACCCAAGGTTTAAAGTTAATCACCCTGAAGTACACCAGAGACACCTATTGTTTGTGTGAGCTTGCCTGGTTGCTATAAACAAAGCCTACAGAATTACATGACTGTCTGTTGTTCAATTGTGATGAGGTCACAGTAGCCAAGCTCCCATTGTGACGTCATGCCCCTGGTAGATTAGAGACAGAACAGCTAAATTTGCCTGTTGGGTGCAGCTTTGACTGACCACATCTCAAAAACGGATGCGGATGGGCCACTTCATTTTTTTTAACAATTTTCAGTTAATAAAGCATGGATCATCTGGTTAGAATTTTAAAAAACATGGTATTACTCTTGCTATTTTATAATCCATAAAAACTAAAACATTTAGTATTTTTATTAAGATTTTAATGTAAATTCAATTGCCCCTACTGAAAATATAAGTGCGGATAGGACACTTTTTTTTGGGCTGGATTTGCAGCATTTAAGCCCAGTAACATCATACTGCAATTTCAGAAATATGGTAATACTTTAGGACTTTAGGGTGATTAACTTTAAGTGAAGTAATTCAGATGCCAGATGAAAAATCATTGAAGCTGAGCCATCTCTGCAATCTCCTGTAAGGCAAACTTGCAACAGAACGTCATTTTCCACTCAACTAAAAATTGATGGCGTCCGGGTCTGCGAAAAAAACAACTTCATCATAAAAACTCTATTGAATGCATTAACCAGTGGTGGTCGTGGCAGTAGGAGTAGTTTTTTTAGACAGTTTTAACAATTTTACCAATGTTTTTACTTCTATTGGATGAACTGTTTTCACTCCAGAGCCCTCTGGAGGTTCTCCTGAAAAAGAGGTAGAAAATAACAAAAGAAGAAGAAGCAGGAGAATCCAACTGACTAACACAGTGGCATCGCATTTGACCATTTGGCAAACCAGTCAAGTACCCCTTGTTTTTCATTTTGTCTTTTTAATGTTTACCTTTCACCAGAGTATTGGACATAGTGATATGACCAACAGTGATTTAAATAAATCAGTCCAAAGAATGTAAATATATGGTTAAATAATTATGAATCAGTGAACAGTATACATGAGCAGACATCATAGGGATCAGGGGCATGCCCAGAAAATGCTACTTTTTGACAGATAAGTGTACCATGATCATCCCATGCCTCAATCAATGATGTATGCAATATCAGTGATATTATTTTAGCCATTGAAGTGGGACACTTTTAACCTGGACATCACTATTTAGTGCAGACAAATTTGTGTTCAAATGTCCTGATGAAGAAATCCAGAATACAGTTGAATCGCATTTTGAACCATTTGGAAAACTGGTCAATTACCATATGATTATTGACTGTAAGCAAATCACATTGGCGAAAAATACATACTACTAAAAATTGTGAAAAAGTGTGGGTTTGGCCATTTCAGACCATCAATGCCTGAACATGCTAGAAAATACCAATCTTAAAATAATCTCAAGGCAATCTTAAAACAAAATCAATATTACTGCACAATCAAGACCTAATATACCAATGTGATGTAGTAATTTTGATTTATCAAATCGCTAGAAACTGAGAAAGATCAAGTGTCATTTCCTTCACTGACAATAAACTAATTAGTTTCCAGCAAGGACAAAAATTTCACTATCTGATCAAGAACATTGAAAATGGCACTTATCTCACAATAATTTCTTTATGTATCAAGAAAAACCAATAAAACTCCACCACAACTGCAACAGTTAAATGTTCCACTGTAGAACAAGAGTACTCATTTTTATGTTCAGACTATTTCTTCACGTGTCCGATACATAAATCTGACCTGGGCACAGGGCCGGATCTAGGGTGTAGGAGGCCCTGGGCACATTGAAGCACTGAGGCCCCCATCTTCCACCCAGCTTTTGAAGTTAAAATTAACCCAAAAATTTGCAATACGTTAAAAATGAAGATTTCAGGTTAAAAGTTATTATTAATGGTGTTAAACGACAAAAACTGTTTTCTCAGATCTCCAGCACCTTGTGATGGTCATAGACATTTGTAACCATTATCTAAAACTATTATTGCAGATAATATTGATTAATCAAAGATATATGTAAAATGACACACTTTATAGTGCGCTGAGATCATATATCAAATCCATTTCAAGGACTATTCAGCAAATTGGGATAGTCAGAATCTTTGCTTGGCTGTAGATTAATGGAGTCTGTTTTTTTTTGCATATATATTTTAGAAGTTAGTAAAAACGGTGGAAATATGAAAATAGCAAAATAAAAGAAAATTTGACCAAGTTTGAATCTTGAGCACCCCAAAACTGCAAATGCTCATGATATACTGAGAAACTTTACCAGTATAGATGCAAATAGTTTATGGTGCTCATTCATAATGATCATGACTTCAACTCACCCTGGGGTACATCTTTTTTTTTGGGGGGGGGGGGGGCAAAACAGTGCACATGGGTCTCAAGAGACCACTCTCTATTTATGCTCAGAAAAGAATCGGAAGCCCCATAAATTGAGATACACATAATTGTAGGCTTGTACCACAAAATTAAATTCTATTCATTTGATTCATGGCAACACAGTCTCATTATTTTGATTATAAGGAACCCAGGTTTAAAAGATAATATTGTACTTCTTGACTTATCCTAAAATTTTGTGCTTGAGTATTAAGCCTTAATTGCATTAGAAATTTAAGCGGATCTATATATATCAGCTGAGTTTTATTGAATAAAATTATAATTCACAAATCGATCATTCATTTTGTTCTGTAATATTATGTCCTGACTATTGAGGAATATTCTGAGCAACTATTAATGATCTGAAATATCAACAAGTAAAGATGGAAGAAATTAACAGGGGAGTGGGCCTCAGAGGCCCTTGTGTGATGTCAGGTTCTTTTTGGCCCTACATGCAGGAAAGTGAAAATTTCTGTAACATCAGATTCGTTTTCAACACAGATTAATTGATTGATTAACTTTATTTGTTTATTGGGAGTTCCTATCTGAAACATAAATTTCGTAGCAAGGGACCCCCACTACAAGTAATCAAAAAAAAAATAGAAAAATAGGGAAAGAAGACTATTCAAATGGATAAACAAAAATGAAAAATTAAAAAAAATTGGTTTCTATAAAAATTTTGCAGTTATCAATGATTACTTTTTATATAATTCCTGAAAAAATTGGTAGCCAAATGTGTTTTGAAGGACAGAGCACCAAAGTTGAGGGGGCCTCTGAGGCCTCTGTGAACCGTTGAAGTTCGATATTGTATGTCTCTGTAAAAGCGTGGGAGTACCTTGGAGCTGTGACTTTCTTCTTTTTTTTTTCTCAAAATTTTGAGGCCCCCCTTGCCATGTGAGGCCCTGGGCACAGTGCCCACTGTGCCCTATGGATAATCCGGCCCTGCCTGGGCATTGAGGAAAGTAAGGTCCAATTATTGCATCTTCAGTGAATGGGTAAAAAATAATCATGATGGAACTAACTCAGCTGTAAAACCTTATTGATAACAATGAAATAGCAGGTAAGAATTTCTCATTCTTTCTAAACCGTGTGAAAAAAAACCAGTTATGACAATGCAGTAAAATATCAAAATCAAACCATATTTAGCTCTAATTTGAATGGCAGCGGTCCACCATGATTAATTAGACAATGTTGCAGAAGAAATAATGTAACATCACAATGAAAATTTATGTGCTCAGCTGCTACTAGGGATGCTACGTGATTTATGTCCTGCATTGTTTGTTTTTTACACTCTTTAGACAAATAGGACGGGATGATAGTATGATAATTACATTGTGCTGTTATGAATTTAAGAATTATAAATGTTTTCCTATGTAGGCCTAGGGTAATGTGGGGTAATTCAGGCCCCGGGGCAAATCCGGCCCCTTGAGGATAAAATGTTTTCTCATGGCCCTAGTAACACAGATTATGCTGCAAAATAATTATGATTCCAAATAATCATATTATCATTTTCTTTCATTTTATTATTATTAAACTTCAACTATTACACAGGTGAAGTTTCTTGTTTTCGTAAATATTTTTTATTAAACTTCACCCACACATAGTCCTACCCCAAGCTTACCTCTTCAATTGACAATTAAGTGCATGGACATGCTGGAGACAGCCATGCCAAAAACAAGCCAATAACACACTCTACACACCAATAATGTTATGATTGATTTCATGGCATTTTATTGGCTCAGCAATTTTGATTCAGAATATATTTAAACATAGGTAGTCTCATATTGCCACACTTACACTTTTCTTGATTCTTAACAGCATGTTATGTTTCTTGCCTTGGAGATGTGTGTGATTCTTGATGTACTTTCTTTAATTTCTTTGGAGTGATTCACTTAAATCATGTTAGCAAGTTCAGTTTCCAAAAATTGTCATTTGGTGCTGGCACAGAATGTGTAACAACAAATGCAATTTATGTCATTGTTGAAGGCCCATAGGTTGGATAGTGATTTATTTTAATCAAATTGACCATGTCACCTTAGTATACATGTAACTCCAAAAGTGGGAAGTGACTGTAGTTCTGATAAATTATTAGAATGTTAACTTTGTTTTACGATGCATCTTGAGATGATTTGAATAATCATATTCCCATCTGTATCTAAATGTAGATAGACTGATATCACCATGCTTTTCAAAATTCTTAAAAGCATGTTATGTTTCCTACCTAGGAGTCATATGCTTCAAATCCGTAGTCTTATGACACATGGTAAGTTTTCCAATCTGTTGCCTTCAAATCCAATGCTTTGAGAGAGAAACTTCATTGTCTATTTTGCATGAAAAGGAGTGATTTAAATAAATCAAAATTATCAAGTGACATGAGATAATGGCATATCCAGTAGCAATGAGAAATAATTGATAACTGGCTTGCGGAAGTTCTTCACCATACAGCAGCATTGCTTGTAAAATTGTAAATAGACTTAGAATAATGAAAAAAACTAAGAAAAATGAAAAACAAGGAGCAACTGACCTTTTGCCGTTATGGTCAAATGCGATGCCACTGTGTTAGTCATATACTTCCATTCAATATCAATACTCCCTAAAATCTGAACAAAAAGATGTTTTCTTTTCAAGATTTTGACATAAAGGGGGGAGGTCAGCATTGACACTTAAATTTTATTAATTTTATCATCTTTAATTGTGACTGGTTCAAATATCCCTTTTTTCCATTCAATCAAACCAGTAAAATGATAAACTTTCCTGACTTATCCAAAAATGGTATGGAAAGAGCAGCAAAGCTATTGAAATTAATGAGCACTAGACCTTGAAATTCTGTGTCTTGAATTTTTTGTCAGTAGCTATTAGGATTTAATTCGACAGAAATGTTTTGCGCTTAGAGATAGGTAATTTTTTCTGAATATTCCTGATTGCACCGACTAGGTGTATGCAAAATTTGATTGTGATACTATGACCGGAAGTACAATTTTTAGCCTTTTTGCAATGTTGCGTTTTTAATTATGCTCAGTGTATGTGCTTCTTAAATCTTAGACCATTCCTACCTGAAATTATTTATCATTGCAGATTTATGAGCTATTTACTCATCCATTGGTGTTAAAATTGCAAAAGTCCACGTTTGAGGGCGGTTAAAATCATTGTGCCTTGTTGTCGTGACATGTCGTCTTGTCCAAGTTAGCCAACCAGGTGCACAAATGAAAGACATAGAGATACCCCATCCTATAGATTTAAACAAAATTTCCCATAATTCTCATTATATTTTTTTAGTGTTTGTATGAAGGTTGCATTTACAGTCTGTCCTTTTGACATGCAAGGAGGGTGGACTGTTGCACTGTGAAAATTATGAAAAATAAAATGGCCTTCTCTTGATCACTACTAATCAAACAGCCTCTTTGTTTCCCGTGTTGAATATAGAGAAGATCACACTTCATCCGCTATTATGACTCACAGAGTACCAAAATCAGAATGAACCAACACTCATTTTTTGCATATGAAGTTTTGCGGCTGCCATTAATACAATATCCACTGCAGGAGGGGCTCCTGCACACACCCGGTCTCATACTAGAACCACTGCTATCTTGCATGTGCGACACAACACTATGATGGATCTCTTACATTTCCATTACATTAGGGACGTCACTGTCATCAAAACCTGGCTGATCAGATAATATTTATATTTCATCATAATTCATAATCATTTGAGAGATGTTGCTGCATGTTTATGGGTACCGTGAACATGCAGGTTGTCTCACCAACAATGCAATTAAATAGCAACTTCACACATACACAGGATAATTATAGGAGTAGCTCTATTAAGTTTGGATACTTATTCGTTCTAACAAACGTACTAAACCCCTCATTTAGTAACAACTTTTCTGGAAGGCACCCACTATAAGATTACACATCGGAACATGATTCTTTTCTTTTGTGTGAAAATATGATGGATCACAATGTCATACATATATAGCTCTACTTTACAAAACAGAATTGTCATCAAGCCCTTGCTGAACAGAAAATAATTATTTTTCATAATAACTAACAATTAACCATTAGCCTACATGTCTAATACTTTTTTTATTTCAACGCATCGTATATTAGATACTTATAAATAATACTTTTAAATATCTTCTTTTTATGCAGTGAGCAAATTGACTTTAGTCAGAGCCATCCTCAGGTATGAAATGAGGTTGGCTGAATAAAGCTGAAATTTTGTTTAAAAAAATCATGAATTTGTTCGGATTGACTTTTATGATTTACTATATATTAAATTAATCAGTGGAATTAATGGATTTCCAAATAGACTTCAATTGCAATTCTGGACCAGGGACAGTGTTCATGTCTCAATGACATCTACACTGTCAGTAAAAGACTGGCTGATCGTTTACAGATGATTTCATATTTGTAGACACAAGGACTGAATATGATTTTTTTTTCTTGGACATGAATTCTAAAGGGAAAAGCGACATCACTAAAATTATGACATCACTTATCCCCATAGGATTGCATGTCCTAGAAAAAAATTCATATTCAGTCCTTGTGTCTACAAATATGAAAATTATCTGTAACACAGTCTTTTTAATTCCGATCGGATTTTTTGTCTGACCTAGACCAAGAACAGGTCGGACATTCATAAAAACAGTCAGCAAAAGCCGATTGTTCGATGTCTTTTGCGCGCAATGGTGAGCTCTAAAGTTATGGTTAAAAAATGATAATTAAACTACCTTTTTACACACAATTTTTCTGTAGCCAAGAGTGCCATTACAGTGGGCATCTGGTCAGGGGCGGACTGGTAGCATTTTGGGTCCGTGGCAAAAAGAAGTCAATGGGCCCCAATGTTGACATTTTCAGCATTACTTCAAATTTAAAGCAAAATATCATTGGCTCAATTTGGTAAATTGCTTAGATTAGGGTGGGGCCCCTGTCCAGCTGTACTTTGGTGACATCACACAATCAGAACCTGATAACTAAGAACTTGGCTTTTTCAATTGAAATTTTATATTTCTGGACTTCTTGCATGGGCCCCCTGAGTGGATGGGCCTGTGGCAGCTGCCACTCTGCCACATAGGCCAGTCCACCCCTGCATCCGATGATTTGGTGTGACATTGGTTTTGTGTTTGTGTGACAGTATCTTCATTTTCATCACCTTTTATTCCCTTTGTTTATCTCATTGTTTCTTGTCCGTTTCTTTACATTAAATAAAGTTATGGCTAATTCCACTCTGCTAATTTTTTTTTTGCAAGATGATTGCTATGTTGAATATATACAGCACTTGATGTTTCATGACGTATAACAGAAAGACACATTTTTAAAATATTTTCATATTTGTGAAGTGAAAGTTCATATTCTCTCTTGTGTGGACATGACAAAGATGCTCACAATACATGACAAACATGCTCACAATACATGACAAAGATGCTCACAATACATGACAAGAAGCTCACAATACATTACAAGATGCTCACAATACATGACAAAGATGTTCACAATACATGACAAAGATGCTCACAATACATTACAAGGTGCTCACAATAAATGACAAAGATGCTAACAATACATTACAAGATGCTCACAATACATTACAAGGTGCTCACAATGCATGACAAAGATGCTCAAAATACATGACAAAGATTCTCGCAATACATTATTTTGGTGTTATTTAACTAAACACTTGGTGAATGGAGGAAGATGAAAGTCATAATAAGTGAGATGTATCTCTCTTTCCTTTTTTACAGGGCCTCCACTGAACCCTGGTGTTTCCCCATTTGTTGGCAATGTTATTGTCGGTTTGGCATGGGGCATCTTCCAGTCCGACTTTGCATTTATGCTCCCAGGTCAGTATATCCATAAGCACAGGTATGATTGTTAGAATCAATTGTTTATTAATGGCATCATGATTGTGGCTCAGGGTCAGGGGTCCACCTCTTTGACCAAAATGGGTGTAAAGTGTGGAGAAGTTTGCCTGTCTGTCTTTCGGATGGCAGGTTGAAAAGGTATGTAGTGTGATCCCTATTTCACGTACATATTGTTCATTAAATGGCTTATACACAAATTTGTGTCTGTGTAAAGCTACCATACATGTACGAGTTTGTGGACATGAAAAAAAAAGACGCGTAGGTGGGCTATTTTCAAATTTTGGGACAAAGTGACCTGGAAAATGTGGTAAGGAAGGGGACTTTTGATGCAAAAAACTTTTTATTTGAGCAATTTAAAAAAGAAAAAAAAAAATTTTTAGGTCATATTTTCAGAAATAATTCATCTGAGGATCATTAGATTTTTAAAATCAAATATCAATTTTGTGCTAATTTTGTGGTAATGGAGTGAACAGGAAAAGTTTTGTTTTCTCTTGATACTGCATTCTATTTCAAAGATATGATGTTATTATTGCACTCAATCAAAACCTGTCACTCTCAGTCATATATTAAACATTGGATTTCTCTGAAAAAGTACCGTGTGTAAGATGGGAAATGAAGGGAACTGATTGGACATTTGTCTTAATTTGTTGAATATTTGTTTAATGAAATCTGCAAAGTTGTTGTAATGTGGCCCATGTGCATCCTACAACATATAGGGAAAATTGCTCATCAAAAGCCGAGCTATGGCCAGTGATGGAATGGACAAAAAAATAGACATAACCTAGTGACCCGTCTTTTACATCAATTAATTAGATTATATTAAACAAGAAAAACAGTTAAATATGATCTATATATTAATTCAAGTCTATATTCTCATGTCTCATGGATCGTGCAAGGAAACTTAAAAAATAATGGTACATGTACATTAGGAGAAAAATTGACACTTGATTTTGTCATGTCATGTCCAGTGACAAGGAAAACCATTGATTTGGCATGGATTACTGGACATAATACGCCAAAAAATGTCAAATAAATGCCTTTTTGTTCAACATACGTTGGTTCTAAACAGAAATATTAATAACCGAAGTAGAGTGACGCTTTAGATATTAATAGCATTCAAATTTATGTCAGAGAACTGGAGTGACGTAAATTGTCCTGAAATTAGAGAATGACCCATGTCCTTGTGTATGTGCAATAACTAACATTCATGACTGTGCTTTATTATCATTTGAGCTCCTCCCAATTTTACCATTTGTAGAAGTGTAACAAGTCTCAGTTTTAGGGTCAGAATTAGGTTTAGGGTTAGTTTTAGGAAAGTTAAGTGTTAGAAGGTTTGTAATTACACGTACCTGTACAAATTTGTTAAAGGCAGTATCGGACACTAATACGAATGTCAAACAAGTACATATTTTCATTATTGCAAGTTTACTAATTTGTCCACAAGCGGAATATTGAAAAACCAATCTTTGCAATGTTATTCTTCATTGCATCTTTAGCCTCTATATCAATGTTAGTCACCATTGCATCATCCATAAAAATAAGTCTGCTAGAAACTCCAATCGTTTTTTACCTTCAGCGAACGAAGTTCGAAGAAGGTATTGTAATCACTTGGGTAAAAATGTTGTCCGTCCGCCGGGCGGGCGGGCGGGCGGGCGGGCGGGCGGTCGGGCGGCGGGCGGATAGATCGTTTCCGGGCCAGCACTCGGCCTCTATTGAGTGTACATGGATGAAATTTGGTACACATATAGCCTGTATGGTCTAGTTGTGCCTTTTGATGGTCTAATTGATAGATATTCAATACCTTTTGAAATAATTGAGAAAATATAAAAATTATTTTTGTTCGTTTCCGGGCCAAATCTCAGTAACTATTGCATGTGCATTTATGAAATTTGGTATAGATGTGGCCTATATGGTCTAGTTGTGCCTTTTGATGGTCTCATTGATGGATATTTTATACTTTTTGCAAAAATTTGGAAATAGAAAAATATGCATTTTTTTAGTTTTTTGGACTGAGACTCGGTCACTATTGCATGTAAATGGATAAGGTTTGGTACACACATGGCCTATAAGGTCTAGTTGTGCCTTTGAAAGGTCTGGTGGAAAATATTAAATGCTATTTGAAATATTGAAAAAAAAAGAGAAAAAAATATATTTTTTGTTTCTGGCCCAAGACTTGGTCACTATTGCATGTACATGGATAAAGTTTGGTACACATATCACTTATGTGGTTTAGTTGTGCCTTTTCATGGTCTGACTGATACATATTCTATACTTTTTGTAATATTGAGAAAAAATATTAAAAATACTTATTTTCTTATAGGAGCCAAAACGTGCCCACTATTGCATATACAGCAATGCCATTTCCCACACGTATCACCTATCAAATGTAGCAGTACTTTTTGACTTGTATTTAACACTTTTTTGAATGATCGGAAAAAAATTGGTGCATGCATAAAACCGTACAATAATATAAGTAAATTAGTATAATAAGGCCTTTCCCTGCTTTTACAAACCCTGGCAAGCACACAGGTAGATCGCAGGGCAGCAGGCAAATAACAGATAATAGAATGCCATTACTCGACCACTGTTGCATACCTATAATATACGGAATTTGGTAAACACGCCAATTTTATGATGTAATTGTAATCTTCTAAATGTGTTATTCGCTGAAGGTTTGCTGCTGCGCAGCCTATGTTTTGCATTTATGTCAGTATTTCCATAAGCACACTTAGCACAGGTAGGTTTGCTGGAATCAATTGTTTGGTAATTGCACTGTTGTAGCTCTTTGACCAAAATGGGTGTGAAGTTTGGATATGTTTGCCTGTCTGTCTTTCAGATAGCAGGTTGAAAAAGGTGAATTATATACTAACTAGATGATGTTTTTTTCTTGAATTTTTTCCTTAAACTTTGTTGCAGACTTTACACAACAACGTCAAAAAATAGGGACAAAAACGTTTTTCTGCCACTGAATGCTTTATCCTGATCCCACCTTTAACATTAGCACCAAAATATTTCATAGGACTTACTTGGCCGTTTATAATATTCAATTTTTGCCGCCTCAACTGTCATCATATCTCCCTCTATTGCTGAGTAGTAATGTTTTTGCTAAAACACTATTTCACATTTCTTCAATGCTTTGGAGTAGTGTGTTTGTTTCTGAGGTGGTTTTCATTCAGAAATAATTGTCCTACAAAGCCGGAACCCTCAAAATATTGGAAATTAAACATTAAAGGAGCCAAGCCATTTTCACTGAAAAACATTAGGTTGGATCCATACTGTATTGCTAGCAAAATCCTGTTTCATACAGAAATGTCTTGTATCACACATCCAGTGCTTATATCACACGGGGCAGATAGGGTTGTTATCAACCCTGCGAGTTGTATACAATACAATTCATTAAAAGCATTATGATGCCTTATCAACAGGTCAATAGGCTTTTAACAAGCGGAGGGATTTGGAGTAAATTCATATTTTAGCATGCTTAAAGGCATTTAATTTGGAATAAGATTTAATTCGGGCATGTAAAATTCAGAATCTACCTGCACGAATGTCCAGTGAGTCGAAAGCAATTTTCGCGGATTCTACTACTCCATACTTCACATGTTATTCTTCACTGCATCAGACACAAAAATAACTCTCTCATTTTTTTGGCATTTTATGTTCTAAGGTCAGTATATTGCCATGGTTATTGAAAGCAATTTTCTTGGTTATGGCTAAAGAGTAGCAAGGTGAGAGGCTTGTTCGACAACATATGACTCTCTTTTGAATAGCAGATTGGAAATAACTAATGCATTTTACTCCCTGCTTCTATAGAGTTTCTTCATTTATCATCATCTTGCTCATTTCAGGCATTACAGAAAGGATTGCAAAATCTGAAGCTTATAATAAATATGCTGGAAAGATGAGCAAACACTTCATCATCATCATCCCAGAATCATATGAAATAGCACTTGAGATGGAGAAGAAGGGCATTCCAAGGAGCAAGAGGATTGGAGATTTGGATGAAGGGATCAAGATTCAGCGAGATGGATGGTATCCTTATGATTTGAAGGAAGAGGTCTGGGAGATCACAAACAGCCAGGTAATCATCACCTTACAGTGTAATGATAAATTGACATGTGTTATTTCATGACTTGATTGAAACATATTATGTCATGACATGTCACCACTAATTGATTTCGATGATTTATCATGGCAGAAACTGTGAAGATTAGGTTGGTGTGAGGAAAACTGTGTCTTATTACATGCAAAGGTTACATTAGCAGGAACATCTCTGATTGGCTGGGTCAAAAAAGTGATCCACTTGGCATTTCTAAAAAAAAATAAAGCTTATTCTTCCACAATTTGTGTACCTGCACTGAATGTACATGTAATCTTAGTGAGCCCACACATATGCATTAGGCACCGATTTTGAAGGTTCTGCCGACAAAGATGCATGTTAGAATGTGAAAATGAGCATCTAACCAATCTTGACCTCATATACATCTTCAGCTTTTCCTGTTACAGTAAACAAATGACAAGTACTTACATTTTTCTGCTAGTGGCCCTCAGTGGCCTCACAACAAGCCCTATCAAATACACTGAAATGAAGTGTCAATTTTATCATAATCGTCATTGGGTAACTTGTGACCTCACTGGTGAAGGCTGTGGACCGGTAAGTGACTCGTTTCAATAGCATTGAAAGTATAGGGTATGATGTCATGTGTATGAGTAATGGAGAATAGCATGGCCGGATGGCCCACAGTGTTGTTAGTAATCAGATAACAAATTAATCGGACTACATAATCGGATTACTTGTTGGGGTAACTAAGTAATCTATTCGATTACTTTCAAAAACAGTCATACTCGGATTACAGTTACTTTTCTTTTTTGTGTTAGTTACTTTTTTAGTGACTTTTTACAGTAAACAAATGATGAGTATTCTGCTAGTGGTCATCAGTGACCTCACAACAAGCCCTATCAAACACATTGAAATGCAGTGTCAATTTCATCATTGGGTAACTTGTGACCTCACTGATCAGTGCTGTGGAGCAGTAGGTGACTCCTTTCGATAACATTGAAAGTATATACTATGAGCTATGATGTCATTAATTGCATATGAGCACTGAAGAATAGCATGGAATAGATAGGCTGTGACCTCACAAGGAACATTTCAGTCCAATTTTGTATGCACTTGACATTCGTCTACTGCAAAAGAACAATAGAAATGTAAAAACGTAAAAAAACATTGGTCTTTTTGTCAAATTCTACATGTGCAAAAGTTTGGGCACCCCTACATATTCTGATCTTGATTTTTCTACAACTCTACATTAAAGCAATATAAAAGCTCTAAAACAAGTTGGATAATAATGTTGGCATCCCAGTATGGCATCAATTTTCACATGTCCAGTTATTCCAAGAGTTTTGAAAATTTCTTCGCCAGGAGACCTTGTTAGCCTCTCCTTTACCTAAAATTAACATTTTATCTAAAATAACCAAAAATATTTAGGATATCCATTATTTATTTAGGTTCTTATCCAGCAAAATTGAAAATATTAGTGTGCAGTTCAACTTTGTGTTGCCAGCCAGGGACTATTTTTGCTGAGACAATTTCAATTTGGGGTTAATTTTGCTTCTATTTAGTCAATTTTGCTATTTTGTAACAATTAAATATTATATGTCAACCTCAGAGACCTCCACAGGTAAGACACTGAATGTGTATCATTCCACCGTCAGCATGTAGAGATGTGAAAAGCCAAGCTATACAAGGTATCACAATTACATAACTTAATCTGACTGTCTGAGTCATGCCAAAGGACCCACCTAGCTATTTGGAAGCATTCTGGATCAGTCATTGTGGTGTATGAGCCGAGGGAGTCAAAAAATGCAATGAAATGGAATCACTCCGATACACCAGAATGTGATAAACAAGTTTGACTCCCCGAGGGCAAGAATAGGCAGGCCAAAAATTATGGATGACACCTGTATTAATTCCGAAATTGTCATTTCTACACAACACAACTCAAAAATAGCAGGTTTCAGAAATATTTTAGCTGGAAAAGTCAAGGTACTCTGACATAGATGCCCAGAAAGTTTAACTATTGTGGAATTTAGGATATTTCATTTGGATATAGGTCTGAGCTGCTCCATAATTTCATCAAAGATCAATCTGTCATATTTAGGTAATGAAAAATAACAAGACAAATCAACTTTTTCCTCTCCTGGACTCAAAATAATAGAAATTTTATAAAATAATCTGACGTACCTCGGGTGCATCCAATCTGCCAACTTTGGAGTCATTCTGTTTGGGATTAAAATTTAAAATTCACACAAAATAAAGTCCTAGGATGCTTAAATTTTTATCCAAAGCATTTCAGAGCTTTTATATTGCTTTAATGTAAAGTTACAAAAAAATCAAGATCAGAATCTGTTGGGGTGCCCAAACTTTTGCACATGTAAGATCTAACAAAAATACCAATATTGTTTTACGTTTTCTATATTTCCATTGTTCTTTCTGGCTAAAATTGAGTGCATGGGTATCCTCCACTCACACAATTCACGTTGGAAAGATTCTGCAAATGTTTTGTCTGAAATTTGAAAAAATGTGACCCCACTCCAAGGGTGCCCAAACTTTCGCACCCCACTGTATAAGCAGTGCGTAAGACAATATACAGTGCATTAACAACTTGTATTGCCAATATTTCATAACTTTAAACAGTTTTAAACATTTAACATAAACTGTCCTGGGTGCGGACATTGTAAGTAACACACAGTGCTTTGCGACAAATTTGTTCACAGAGCATGGTAATCCACTATACCTCTATTCACCGTGGCCTGAATACCTGTTGTGTGCTGTCCCAGGTCATTCAGTTGCCTTGGACACTTAAATTCTGCCATATTAAGTGCGTCCCAATGTGCCCCAAATTCACTGTCCCAATGAGCCCCGATATGACTTTTACACCAAAATGCTAATTTCTCGGAAACCAATGAGTGTGATTATCACGATAGCAATTCATAACTGTTTGTCTACAGAATGGTTAGAATTGAAACCGTCCATATTTACTTTTGTAGTAGGAAAACAAACCTTTGCTCGCCATACTTCTGCATGTGGCTGTAATTTGTCTATAAAACCATGGAAACATCAGGATGTGAAATTACAAGATATGATGGCACTATCATATCATATACCTTGCCAGGATCCAAGAAAACCCCACCGTCCCACAGTGCCCCGCGTCCCAATGTGCCCCCGTTCCCCCTATATATAATTCATTTGATAAATAAGTTCTTTTTTGGTGTAGTTTAAAACAAAACAAAATGAAAATTGTTGAAATAATCGAATATGTTGATGATTTTGCAACAATAGTGAATGAAAAGATGAGCTGTGGTGCTCCGATTGGCAAACCCAGCAGTTACTATTGTTATCATCCCCCAAATCATACACTTTCAATATTTTACAGCTACTCTACTTGAATTTTGTGATACAAATACATTTAACGAAAAATAAAATTGCGTCACAACAAGATCCATAAAATAAGTCAATGGAAACCTGAGTTTCTGATGAAAATTATATAAAATTATACAAAGAATGTTTTCCCTTAAAAGTTTCTAAAAGCAGATACTTAAATAAAAAACCTTGGCTAACAAATGGTTTAAAAAAATCAATCAAAATAAAAAACAAATTATATCATACATGTAAAAAATACCCTACTACTAATAATTTAAATAAATATAGAACTTATAAAAATAAAATACAATCTATCACACGTAAGGCAGAAAAAGATTATTATGAATACAACCTAAAAATTAATCAATGTAACATTAAAAAATCATGGGTCTTGATTAAAAATGCAATAAATAAAAATAAACGAAAACCACCTTCACAAGAATTTCACATTAATGGTAATACGACCAATGATGGTCAAGTAATATCCAATGCATTTAACAAATTCTATACTAATATTGGGCCAACTTTGGCAAGATCAATTCCTCGATCTGATAATCATCCTACATCATATATTCCCCAAAGGAACGAGAATACATTATTTTAAATCCAACTACAGAAAATGAAATTAGCAATGTTATAAAAAATCTGAAGACTTCTAGTCCAGGTCATGATGAAATTAATGCAAATGTAGTTAAAAAAACAAGTTCTCATATCATCGGAATTATTTCTCATTTAACTAATCTCTCATTAAGCCAAGGCCAATTTCCAAATGAACTTAAAATTGCAAGAGTCACCCCCATATATAAAGCTAATGATCCGAGCCTTATAAATAATTACAGACCTGTATCTGTTTTAAGTGTATTTTCTAAAATATTTGAAAAAATCATGTATGTTAGACTTGATAAATTTATTAATGATAATAATTTGTTTTACCAATATCAATTTGGCTTCAGAGAAAAACATAATACTCTTTTAGCCTTAACAGTTTTATTAGATAAAATAACAGATGCTTTCAATAAAAATAAAGTTATAGTTGGAATTTTTCTTGATTTCAAAAAGGCTTTCGACACCATTGACCACAATATTTTGCTACAAAAATTAGAGAAATATGGCATCAGAGGAATTCCCTTATCTTGGTTAAAAAGTTATCTTTCTGATCGTAAACAGTATGTGATGTTTAATAATTTCCAATCTTCTCATTTACCAATCACTTGTGGTGTGCCTCAAGGTTCAATTTTGGGACCTATTCTGTTTCTTTTATATATTAATGATTTACCTAATGTCTCTTCAATTACTATTCCTCTTCTATTTGCTGATGACTCAAACCTTTTTTTGAAGGAAAAAATTTTACTAATATCTATAATTCTATTAATACGGAATTATCCAAAATTTATGAATGGATCCTTTCTAATAAATTATCTCTAAACATTGATAAAACAAACTTTATGCTCTTTAGACCGCGAAACAAAAAAATTGATATAAACAATAATCTCATAATTAATAACAAAAATAAATCTTTAGTTAATACAGTGAAATTTCTTGGTATTCATTTAGACTCTCATATTTCTTGGCAATGTCATCTAAACTACATTAGAAAAAAAATATCTAAAGGTTATGGGATCATAAATAAAGTTAAAAAACTGTTTAACAAAAATACCTTAAATACACTTTATTACTGTTTTATTTATCCTTACTTAACATACTGCATAGAAATTTGGGGAAGCGCTGCTGCTGTTTATCTGGACCCTTTATTTAAGATACAAAAAAAATTTATTAGAATTATTTCAAACTCCCATTATTTAGCCCATACAGCTGAATTATTCACTCAGTATTCTATTCTTCCTTTATCCAAATTATATGTTTATCATGTTCTCTTGTTTATGTATAAGATTGACCATAAATTACTCCCGCCATTATTCTCAAATATGTTTTCCTATAATACATCTATACATAGGCACAATACTAGATCATTTAACAACTTCCATACTCCAAGCATGCGCTTAACTACATGTCAGAAATCTTTAAAATTTATGGGTGTTAAAATATGGAATTATTTCATTTCTTTGATCAGTAATTGCCTTGTTTTAAACTCATTTAAAAAAAAGACCAAACTATATTTAAATAATAATAACCTACCCGATTTTCTGTAAACTATTTCCTGTTTTGTTTTTATCACCGGTACACTTCCTGAATATGTTGTCACTTATTATTAAACTTAATGTATGTATATCAAATAATATTAATCCTACAATTTGTTTTTATTTGTAGCCCTAGTCTTTTTGTTTTCTTTTAAAAAAAAAAGAACTTGTTATTGCTGTTCTTGTTCTCCTTAATTGTATAATCAATTTATGTATTGTAATTGGGCAAAATATGTCCACCGGACATCTGCCCCCAGATGTAACTGTTATTTTTATTGTTTCAATACATACATGTATCCTGTTTACATTTGGAATAAAAAAAATTGAAATTGAAAATTGAAAAAATTGAAGTAAATCAACTCATCATGAATTCCACGTGAAAGTCGAAAATTTGAGGAATATCACCCTTCTTTACAGAAAGTGACCTAGCAAACACAATTTTCAATATATTTACATGAAATTAAATTTCTTTTATTCTTGATTAATTTGGTCATTTGTTACTGTTATCTATTTTTAGACATAAATGCTGGTTAGATTGTTATCTTTAAGATATTGATGGAAATTGTGGTTTTTTGGGTTGTAATTGCTGAAAAATGCTAAAAATTGAGAAAAGTTGTCTTTTTTGGAGCTCTTCTTATAAATGAAACACTGCATCTGCACTAGAAATGTTGAATCCATCAAATGTTAATACTTTTAAAATTTATAATTTTTCAAGAATTTTTGACAATTTTTCAGTTTTTCATGCCCTACTGCCAATGTAATTAAATGCAATGTCTGGTGGAAGCAAAGTGATTCGGTCAGATGATTCGGTCACGGTACTTAACACTGCTTATGCTGCCACCCAGAGTATATCCTTCCTTTGATAACTGATATTTCTATGAATTTAATTAGTCTGGAAGTATATGCTCTGAAAAAAATATTTTTTCAAGTTTCTTTCTTGGGGAATTTGCTTGCAATGAGCATGACAAAAATCACTTCCGTTTAGATTGTGATTCAATCACGCTAAATACAGCGCAATGGTAACGAGCGTAGAAGTATCTCAATGGTGTAGAACATCCTAGACCCTGGCCAAACATTTTCTCTCCATACACTGTAGCTAAACATCTTAATTCCCTGATATATGCTACATGTGGCTTTGACAGTGGAAATAAATACTAAAAACAATGTGAATTCTGTGACGGAGTCACACGGAATTCATGTCATGAGGTTTCATTTGCTCTGTATAGAAAACCACAAAAAGGTTTTTTTTAATACCCAACGTCCGAGGATTATTTTGAAAATGAAACTCCCGAATTTGGAAGCATTTTTGTTCCCGAATTTGGGAGCAGTTCCTGAATTTTGAAGCACCTTTGTCCTAAATTTGGAAGTGCTCCCGGATTCCGCACTTTCCCGAACTGATATGTTCTCCCACCAGTTGCAGTTGTTGTTCAAAATGTTTGTGCGCTTTTTGTTGTATAAAATTCTTTATTAAAAATGTGTAATTTAATTCAATTTATCATGAAAGAAATAGCGAAATACCTTTGTTGTTGGTTTAAATACACAATACCTTTGTCCAAAGGATGAAAATAAGTATTAAAAGTAATCTAACTGGTAATCCAATAGTCACCTTGCTCTCACAAGTAACTTGTAACGTAACTGGACTACTTTTTTCAAAAGTAATCTGACTTGCCCAGTGGTAGTGCACCTCTGAGACTTGGGCATGATTTCAGGGCCGAGCAACCAATTTCCATCTCTACCATGATCCATGCTTTGCAGATTTTGCCAAGTCCGCAGACAAATACAGGATACAATGTATAAGACCCTATCACTCATTCCTCATCCTCTCATTCCTTTTCTGTCTTCTTCCTCTCCATATTTTGCCAAGTCAGCAGACAAATACAGGATACAATGTATAAGACCCTATCTACTTGAAATATGAGTGCTTATTATCCTCGCAGTAATTTATTGAGACTGTTGTGTCTATCAGTGAAATGTTAAATTTTATTTCTGGATGTAATAAACAACACACACATGAAAGTAAACTTAAATGTACATGGAAGAGTTGCTAGGCCTTGGCATGACAATACAGTAGGTAAGAGAGAAGTAGAAAGAGAAAAGCATGGTTGGAACGCAGAAAACGACTGTTCTGTGTGATCCGCATATTACAGGTGTCGTTCTGCAGATGTGCATATCTGGCCCGTATCTTAGTTTACAGCAATGCCGTGAATAGAACTTCGGATAGCAGGAGTGGATAGGGTGTTAGAGATGACTGATATTCGTGCAGCGAAACGGTCGTTTCGCGAAGCGAATTGAGCACAAGAAAGTTTTCAAAATGATTTAGTTTTGAATTTAACAAAAACATGAAATATTCAAAAGTGTCTTAAAATTTCAATTTTCTCCATTGATATTCCCAGTTCTATTATTTTTATGGAATAGTTAATTATAAGCCTTGACAAGTTAAATAAAAATTTTTGCAGTACAAACAAGGAGGCATAGGTTTTGGGATAATAAATTTGTTTATTTAAATTTAATATATATTGACAATTACATGGTAAGTTAGCAAAATACATAGGTGTTACCTAGAGGTTAATATATATAGACGAATATATGTATTGCCTTACACACATACACTAAATAAAATATTGACATAATTGTACACAAAAATGTTACATGAGTACATAAATGTTAGCTTGAAATAGCTAGTGACAGGATTAAAATGAACATAAAAAGTAATACATGGTAGAGCTAAATGGTGGATGGTATGGGCATATAAAGTAATGAGAATAAATTTAAAGGAACAGAAATATGTTAAGGACGACAAATAAACAGAAATATGTTAAGGATGACAAATGTATTATATTAAATACAACAAGTGTATCTAGAGGGTCAGCTAACCATTGTCATATTTGTTTGTGCACCTGGCGTGGCCGGTGTGCATAACCTTGAGATCGATGTGCGCCTGGCGTGGCCGGTGCGCACTGCCGTTAGTCTTTGATGAGGTATGAGCACCTGGCGTGGCCGGTGTGCTCTGATAGGGTTGGTATGTAGCTAACTTGTCGATGGTATGGCACCTGGCGTGGCCGGTGTGCTCATTGATGTCTAATAGGATGGGGTAGCACCTGGCATGGCCGGTGTGCTTACCATTGCAGCAGAAGAGATGGCTTTACTTTTCCGGGCTACGACGGCGGGATTTGGAAGACGCTTGATATGACCACCGTTTGGTATCAGCTGAACGATGGTTGTCTCCGTCACTGCAGGGTCGATACATTGGATGGGTCATTTGACATTCCTTGCAAGTGTGCTTGTAGGTGCATCTTTCATTATCGCACCGTTGACCTTTTTGATGGAAGGCAAAGCAGTAGCCAGGTGGTACATAGGTTGTACGGAATGACTGATTTTCATCCCGGTGGAGGTTTGGCTTCTTACCATTAGCCTGTGACTTGTCAGTCACAGCTTTCAGCAATGCCTTGGTTTGCAGGTCAGATCTGGAGTGTAGCCAAGAGCATTTGGTAAATTCTCGCTCAGTGCGGTAGGTGTCATCGAAATATTGCCAGTCGGCTCCCAAACTCATTAATTCCTTCACCTGCCTGGAGTAAGTGAGGATAGCTGCAATTTCTTGGGGGTATCGCTCGGTGTAAACAGCAATGTAAATATCCATTGCCCGACCCCAGTCAGCTTCCGACATGATTTTTCTCTATTTGGGGGCCAGGTTGAAAGCAGGCTGGTTGCTTGTTGCATTCTGGAGGGAGAGGGAATAGCTGTGGGCTTGGTTAGGGTGCAAGGGGTCTGCCAGGTCAACATAGCAGTTTGCCCAAATCTTTTCTTTGATTGATTTCTTTACGGTAAGGCTAATTGGGGTGCCAGGTACTTGCTGTACATGCTGAGGGGGGTCCGTATTTATAATTGACAGTGGAATGGACTCGTCGCTAGCTTTAGCAACTTGAGGTGTCATAGTTGCGTCTGCCTCGCGTGTAGTGGAGCAACTGGGTGTTGTGCTTGGTAAGCTGGATGATGCCGATGTGGCACCTTGGATGCTGGATCCAGGCTTTGGTTGTGTGACCAAACATTGAGCCATAATTTGGATTGACGCTTGCATAGCCTTGAGGCTATCTTGCA
The DNA here is from genome assembly GCA_026936325.1 of Platynereis dumerilii. Classification (NCBI taxonomy): domain Eukaryota; kingdom Metazoa; phylum Annelida; class Polychaeta; order Phyllodocida; family Nereididae; genus Platynereis; species Platynereis dumerilii. Next base: position 1,690,188 of record JAPTHN010000035.1, read on the forward strand.
TCGTTTGCTGCTGAACTTGCTGTTGCAATATGAAAGCCTGCATCGAATCCAGTTGTGCCTGGATGTTGTTCTGTGAAGCGTGAGATGGCTCTGCAGGCTTGTGTTGCGAGGCTGGCCGTCCAAGCCGTTTGTTGGGAGGCATTGTTACCTGAAAGAAGAAATAATAACAGCCACAGTATATAGGTCATTGCAGTGAAATATTAGGCAGGCAAGATAACATTCAGTGATGACAGGCCGATTTAGGCCAAGGGCCAATTTATTAATGAATGAGTAGTATGTTGGCCAGAGGAAATAGCAATTTATTAGAGTACAGGTAATATGGCGGCAGACCAAGTAGGAGTGACAAAGTCAGTGATGACTGGCCAGTTAGTATGTATGGCGGCAGACCAAAAGACTGAAATAGTAGTGACACAATATGGCAACAGTCAGAGATGACTAGCCAGATAGATGGCGGCAGTGCAGTTGTTAATGAATAAGTAGTATGGCGGCAGACCAAAAGGTAGCGACAAGATGTGGCGACTGTCAGTGATGACAGGCCAGTTAGTATGGCGGCAAATAGGTAGCATGGCAGCAGAACAAATAGTAGTGACAGAATATGGCGACAGTCAGTGATGACAGGCCAGATAGATGACGGCAGGCCAAGTAAGTAGCATGGCGGCAGGCCAAATAGTAGTGACAAAGTGTGACAACAGTCAGAGATGACAAGCCAGATAGATGGCGGCAGGGCAAGTAAGTAGCATGGCCGCAGGCCAAATAGAAGTGACAAAATGTGGCGACAGTCAGTGATGACAGGCCAGATAGATGGCGGCAGGCCAAGTAAGTAGCATGGCGGCAGGCCAAATAGTAGTGACAAAATGTGGCGACAGTCAGTGATGACAGGCCAGATAGATGGCGGCAGGCCAAGTAAGTAGTATGGCGGCAGGCCAAATAGTGTGACAAAATGTGTTGACAGTCAGTGATGACAGGCCAGATAGATGGCGGTAGGCCAAGTAAGTAATATGGCGGGAAGCCAAATTTTATAGAAGTGAAAAAAAGTGATGACAGGCCAGATAGATGGCGGCAGACCAAGTAAGTAGCATGGCGGGAGGCCAAATAGTAGTGATAAATGTGGCGACAGTCAGTTATGACGAGCTGGACAGCTGGCGGCAGGGCAAGTTAGTAGCATGGCGGGAGGCCACATAGTAGTGAAAAATGTGGCGACATTCAGTGATGGCAGGGCAGATAGGTGGCGGCAGGCCAAAGTAGCAGTATGGCGGCAGGCCAAAGTAGTAGTATGGCGAGAGGCCAAATAGTAGTGAAAAATGTGGCGACAGTCAGTGACAACAGGGCAGATAGATGGCGGCAGGCCAAGTTGTTAATAACTAAGTAGTGTGGCGGCAGGCCAATTAGTAGTGACAAAGTCAGGGATGACAGGCCAGATAGATGACGGCAGGCCAAGTTGTAAATAAATTAAGTTTTATGTCTGCAGACCAAGTAGTATTAACAAAATATGGCGACAGTCAGTTATGACAGGCCAGTTAGTATGGCAGTAGGCCAATTTGTAATAAATAGGTAGTATGGCTGCAGACCAAATATTAGTGACAGAATGTGGCGACAGTCAGTGGTGACAGGCCAGGTAGATGGCATCAGGCCAAATTGTTAATAAAATGGAATGGCGGCAGAGCAAATAGTAGTGACAAAGTCCGGCCAATTTGATCGTAAAGGGGTGACAGTTTGTGGTCCCAGGCCACATTTATAAAGAGTAAGATTATGGCGGCAGGCCGTTATAATGATTAACAGTGTGCTGAAATGTTTGGCAAAGGAATGTGGCGGTAGGCCAAATAGTATGACTGGAAAATATGCTGTCACTCAATACTGACAGGCCGGATGATATTCATGACAGGCAAGATGATATGGCATAGAAGAAATAGAGTTTAAAAAAATAAAATAAAATGTGATGACAGGCCATTTTGCTAAATGGCAAGGACAAGATAATATAGTACATATGATTCATTTCATTTCAAAACAGACATCAAGAAAACATAACAAAACAAGAGCAGGTACTGCCTAAACATCCCCAATGCCTGACACAATATACATCAACCTCAAAAACTGTGAAGGGAGACCTGGGGAGCAGGCCTTCCCAAAGTTTTCATGAGTGTTTAGTTCCATGAACAACACTAGGTGCACAATTGTACATACCTGCATGTCGTGACACCTATGAATGGCCTGGGCTTACCAAATTTAGAAATGGTGGCAGTCCCAGGCACACTCACAATGATAGCTGGGAAGTAAGTTAGCTTCCTACATTTGATGATTTAATTGTAGATTTGGCAAGTTAAAGGAGTTAAAAGAACTTTCGGAAAGTATGAACACTGTGCAGGGTGAGGTGTTGGAGATTTTTGATGGAAACCTTGACATGGATACTGAAACCATATCCTCCATGCCATAGCATGGGGATAATTAAGGTTACATAATCTCTGTCAACTGATGATTATGTAAAAGTGAGCAATTAATCTACATGCAGATCACGTTATTGTTTTTGTTATCACTATTATGTAATATCAACAATCTAGCATAGACTGAAATTTGGCAGCTTTCAGTGTTGTCTTCCTTTTTACTATTTAACTGATTATTTGTCAATTCTATTTATTCTTAATCATATTCATTTACTATCCTTTCTATCTATCTATCTATCTATCTATACATTCTATTTTTGATCTATTTTATCTTTCTAATAGTTTCTAGTCTAAATTTCTCTCTATTTTTCAATATTCCCGTCTTTCAATTTCTTTGAAACAGTATCATAACTGCCTTTCATACATTGAATATTAAATAAATTTAATGACAGTTATGGTAAAACCGAGGTATATATTTTTCAATATTTGGCATGTACACGAATTTGTATACCTGTAAAAACGAACATTTACACGAATTTGGCATTCGTGTTAGTGTGAAATATTGCAATTCACGAATTTGTGTAGGTGCAAAAACGAACATTGGAACCTTAACCTTGGCTAAAACTAACTCTAAACCTAATTTTAACACTAAACCCTAATGATATAACACTTCCACGAATGTTAGTGTTAGCAGATACACGAATGAATAATAAAGCACATACACGAGTGTTAGTTATTACATGTACACGAGCATCTATGCTCGTTTTTTCATGTCCACAAATTCGTATATGCTCGTTTTTACACCTCCACGAATTCGTGAACATGCCAAATAATGAAAAATATATACATGAAAAAAACATAAGTCCTTAAAAAACTTTTTAAGAGCTGTGCGAATTTTATGGCTGTACCATTTACATATTCGAGCTGTAAAGTAAAAAATTGTTTGAAGGAGTGAAAACAGAAAGAATGGTGTATTTATGGCTTGATTTGTTGAGAATTGAGGTAGCCTAAAATATGATTATTTTTTTAAATCTGTGCATTTTACATAATATTTTATTTAAAATAATGTTTTGGCATGCTATGTTTTATAATCTTTTTGTGTATGCTGCAATCGCTTGAACAAGGTAGAAAGTAATAGTTACTTAATCAAGCTATTGTCCCAATTTACCCCCAGAGTGTTAGGTACGTGAATTGGGACAGTGATTTTTGGGTCGAAAAGCATCGACAATAAAATATATTAATGAACCGTTCAGAATTTATGACTGGGGGGGTGAGAGTTTTACCCGAGGGGGTACTAACTTTTCACACTCATTTCAAGGAGGGGTAATAATTTTTTACAACACTTCCAAGGGGGATAAGAAATTTCGACAAAGAAAAAATGTAATAAAACATGTATAAACTAACTTAACTAGACTTTTTTAAGCGCAAAAGTCAGTGAAATAACGCGAATCTGTACTCGTGACCTAGTGTAACAGTATGAAAGTGTGTATTGCATTGTATGTCGAGGGGGGGTACTAAAAATATGCATGAAACCTAATGGTGGGGTACTAAATATCCGCATGAAACTTAAGGGGTGGTATCAATTTTTGACCGGAAGTTAATGCAAAACTCCCACTACCCCCCCCCCAAGTCATAATTTCTGAGCGGTCCCTTATTTGAAGCTGCAACGGCCCCTTCTGCAGTCTGCAGTCAATATGCATGAAAAGTACTAATCTGTGCAAGATAAAAGAGGTCACATAAAGCAAACCAGTCTTACAATTAGGGGGTTAGTCAGGGAGTCACAGAGGGGAGGTGTGACATAGGGTATGATTACAGTTTTATTGCATATTATGATGGATGGGGCACCCAAGAACAAGAATCAGGCGGGTGCCACTCCGGCACCCTTGGGCATTTCAGTCTGGCGGCCATTTTCCAAAATGGCCGCCAAAACCCTATTTTTGGCCATATATCCTCATATAATTGTCATAGGACCATGATTTTTGGGTCTAAACCTAGGTTTTCTGGTATAAGGAATTCAATGAAAGTGGTTTTGATTATGCCAATTCAATATTCTGGCAGCCATTTTGGAAAATGGCCACCAAAACCATATTTTTGGCCACATCTCCTGATGTAATTGTCATAGGACCATGATATTTGGGTCTAAACCTAGGTTTCCTGGAATGGGGAATTCAATGAAAGTTGTTTTGACGACATCAATGCAATAGTTTGTCCTTTAACCCTCTGCTTAATGCAAGATGGCTGCCATCAAAACTCAAATGTGGCATTACTTCTTGTAACATTCTCCGCTATCTAGTCAAATTCGGTCACTTTCGTTTCTTTTAGTTGACCAGCCAATATATCATTCTTTACTGTTAGAGGCATTTCTTGTTATGGAAGGTACCTATGCCTATTGGAAGGTTTTTTAAACAAAAATCCAATATTAACAGTAGTATAAATGTCCGATGGGGTTTCTACAGCAGGCCATTTTAAATTGAAGTTGACAGCAGAAAAACAATTCCTAGAAATTACTAGTTTAGTTCAGTTTAGTTATCTCAAGAAATATTAACAAATAATTAAGGTGCTAAATGAAGGCTGACACCGACAGCTTGATGTCAGCTTTTATTTAGCTTCTTGGTTTCCTTTTAACTACAACTTGTCAACCCTCCAAAAGCTAAATTAATGTTGCCGTCACTATTGAAAATTTCCTTGGAAACTCAAAATCCTGCCATGTATTTTCAGTTCCACTTATTCTCACAACTAGATAACTCACTTCTAACCAATCAAAATGGGTGTGGATGGATAGCTCTTAATGTCAGCTTTCATTTGGCATCTTGGTTTCCTTGTTTCTACAACCGTTAATCTTCCAAAAGCTAAATCAATGTTGCTGTCATTATTGAAAGTATCCTCAGAAACACGAAATTTTCCCATGTATCTTTAATTTCACCTGTCCTTATCACCAAAAAATCATTCCTAACCAACCAATATGGATGTGGTTGGATAGACCTTGATATCAGCTTTCATTTGTCCCCTTGGTTTCTTGTTACTACAACTGTTAATCTTCCAAAAGCTAAATGAATGTTGCTATCATTATTTTCATTATCGGAAACGCGAAACCCTCCCATGTATTTTTAATTCCACCTATCCTTATCATTAGATAAATCATTCCTCACCAACCAAAATTGATGTGGTTGGATAGCCCTTTATGTCAGCTTTCATTTGTCACCTTCGTTTCCTTGTTACTAGAACTGTCAATCTTGTAAGAGCTATAGATAAATGTCGCTGTCAATGTCAAAAATCTCCTCGGAAACACAAAATCCTCTCCTGTATTTACAATTGTACCTATCTGTATTACCAAATAAATCATTCCTAACCAATAAAAATGGACGTGGATGGATAGCCCTTGATATCAGCTTTCATTTGGCACCATGGTTTTCTTGTTACTACAACTTTCAACCCTCCAAAAGTAAAATAAATGTTGCTGTCAGTGGCAAAAATCCCCTCGGAAACACAAAATCCTCCCCTGTAATACAATATGCACCCCATTTATATAGCTCTTGGAAGATTGACAGTTGTAATAGCAAGAGAAACCAAGGTGCCAAGTGAAAGCTGCCATTAAGGGCAATCAATCCACATGGATTCTGATTGGTTAGGAGTGAGTTATTTAGTGATAAGGACAGGTCGAGCTGAAAATACGTGGGAGAATTTTGCATTTCCGAGGATATTTTTGATAATGACAGCAACATTTATTTTGCTTTTGGAGGATTGACAGTGGTCATTACAAGGAAAACTGGGTGCCAAATGAAGGCTGACACCAAGGGTTATCTCTCCACATCCATTTTGTTTCGTTAGAAATGATTTATCTAGTGATAAGGATGGGTGGAATTAAAATACATGCTAGGATTTCGTGTTTCTGAGGATATTTTCAATAAGGACAGGAACATTCACTAGCTTTAGGAAGATTAACAGTTGCAGTAACAAGGAAACCAAGGTGCCAAATAAAAGCTTATATCAAGGGCTATCCCACCACATCTACTTTGATTGCTTAGGAATGATTTATTTGGTGATATGGATAAGTGGAATTGAAAATATATGGGAGAATTTTGTGTTTCCGAGGAGATTTTTGACACTGACAGCAACATTTATTTAGCTCTTGCAAGATTGACAGTTGTAGTAACAAGGAAACGAAGGTGTCAAATGAAAGCTGACATAAAGGACTATTCAACCACATCCATTTTGGTTGGTTAGGAATGATTTATATAGTGATAACGATAGGTGGAATTAAAAATAAATTAATTGGAGAATTTTGTATTTCTGAGGATATTTTTCAGTAATGAAAGCAACATTCATTTAGCTTTTGGAAGATTAACACTTGTAGAAGCAAGGAAACCAAGGTGCCAAATGAAAGCTGATATCAAGGGATATCCATCCACATCCATTTTGAATTGTTAGGAATGATTTATTCAGTGATACGGATAGGTGCAATTGTAAATACAGGAGAGGATTTTGTGTTTCCGAGGAGATTTTTGACATTGACAGCAACATTTATGTATCTCTTGCACGATTGACAATTCTAGTAACAAGGAAACGAAGGTGTCAAATGAAAGCTGACATAAAGGGCTATCCAACCACATCAATTTTGTTTGGTTGGAAATAATTTATCAGTGATAAGGATAAGTAGAACTGAAAATACATGGCAGGATTTTGAATTTCTAAGGACATTTTCAATAGTGACGGCAACATTACTTTAACTTTTGGAGGGTTGACAAGTTGTAGTGAAAAGGAAACCAAGGAGCTAAATAAAAGCTGACATCTAGCTCTTGGTGTCAGCCTTCATTTAGTACCTTAATCATTTGTTGATATTTCTTGAGATAACTAAACTGAACTAAGCTGGTAATTTCTAGGAATTGTTTTTCTGCTGTCAACTTCAATTTAAAATGGCCCGCTGTAGAAACTCCATCAGACATTTATACTACTGTTAATATTGAATTTTTGTTTAAAAAACCTTCTAATAGGCATAGGTACCTTCCATTAACAAGAAATGCCTCTAACAGTAAAGAATGATATATTGGCTGGTCAACTAAAAGAACGAAAGTGACCGAATTTGACTAGATGGCGGAGAATGTTACAAGAAGTAATGCCACATTTGAGTTTTGATGGCAGCCATCTTGCATTAAGGAGAGGGTTAAAGGACAAACTATTGCATTGATGTCGTCAAAACAACTTTCATTGAATTCCCCATTCCAGGAAACCTAGGTTTAGACCCAAATATCATGGTCCTATGACAATTATATCAGGAGATGTGGCCAAAAATATGGTTTTGGCGGCCATTTTCCAAAATGGCTGCCAGAATATTGAACTGGCATAATCAAAACCACTTTCATTGAATTCCTTATACCAGAAAACCTAGGTTTAGACACAAAAATCATGGTTCTATGACAATTATATGAGGATATATGGCCAAAAATAGGGTTTTGGCGGCCATTTTGGAAAATGGCCGCCAGACTGGAATGCCCAAGGGTGCCGGAGCGGCACCCGCCTGATTCTTAATCTGGGGCACCCCATGTATCATTCTATGCAAAAAAACTGTAATCATACCCTATGTCACACCTTATGTACAGGATCAATAGGGCTGACTCCCTGACTAGGTCTAAACCCGGGTCTTATAACACATGAACCAGAGTTGTCATCTTTATTCTTAGGATTCATAAACAATGATGTAAGATGGCCCCTGCCATTAAGAAATCAATCATCAAATTTGACTATAACTCCTGAAATACACGTATAGCATATACTGATTTGCATATGTTCCAGCATGGTTTTATGTCATAGAAAAGCAGTTTCCTGTTGTAAATGTGATGCCAAACTGTCACAAGCAGATGATTTAACTAATCATGTTCCAGCTCACACTGATGTCAAAATTCGAATGCAAAATCAAGTTGTCAGAAACACAGCTCTGAAATAGATAATGAGTTTGCAAGTCTTTTCAAACTTGCACTCCTTTTACCACAGTTTTCTGTGGTGGATCGTACAATTCATTTTTGCTTTCTTGCCAGATATGGCTGTGTACGTTAAATTTTTTCCTTTGCATAAGTTCCCATGTCATTTTTATAGACAATTCTCACAGCTTGGTTTGTGTAATTTCTTAGTAGACTTGTTACTAATAAATATTTAGGTTCTTTAATAAATGATATTCTGCCTGGTTTTTAATTAGCCAAACAGACAAAAATTAAGGGAGTAAATTAATTTAATTATATATTTAAAAGAATGAAATTGAAATATGACTCACATAACCTGAACAATTTTTACCATTAGTGATCTTACTTTTCGTAAAAATTACTAACATAATAATTAGAACTGTGTAACAGAGAATTTGAGGCACCATTCAAATTACTAATCTTATTAGTTCGACTGCTGAGCGCAAAAAAGGGACTTAGTGCCACTAAGTCCCTTTTTGAATTATTGCATTTTTCGAAAGTTCAAGACCTTAGGCTTAATATCTGTGAATATTAGAACAAAGTGGGTTTAACTAAAAGAGATATTGCAGGTCAAAGTATATAGACCGGCAGCCCAGGGGCTCTAGCCTAGTCGAACGAGGTACCACTAACGGAGCATATGGGTATAAAGGGAATGATAAGGCGCACCAGAAAACCCATTTCTGGCGCGGCGTATCGGTCGCGTTTACCCCTGGCGGCCATTTTTCAAGATGGCCGCCACTAAAATAGGTGCATGCACTTTTTGGTCTAGATCTTTAATGGCTTATCCGATTTCGACAATTTTTGGGTCAAAATATATGTATTTCAATATTCCCAATGCAATGATGACATAAAAATTTCTATATTATAAGCGTTCATGCTGGTTTTAAGGATCAAATGCAAAAAAAGTGAAAAATTTGGAAAAAAATCAAAAATTCTTTGGCAAAATAAGGCATCATAGTCAATGAATGGTTGGTTTTAGGGGTTGTTTTTCAATCGGGGTACGCTCTGGAAAGTCACACGATATCCAAAATACCAGAAATACCTAGCATATATGTGGAAAAAAACGTCACACAGAATGATTAAACATACTGAGACGGACCTACAGTAGCGAAAAAATTATTCAAATCGGTTGATAACTGCAGAAAAAAATGTATTTGTGTCATTTTGACCAAAATTGACTGTCTCATTTGCAAATTAGGCAAATATCGCTTAAGATTTTTCAGTCCTGACCTAACAGTAAGGTTTAACCAATGTGAATATGCTTTCAACATGGTCCCAAGAGTTAAACATTAGAATTACATGCAACAACTATGATTAGTCTCTTCAGAATCCTGCATTGAACACATGAAGGTCAATTCCGTCAAATATTGTCCTCTCCGAAATAGGGTCAGCAAAACAGCAATAACATTAAATTAAGAGTATTTTTATTTTATAGAAATACTCATTCAATAGATTAGACAAAGTTTTTGTAAGTGTTTCACTTCAGTTGTACGAACTGCACAATGCTCGTAGCAGAAAATACCAAAAACCGCTTTCGTCAAATAAACTGTCCTCTCCGAAAATATGCTGTTCTCTCCAAAAATGTCTATTTTCCTTGACACGCACAAAGTTCTTGGCCAAAATTAAGCAAGTAAGATGATTTTTCATTGTCAGATATATATCTATCCACTCAGTACAAGCCCATACAACTGGGTGTTCTATACATCAAGTAATAGAGGGATGAGCCTTGGTCAAATTATCTACAACAACACAAAAAGTCCAAAAAAATAATAATTCAGAATACTCGGAGCCCTAAAATTTTCAGAAATCCATGGCACGGTAGTTAGCAACAGAAAAAAGTCAATTTGGCCAGAAAAAAAAAATCTTTATTTTTGACCCCCTTGAGACAAAACTATGTACCCCGATTGAAAAACCACCCTTAGGGTGTAAATAACATCATAAAAAACTTCCTGACATACAGAAATACCAGAAACCATGTCTTATTTGTTGCTGTGTGACATTAAGTGATGAAGATATTCCTATTTATATGACTGGTCACGTCAAGTGAGAATTGTGACGTCACAACGTCACGTTTCAGCAGTGGTGCATCTTATGTGTCTGATTTAGCATAACTCTCCAACAGCTTATCAGATTTTTATAATTTTTGTGTCAAATTATATATTTTTCAATATGCTCAATCCAATGATGATGCCAAAAATAGGAAATCACAAGTATTTTATACTCTTTTTACTTATCATTTGTAAAAAATTCTTTAAAATTTAGGAAAAATTCGGGATTTCCAGGCAAAACAAGGCATCTTATGACTTGTATTATTGACTTTAGAGTAAAAATGCCACATTTAATCCATTCCACATGTTCTAAAATAATATGTTATGTTTTGTTAAATACAAAACTAAATCATTGATAAGAAGCTGGACCCACTTGACCTAATTCCAAACTGTGGACTGTTCATGTTGAGACCATCACTGCACAGATTTTAGAGTCCTTTCTTGCACTCAATTCGCTTCGCTCAACGGCCTTCGGCCGTTTCGCTGCGCGAATATCAGCAGGTCTGCCTATTTTGTTGCTATATCATTTTTGGTCTTGAAGATATTTACATTTATGTGAGAAACCAGGTCAAGTAAAATTGTGGCGTTGTCACGTTATATTTCCGCAGTGATGCATACGTTTGTCCAATTGGATGTAAATCTTAAACACATTATCAAATTTTTGGATCTGTATATTAGCATGGTGCATTTTCTGCTATTATGCTGATTTGTCAATATTAAGTATTAATTTTATGCTTTTTTTCATGGTCAAATACAATAATGTGAAAAAACACATAAATCGCACATAATTATCATTGGCATCGTTGTTATTTGCCATATTTGTTGCAGACTGAAAAATCAAGCTATAAAAAAAATCTTACCTATTTCATTCTATTCCTACAACCAACCATGCAATGATTGCAATCAATCCCCCATCTCTTCTTTTTCAATGAATGGTTCCCTGGCAACACCTGGGAATGGTCCCAAGCTATTTTTTAATTCCTTGTAAGGAACAAGTCGAATTATCAAGATTGGTCCAACACAGAGAGTTTACACTTGGCAGAAAAATTATTCAACCCCTTTGAAGTTTTCCCAATAGTGAACAGGTTTTGTAGGTGTACGGTCAACTAGGCGACAAACCAACCAGGCGACACCCATCAGTACCAACTAGGTGACAAGAAATTTGGAAATTTCATACCAGTGCAAACAAGGTGACAAGCAGTTCCAACTAGGTGACACAAATTTACACAGCACTTCCGACTAGGTGACACAAGTTCACAAAACTCATCCAACTAGGTGACAATACATTTCCTAATTGACCACCATTGAAGGTGTCCTGTCACCTGGTTGGTATCCCCTGTAAAATATGTGTCACCTGGATGGTATCTGGGGGGTATCTGCTGTCACCTAGTTGTCCAAAAAGTGTAGCCTAGTTGGTAGTGGTATGTCACCTAGTTGGTTGTCGCCTAGTTGGTAGTGTTGTAGCCTAGTTGTCTGTCGCCTAGTTGACCGGCAATCGGTTTTGTAAAATGAGTGTGGTGACATCAGAATGTTTCAAATCACAAAAAAGTATGATAGCATCACATACCAGACAAACATATGCTAAATCAGCTGTGAAGAATATCTAAATCTAGTTGGCAGGACTGGTTCCATTTCACAAATGGGTCAAAACGTTTGATCAACTATTTAACCCTGTGCTCCAATGCTAATCAAATGGCGGCAAGGGAGTTGAAACATTTTTGAAATGGTTGACCCCTATGCAAAATACAAACCACCTACCAGGTTCAGGTGCCCTTCAGTTTGGCACTATGTTGTCTGATACAAATTGAAGTTATCCTTTTAATGCTTTGATATACATGCTGATGTCACCACACTCATTTTGCATTTATCAGATATTGAATTCAATGGAAAAACATCAAGGGGTTGAATTATTATGTTGCCAACTGTAGAGAGTATTTGCCTGGACTATATTCAATACATACTAGTAAGTTGCCCGCCACTTGGAGGTCACAGAATAGAACGCAATAGAAAAGATAGACTTTGATAGAAGGGTAAATAGATAAGCCCAAATTGATTTATTGATTGAAAGGGCCGAGATAGGCTGAGATAATCTGACAACAGATAGATGGGGATTTTTATGAGAGTATCGTTTCCCAATCAATAGTTAGAGAACCCGTAGATTGGAAGGAACAGAATAGAAGCGATTGGTAAACATTTTAAAATATAATTTGTCTTGATAGTGCCCAGATAGACTGATAGAGTAAGATTAGAAAAAGACGGGCCTGGTATCTGCGAGTGGCTGCTGTTGGCCAGATACTTATCACCCGGTGCGGGCTGGGGCAGGCCGGGACTTTGTTTCACATTTTTAGCGGAGGGGAGTACACATCTCCATTTACGCAGTCACAATGAGAATGGAAGTTGTGGTGGGAAATTTGAAATTTGAGCATTTTCAGAATGTCTTTTGGGCCCTGACGTGGCCATTTTGTTTGGAGATGTTTGGAGTTAAGAAATAAGTATAACTTGATTATAGAGCATGTATCTGGCACAGGAATGAATCGCAGGCATGTTGTAATTTGGACAAGACATCCTTTGCTTTGAATCTTGATTGGATGCAACGTTGAAAATTATGTGAATTGTGTTTGTGTATGCAAATCAGCTGCCCACCATTTTGTAAATCATGTGTATTGTTTTCTGTGTATGAAATGAGCTGACCTGGAACTATGTCATGGTGACATTTGGATGTTTATCGCTTAGTTTACTGACCTTGGAATTTATGTCATCATAAAACTAGGTCACAGGAGATGAGATTTCAATAGTTATATAAATTTCCGAGTATTTCAGTTCAATATAGTGTAGGATGTATTGATGGATAAAAGAATTATCAACAGATTGCTAGCTAGATAAATGGATAGATAAATACTGCTAGATGTATAGCATGGTTGGAAAAAGTAGGGAATTCGAGCATGTCATTGCCTGGAAATCTCTAAATCTCACTTGAAATTTTTGTAAAAAGGTCCAAATTTCTGACTTGGAAGTATGGATGCTTGTTTCGTGAGAATTCATGGGCAATGTTATTGTACTTCATCAAATTGCCTTGAAATTCATATTTTTTCTAGCCCTGGACAGATAGAATGGATGGATTTTATTAATTAGATAGATTGCACCACCCTGAGAATCTACCCTAGACAAATAGGTTTGATATGTCAAATTAACATAAATTGACATAATGCTTGAGATTCAACAATGTCTAGAGACTCTAGTTTGATTCACATCTTCACAGCCAATTTCTGACCTTAATTTTGAGGTATCACACTCAATCTTTACATCAATAAGCATGATAGCCATGCAGATCTGGATCTATCCAGAAGTGATAAATTTCTGTGCCTTGCGGTTGAGCTTCAGCGGCTATTTTCCTATAAGTCTGGCAGTTAAACATGAATAAATCAAATGGAGTTGTGCTGATTGGTTCAGTCTCGGGAGTGGTTTGCTGTATTTAGCAGAGGCTGTGCTGGAGTGGATTGCATGAATTAGATGGATAGATTATAAAGATGAAATAGGTAGCTTACACTGATTACACCAGTCAGATAGATAGATTACAGATTTGTCAAAAGGGTTTGGTAAGCGAGAACAATAGGATGCAATTTGGTACTTGTGTTACAATTTGTGATATGGTCCAACATGTCCAGGAGGGGTTAGGGTCAGCTCAGTTGGTAATGCACTGGGTTGCCAATCACTGGGCCCTGAAATTGTATTGGAAAGGAGTTTCAATCATCCTTTGTGCTTTATTGCTGTGTCCTGCCCTGTAATTACTCCACATAAATACAGGACTTATAGCTCAAATGGTCCATCCATGGGATTTCAAATCTTTGCAAAGTTTAGATTGGTGAATTGAGTTGGTCATTTTGGCAGTCTTCAAGTTAGCTGGCAGTGGTACACAAATTTACAGGTGTATAGACCAGCATAATTAGTGATAGATAGATTGATGGAGAGATATGGTAAGTACAGCCCTCTAAGTGCAGCTCTGGGCGTTCACAAGAGTTGATTGATGAGATGGGAGAGAGAGAAGAAGTCCTCACATGCTTCACTTTTACCCTATGTGAGAGATCCTTTAATTGCCCTACAGACACTGAAACAAGCGATTGCCAATTTGATGTCAGATGCGAACAACATCCAGCTGGGGTTTTTCTGGTACCCCACACGGGGTTTTGATGCCAGTTAAAACCTTCAACGGAGAAGGCAGGAATCATAACGGCTCTGCCACCTAGCTGCCCCAGTGAGAAAGTAAGATCTTTATTGACATGGTTGTATGGAACTAAGCAGGTCTTAGGATAGTTTTCAGTCCTGAGGGTTTTCTTTGCCTGGGTTCGAATCTTGGGCAGACAATTTGGAATATTTTCAGTGTACTCTCAAGATCAAAGTCCCAGGTGGATGTTATTCAGATGGGGTGTTAAATCATTGACCCTTTCAATCTTTTTCAAATGGAGTAAACGTGCAACGTGTAGAGGACTTTGCTCTATCTGCCATCTCATTGATCAATCTAAGGACCCACTCCTCTTAAATGGCTGCACATTGTGCATACCATATTTATCTATGTGATATCTATCTATCTGTATCTATCTATATCTAAATAATATCTATCTATATAATATCTATTTAATATCTATCTATCTAAGATCTATCTATCTAATATCTATCTATCTAATATATATATCTATCTATTTATCAATGTCTTCAGAACCATATCTATCTGAATAGTTATACTTACAGCAGTGCTGGACAAATTATCTGCTGGATTCAGAGGATTTCAACTAAAACAACACGCGACCTCCATTTAGCAACCCGTAGGTTCTTGTTGGATTTTACCATGGAAAAAGATACAGCATAAACTACTTAAAATTGACAAATTGTCCTAAACACTGTTGAATATGGCATGCTTAAATATACGTATTTAAATTGAAAATGATAAATATCTGATATGTTTTAATGATTCACACCTGATAAGACAAATGTATGCAACACTGCGGAAATATCATGTGACAACGCCACAATTTTACTTGACCTGGTTGCTTACAAAAATGTAAATATCTTCATCTCCGAAAGTGACACGCAAAGCGACAAATCAGACATACTTGCTGATATTTTGGAACATGTGAAATTGATTAAAGGTGGCATATTTTTACTCTAATTTAACATTACAATCATCAAGTGGCCAACCAGCAGCAACAATATTTTTGTCTTTGTTGGGTCTCCTCATCGTCTGTATTAACAACTTGTCTCATGTCGTTATCATACTATATACCTTTTTATAATAATACAATGTTATTCAAATGATGATGATGAAATAAAATTATTTTTCTGTCTGTCTGTGTGTCAAAGTCAATAATGCAAGTCATAAGCCTTGCTTCGTCTGGAAATCCCAATTTTTTCATATTTTTGACAAATGATCATAAGAAACAATATAAAATACTCATAATTTCTTCTTTTTGGCATCACCATTGGATTGGGCATATTGAAAAATATATAATTTGACACAAAAATGATAAAAATCTGATAAGCTGTTGAAGAGTTATGCTAAATTAGACACATTTATTCGTTAATACTGATACGTGACGTTGTGACGTCACAATTCTCACTTGACGTGAACAGTCATATAAATAGGAATATCGTCATCACTAAATGTCACACAGCAACAAATAAGACATGGTTTCTGGTATTTCTGTATGTCAGGAAGTTTTTTATGATGTTATTTTTACCCTAAAACCAACCATTCATTGACTATGATGCCTTATTTTGCCAGAGAATCTTGATTTTTTTCCAAATTTTTCACTTAATTTGCATTTGAACCTTAAAAACAGCATGAAACACTTATAATATAGAAACTTTTATGTCATCATTGCATTGGGAATATTGAAATACATATATTTTGACCCAAAAATTATCGAAATCGGATAAGCCATTAAAGATCTAGACCAAAAAGTGCATGCACCTATTTTAGTGGCGGCCATCTTGAAAAATGGCCGCCAGGGGTAAACGCGACCGATACGCCGCGCCAGAAATGGGTTTTCTGGTGCGCCTTATCATTCCCTTTATACCCTTATGCTCCGTTAGTGGTACCTCGTTCGACTAGGCTAGAGCCCCTGGGCTGCCGGTCTAATAGGATGACACTATTTGCGACATAATGTGCATCCAGAGTTTTCAAGTTGTTTTCTTTTGCCTCTGCCATTAGAAAATTTCACCAATTCAATAAGGGACTAAGTTCAGCTAAGCATCTTTTTACCAAATGCAAAAAGGAGCATAGTACTGTTATGCACATTTTAGCACTGAAATTTACTTAACAATGATAGCAAAAATACTAGCACCAAGCTCTTTTCTGCACCGAAATAAGTTGGCTCAAAAAGGAGCTTAGTGCATCTATGCTCCTTTTTGCGCCACAGATAATGCTTTGTTTAATGCAAGAAGGAGCATTGGTTTCATTTCATGACAAGTAATCACATTAGTATCATTATTTTTAAAAATATTTGTGAAAAATGTAGATATGAATGTACATGACAAAAATCATTCAAATCAGACCATTATCGACCGAGCGAGAACTGAAAACAAGTGTTAAAAAGTAAAACGTCCTTTTCTCAAAATTCCATTTTTCCTCTAAGCTCCTTTTTGCGCCGAGCAGTTGAGTTATTTTGACAAAATTTATTTTTTTTAAAACCAAATTAAAAATCAGTGTGACTGAATACTCAGAATTTCATTTGAGATGGGGAGTCGGGGGGGGGGGGTTATTGGATCCACCACTGGTCAGATTTAATGGATACATTTTTGACTGAGGAGATGGATGGGCCAGTAAATAAACGTGCTATTTTTCCCTCTAAAATATCTTCATCCCTTATACATCATTGTGATTCTGATGCGTAGACGAACACAAAGGGGCTGAAGACTAAATCTTCACCTTTTCCTCTATTCTGGCACTGGGCTTGATCATGGACTTCCTGGGTTCAGGAATCTCTGGAAATGGGTAAGAAACAGAAACGAAGCGAACAGGGAAATGCAAACTGGGACTGGAGGCAGTATTTTTAAAAACGAATAAAGAAGTTGTTCCATTTTCTGATGAAAATGATTTTGATTCTTACATATTCTTATTATTTGAAAATCTGTTACTGATGATTTCATGTTTGTATACATCATTTTTCTTGCAATTTACATTGGTTGAGAGAGGATATGACACCACTCTCTCCTGAAAAGTGACAGTGTTTTACATGGGTCACCATGATTGGTGACCATGGCAATCTAATCCATTGATCTCCTCAATGGAACTTACTCTAGCTGTTTCAAATGAGAGTTTCTGTTTTTGTTTCACACATTTTTTGGTACACACATTCTCAAAGTCCAATACGATGCATTCAGAAGATTGGGATTAGATGACCCACATCAAGGTTATTTTTTCAGAAAACAAACGAACACATATATGTTACATTTTCTAAGAGGACATGACAATGGGCTACCAATTGCTGGGTTCCTGGTTTGATCCCCACTAAGATTTTCTTACGAATGTTGGCCACATCACTGGATCATGCTCCTGTCCAGAGGGACCATTCAAAATTCATGACTGGGGAGGGGGGGGGGGGTGGGAGTTCTGATGGAACTTTCTGTCAAAAGTAATACGCCCCTCACGGATATTTATAGTACCTCCCTTTTGTTATAATTTCATTCAACAATATTAAGCATGTTTGAAAAATATGTACCCCCCTTCAAACATGCATGAAAAATTGGTACGCTGTCGGGAATATATACTATTGCCCCAAGTCATAAGAAGCATGTTCAAAAAGGTGGTTCCCACTCTAGTAAAACCATAGAAACTACCCCCCCCCCCTCAACCCAGTTGTTGAATGCAATTCTGGATAGTCCCTTACTTTTATCACATACAGCGCTTTTGGTCAAGGCATGATAATTTAGTGCCCAGAGATGGGAAGCCATTCAGAGTCTGCTTGAGACTGATTTAATATCAACTGAAGCAGTCAACAGTCACACAGGAGTGAAAAATACAACAGTTCATAGGGAAATTAATAAGAGTTCATGTGGATTGCGGTTTGACACGTGTGAACAACTACCACAATTCCCAGTTGGCCTTGGCAGCAGTTCATTGGTTGAAATTATGATATCATTAATTTTCAAGCCAACATCACTTGCTTGATGCAAACTGAAAAAAAGTGACACGCTATAAGCGGCTTGACCAATCACCTGGCAGGTTTTTCTGATGTCAGACCAAACCTTTTTTACAAATTTGTTGTTATTTCATCAATGTCTACAAATATGAAGTCATCTGTAACAAGAAAAGTACCCTTAAAAAAGGGTACTGCATTGATCTTATCATTAACCTCAGGGCATGTGGCGTGTAAAAAAAGGTTTTAATATCTCTATAAGTAGGACTTTCCATGAAATACAGCCTAAAGAAAAAATTCCAAGCCCCATCCTCTTGTTTCATGAAAATCGTACACAACCAAGGATGTGTCGAAAAAATTAACTTGTTTGCATATAAATAAATTGTTAATCGCTTTATGCACAACGCCTATGTTTTTCAGTACTGTTTATTAAGCCAGAGACATTTAGGCTTTGATTTTGTAATGCATTGCTCAACTAAAGCACCAAGTCAGTTAAACTTCACACCTATTCAGAACTACAAATTAAGTGTGTGATGTCAGTTCTGAGTTGAAAAAAAAAGCAGATTTTTTAAATGTTCTGAAATTATATAGAAGAATTGTCTCATAATATAGATACACATAGGCAGACACATAGATTGATAAGCAAACACCTCCCCCCCCCCACAAAAAAAACGTGGTACTGCCACTGGTTTGTTGTGGTCACTGGAAATTAAATAGCAATCCTTACAACGTAATGCGCCAAAAAACCATTTACAAAACTTAATATTGCAAAAAGACTAGAATTGATAAGCGCATTGGATTCTGAGTAGTTTACTTGATATATGCTGGTTTTTAAATTTTGAAAATCTGACTTTTATTAAGGTCTGTGGCCTAAATTTTGTATTGAGCCCCCTATGGAAAAGTCCTAGCTTTTGATAAGATAAGATAAGATAAGATAAAACTTTATTTCAAGTCGCTGATGACATAAAAACACAAGCTATAAAGCTTTTAACCGACAATAAATGTTAAATCCTTACAATGACATTAGACATGCTCAGGACTTCGCCAGTAGATTATCCTTACCTTAATGAATCGAAGTAATGTTAAGAATACTTATATATACTTTTTTTTAAGGTTAAGACATTGATACAAAAAAACATGATTTACTCTTATAAGTCAGGAGACAGTCTGGTACCTACATCTAAAAACGTGTCTGTGATCTCTGCTACCATGGTCTTTTGATTTTATTCGAGTTCGCAAGCAGATCGACTGTGTGTGTGCCCAATACCTCACAAATACAATGCAGCACTGTGCTCCCATCTCATCAATCAACCCTCAGAACTGGGCTTGAGGGGCAGCATTTACCAAATCTGTCTATCTATCTATCTATCTGTCTTAATGCAATTACATCAATAGCTTTCGATTAGAGAAAGCCTGTGATGTTTACACTGCAACAACCCAAGGGAATGCAAAATTTGCTGGAAATGTAATAAGCAGAAGGCTAATTTTTATGCTGTTGCAGCAGAGGTTATTTGAATCATTGAGAAACAGCTGGGATAAGGAAGAAAATGAATCAGATGTAAATGGCTTATCTGCATAAAATGCCCATTATGAGGTCATAAGCATCAAGGCTAGATCTTTTCAATTGTCAGAAAAGGTTGACTGGTTTTTCAGTGAAGGTTTTCTGAGTGAAGTCACCATGACAAGTTGCACTGAATTTTAACACCTAACAGTTTAAATCTGCTCACTTGCTCCATTTCTGTAGCACCAAGGCTCAAGATCTCTATTCCATGCTGACTTTTTGAAAATGAAATACGCATTTCCTTTGTCTTCAGTGCATTTAGTGCCATTTTGTTCCAAAATGACCACTGGATTGTGCAGTCCAAGGACATTGCATGGATAACTTCTCAGGTGTCAGTGTTTCAGTCAGTGTTGTGTCATCCATAAACTTGATATTGTGACATGAGGGTTGTATGTCCTCAATCATTAGGACAAACAATAATGGGCCTAGACAGGAGCCTTGTGGCACTGACCCCCAAAGTCCTACGTAAAAGACCCCAATCTGAGTAATCGTTTCCCAATTTGACTCGTTGTCGTCTAGCAACCCATCGTATCCACAGTTTTTTGGTTTGTGAATTACAATATTGTGGTCTATGTGGTCATTAGTTGGGGCCACTTGCATTGACTGAACTCGATGACCCCTGAAAAGTGTCGCTGGCCTACCTGCTGCTTGTTTACCAATTCTGCAGATGCAGTCTGCTGTCGCTTGGTCTTAAATGGTTGTAGACCAACTTTGAAGTGTGTGTCTTCAGTATTTCATAAGAAACTGGCTGTTTTTCTACAGCACAATACCATGCTGTGTACTTCTCCGACGCCAAATTGCCGTGATGTCAGTAGCACTGCTTGTGACATCATCACAACAATCGTATGATGTCACAAACACATTCCTGAGTTCGGCAATGGTAATGGACGTAACAGCAGCATTTTGAAACTTATATCCCAGGAGCAGGACAGAAGTCAGCCATGTCATTACGATTTATTCTGAAACTATACCCATCAAGTAAAACATGTGTGAAGTTTGATTGGCATCTGTTCGGTGAAAGCAGAGGAATCAGCAGATCCAGTTCAGAAGGGGGAATGGTCTCTGACCCAGAACTGCAGTCCTCTGCATTTCTGGGATCAGAGGCAATGCTCGGACTATGTGGTCATATGCTTTTTTATAGTTCAACAATAGACTTTGAATTCGGTTGCCACTATTCGCAGACATATTGGGTAGGAAGTCAATGAGAGCATGGGTTGTAGCACTTTGTCAAGGCTCTGTGTGATATGATCCGTCATCTTCCATTCATATGCCTGTGAAGGGTGACATATTTCACCAATTAGGATGCTTGGGATCTCACAGTGACCCACAATGATTATGCCATTGAGTCTAATTCAGTCCATGTCCTTAAGTCTGGGAGGCTTTGTCGTAAAAATATGAGGACTCCCCCCACCATGACATGAGCGATCTTTTCAGAATATATTTTGCCCAGCAGGTGCATCCAATTGATTGTGGACACATTCGTCCAGGAAAGTCTGAGTTAACACAACACTTTCTTCAAGGACAGCGGTATGAACATCATCAATCTTTTTCAAGATACTTCTGACATTGGACAGCATAATAGCAGGAAGGATGTACTTCGGGAGGATATCTCTCAACACAATGTTGTTTGAACTCGCCCTGCTTGGCTGCTTTTTCTCTGATGCTGTTCTCCTGGAGATCACAACTTCGATCTTTTTACTCCGGGAAAGGATCTCTTTCTCCACCAGGTCTATAACAGCATCCTCAGCTTGGTCTTCAGCTTTATTGCATGCACCTTTACAAAATTGGGGAGAAATGGCATTAACAACAGCCTTCAAATGGTTTATCTTTAGTCTTGAACTTTATCACAAAGCATTTTTCTTCTAAATTCCATGTAAAATTTCTGACTTTCTTTATCAATATTGACACTGATATCCTTTTGTGAATATCAGATTCTCATGACAACTTCAATGTTGCCAATGAAGCATTCGGCAAAAGCAGCATCCATGATGCAGTCTAGCTGATCAAGTTTGGCTATTTGCACCGACATGTTTATGTTGTGATATTTTGCACTGTATAGTTTGTATAGATTGTATATCCATTAGGCTTGGGGATTTGCAAACAGCAACAAAACCCAAACACTAAACAGTCAAAACACTATTCCACAATTTTCCACAGGATACCTTTGAAACATTGCTATTCAAAGTCTTTAAATCATGAATTATATCCAGTTTTTTTCTTTTGGAATACTTAGTCACTATATTTTTGATGTATGTTCTAATTGTACTCTGTGCTATTCAGCTGCAAGATAAAATAGATTAATGTTGAAATCCATGTATTTTTCAAGAGCAAATTCACATGCGTCCCCAACTTGTGTTTTTCACAGCTCAAAAAGAGCTAAAAAAGAAGCCTTGGTTGTCCTCCATGTGTTTTGTATTGTTTTAATAGTAATAGATATTCAATAAAATATGATGCGAACAAAATTATATTATTAAGTCAAATATTGATGTTCAGAATTCTCAAAAATGTTAATTTCAAGTCAAAAATATGCTTTTGAAAAGATTTATCTGCATAATGAAATCCGCAATTTCGATAGAAGTGTAGTTGAAAGTGTCTGTATGATACAAATCACTGTCATAAGATTTTGAACTTTTGACAAGCCTAAGAAAACCACTCCTCTTCCAACTTTGAGGGCGAGGAGGGTTGATCTAGTGCTGCCAAGCTGCCAATCCCTGGGTCCAAGGTTCGAATCCAGCTCATGCCAGGTCACCTGGGCCGATTTTGGATGGCTGATCCAATCATCCTATTGCTGTGTCTTCCTCCTGTCCTAATTAGCCTACCAAGTGCATAAATACAGGACGTAAAGCCCCAAACATCCATTCATCCATCTTACAACTTTCTAATCTAATGTGGTACAGTTCTGCCATATGATTTGAAAACAAACTTTTTAAAGTTTACGATAAAAACCTTTGCAAATCTAAAATTTTGAAAAGGAATAAAAATCAGAAATACGGAAATCTGAAGGTGTTTACATCAAGTTGATAATACATAATTTAAGTAATTGATAAAACATGAAAACCAAATAAATTAGACCATACAAGAGTATTCCAGAAAATCACTTTCAAAAACAAATTTCTCTACCCGGATACATTAATTGAGGAATTAAAAATCCTTTTATTCATTAATATACGTAGATGTTTTAAGGTGTGAAAGTGTCCTTTCCAAGACAATTGACCACCTCCAAAATTATTGTTCACTTTAACAGATTCTTAATTATGGATAAATCGTTTTTTATTTGCTGATTGTCCTTTTCAACTTAGATTTGATAAATGCAAAACTGAAACTTGGATTCCCGAGACTCCAGTTCTGGCAACATCATTTCCCTTCACTTGTAAAAAAAAACAGGAATTCCGCTAATCCTATTTTTAAAATATTATGGAAATAAATTTGAAATTAAACAAGAAACAGACATTGGCACATGGGAGTTTGATTGACAATGTCAGTTACTTTGACCAAAAAACGTTTTATGACCACCTTGTCAGCCAAGTCCAGAGTAACTGTCAAACAAAAGATTATTATAATTTTTAAGGATTTCGGAATAATTACAAGTTGCGATTAATACGTAAAAATATTCAATGCCACATATATGATTTTGAGTTGTTTGCAGTCATCAAGTTAATCCATTATGTATTACTGTCTGTCGCTTTGATATATAGAAAAAATGGGGACCACTTCACTGTGAAAAATGTACTTTGTGACTCATGTGAAACAGAGTCTGATTCATTTGTCATGATCAAGAGAAAGTCATTTGACTTGTCATAACTGATTTTAGAGTGAAAATCAGTTGCATAATCCTTTCGTTTGGCTTACACCAACAATCGGATTAAGCCACCTTAAATCTAATTAAGATTGAAAGATTTCGGTATATATATCATCATGACAAAATATTAGTATGATGACACATGAAGTACCATTTTCACAGTGCAACAGTATACTCTTTTTCTATATCAAATCTACAGTCTGTTGATTTGATATAGAAAGACAAATATAATGTAAGGGGGTATGCAGAATATATATATCCTTGGCTTGGACTTATTTTCAGATAAATTGCATCTTTCCCTCTTTTGGTGAATTGAAAAGGAAATAAAAACATTTCAGGCAGTCTTGAAATGATAATAGACTCAGACTCTCAGACTCAGATTCAGACAGGTTCATTTTGCCATAGGTTATACAAAATGTTTCAAATACTTTTTAAAATAAATAATACATGGCATGGATGACCTCTAAGATGAGCAAGTTACCGCTGTCGAGAGGCACCATAAAAAGTATAAGAATATAAAGAAATACGAATAACTATAATATATGCATATCAAAATATTTAACCAAAATTAAGTGAGATGATAAGCGCTTCAACTAATTACATTTAAAATTTGGGATAATCATTAATATTTGTAAAGATAATGAGATTATAATAATAATATCCACTGGAGTATTCACTTAGATCCTTGGGGTGGGGGAATTAGATAAACTAAAGTTTCCCTGAATGATAAAATCCTTTACAAAATATAGAATATTTTCTGTACATTATAGCATAAACTTGTGATCTCTTATATTTATGACATCTTTTTTTACATTTTTACATTTTCCACTATTACATAAATTATTCAGTTCTTTCCTTCACTTTTTCTTAAGTGCCTTCCACCACCAGCCCATCCACTGTGGATGACATCACATCATAATGTTGACTGCACTCAGGACTATAATGATTTATTCCGTGTGCGCCCAAAATAAATATGAGGGTCATTCTGATGCTTTTACAGGATATTAGGACAAGAAAAAATGCTCTAACATCCAAGAAATGTTACATAAGAGTTATTATCATCATGCTATACAAAACAGTGCAAAAATCAGAAAAACATTTGGTCAAATTCTGTCATTCTGGGTAACTTTACAGTAGACGAATGACGAGTGCTTACATTCAGAGCTCTGCAAGTGGACATCAATGACAGCATAGCAAGCCCATCAAATGCATTAAGATAAAGTGTAAAATAGTCATGAGGCAACTTGTGACCTCACTGATGAGTAGTGTTGCGCTTTAAATGATTTCTCCCGGTAGCATTGCCAGAATGGAATATTACGTCATGAACTGCTTATGTGTCATACAGAATAAAATTGCTGAATGGGGATGTGACCTCACACTAAATAATTTCAGCATTTTTTTGTAAGCTCTTGAGTTTCGTTTACTGTAAAGCTTCTCACATTTTTGGGAAATGAAAAGAAATACTTCTCTGGCAATTTTGAAATGAATAATTACTGGTGGGGTATTTATTCAGATAGCATTTTAATATTGTTTGATTTATAAAACTGATATTTTGAAACGTTCAATATTCTGAATAAATTATTTCACCCAAGATCTGAAATTACTGTGAATAAAAATTCCCTTGGAAGACAGTTCCGATCTCCCTCTCCATGCTCAGAAGTTACTTCAAGTATCAGTGCAAGTACAAAACGTGACAGCTCTTGAATTTATCATAATCATATTATTTTCAAGCAATTTGTATTGTTGGTAAGCGAGTCCTAATTGAATTTACTCATTATATTATAATTGTATGATGGATAAGAAAAATTAATTGAATCACGAAAAATACCATTCTCCCAAATTTTCATGCATGCATTATATAACGCGTTCTAGACCAAACAAAAGTAAGGAAGTTGAAATTTTTGTCACAAAATTTGCTAAGAGTCATATTAATTGTGGCAGTACTATTTTTATACTAAGGAAGCACATATAATATATGAAGTTGTAATGCCTTCTCAAGGTGCGAGTTGAATTACAAGATTTTGCACTTTTACTTCTTGAACCATTTAAAATGCACTATTCAGTCTTATGATTTTTGTAAAATCATCACAACATAGCAAGGCTGAAAGGTGACAAACTGGTCATATGTATTATTATCATGTGTAAAAATAGTCAATCCACACAAATCTCAAACTAGCCAAATTCTCAGTTACGAGGCTTTGCAAATATTTTAGTTGACCTTAATGTGCAAAATCCAAACTGGCTGTTATTTGGATGATATGTTAAATAGGCGGCCCTGTCTATCACTGTTTGTGCTGGGCAAAGATACCTCAGGTGGAGTAAATGTTAGATATATTATAGTGGACTTTCTCTCTCCCATCTCACCAATCAGCCCGCGTTAGTGCCAAGAACTAAACTTGGAGAGCTGCGCAAACTTTCCATATTTATATATCAATCTATCATTTCTTAGCTTTACTGCTGTGATGTCAGTACACTTGCATCTTGTGATCACTGTTAATAATCTTCTTTTTGCATTATGTTTTGCAGTCATCATGTTACAGGCAGTGAATCAACCATGTACTTAAATAGTAGGTGACAAAGAGCCAATATACCACATTTTCCAGTGCTGAAGTTGCGAAATCAAAGTTCTCTTTTGTCAATGAGGCAAAACCATACATCCATACGGTAAAGAGTGTTTCGGTCTTGCTCCTTCTAGTCCTCACTTCTGAGGAAAAGCCCCTTCTTTTTGCATGAATGTTTAGATATGGAATTTTTCCATATGTATGGAAATTTAGAAAAAAGGAGACCCTAGCAAATATCTTAGGCTATCAAAAGCTGTATGCACCTTAATGACAACTTACGAAAAGGATAAAATAATTGGTGGATTTCCAAATGTGAGCTGCTGAAAGCAAGTGTTGCAAAATCATGGAAGGTTGTTCCCATGAGCTAATATTGCAGCTCAAGCTCAACCTCCAAATAGAGAGGACAAGAACTGTGACTTTGAAGACTCCAAAATTGCCTGCAGATTAGAGGTACATTTAAAAAGGTCACAATGTTGACAATACCGAATTCAATGCCACGTGGGCAACTATTGTCAAGAGGAAATAAATAACTTCATTGCCACAAATGGCACAACCACTGACCCTTCTGGTAATAAATGTGACATCACTTTGGATGAAGCCTAAAATGCCCTACGAGTCTTATGCTACATTCACAGAACAGTGGCCTTGTGTTGACGAAGCTGCCCAGGTGCGGCAATTTACACCAATATTGGACAATTAAAAATGATCACTTAAGGGTTATAAATCATCGTGCGTGACTCTGACCACAAGGAGGCACACTTTTTCAGTGCCACATCATCCGTAATTGTGACCTGCTCCATCAAAATGAGTTCGAAGTAGGCAATCTGTATTTTACAGAAATTTGCAAAATGTGTCAAAAGGTCACATTTTTATGATTTTTAGCTGTTTGTACCACATATTAAAAAAAAGTAATTTGCTTTGATTATTTAAGACCATTTTAACCAAAAACTGATTTTAAATTATCTAAATTGGGTATCATTCTTGATTTTCCTTGTTCTTTTATTATATTGGCAGGAAATTCAAAATCCTTTTCTCAAAGTTCGATGTTTCGTATCATCAATGTATAGGAAACATCATTTTAAAGCCAAATTCCATGAGAACAAAGTCATTTTCACAGCTGAATAATATAGCAGGCCGACTTTGAAGCCATTTTGGTGGAGCAGGTCACAATTTGTGCTAATCAATTACAGTGAGCAGCAGAAAATGCCAAGGCTAGTTGTTCAGGAGCCTCGGTGACGTATCATTGCTTCAATGATAAAGTAGCATTGCCCAGGCTGGGCCAGGACCGCTCCACTATGGTCCATGCAGGCTCTAGCATTGCCCAGGCAGTCCAGAATCCATAACCTATGTGTCAGAGAAGCAAAGAGTTGTGTCAGAGAAAATCCGTCCCTCTGCATAGGCGAGTTGTGCAGTAGGGTCGCCGAAATTGTATTGACTCAATGATAAAGTGTTATAGCCAAAGCAGCCTGTAGCATCACTCAAGCTGTCTCTAGCATCACCCAAGCACTTTAGAGGTATTTCAGGCCTATTGAACATTGCATTGTCAAGATTCTTCAACAGGTTGGATCTTGATGAGGCAAAATTGTTGCTTCGTCACTTGGTCTTGTGACATCTAGGAATGATCAGGACAAGTTGTGAGGGTGCGCCGTGGATGGAATTATCGTCGCCAAATTGTTAAAACTGGTTGAGTCTTCCCGCTTTCCCGGAAAATAATGAATCATCATGGCGAAAAACCCCTGAATAGTTGCCGTGAGAACGTAGCAATAGTGACAAAACATGCCAGGAACTCTCTTCATATATACAAGGCCAAGGACATTATTGATAGGCCCGTTAGAAGCCTCTTGCAAGCAATGGCGTAACTAGGGGGTCAGGAATGGGGGGGGGCACCTGGGGGGCACGCGATTCTCTGGTGGGGCACCCATAATACTAATAGTATATTTTAGCCAAGTTTGAAAAGTTCATATGGGGGGGCACCTGGGGGGGCACAGATCCAATATGGGGGGCACGTGCCCCCCCCCCCTGTGCCCCCATAGGGGCGCCACTGCTTGCAAGACTTCTGGGATGAATGATCCACCACATCTGGAAAAAGAAAACAGGATCTATATTCAAAAGCCTGGTAAACCCTCATATCATTTGTAAAATACATATCGCTCATTAAGCCTACAGTTCTGTATGGGCAAACTTTATGAAAGAATGGTCAGTGAAAGGCTGGTTAATACACCTCATGAGGGGACCTATTGACTCAAACCAGCACAATCATATTGGAGGCAGAGACCTCAACCAAGCTCTCCTTGACCTACCACTTTACATCCAGAGGTCGTTTAAAAACCAATACAATACCAAGAATTGTCTGTGAAAGGCTGGTTGATACACTATTGACTCTAATCAGTACAATCATATTGGAGGCTGAGACCTCAACCAAGCGCTCCTTGACCTAACACTTGACATCCAGAGGTCGTTTAAAAACCAATACAATACCAAGAATTGTCTGTGAAAGGCTGGTTGATACACTATTGACTCTAATCAGTACAATCATATTGGAGGCAGAGACCTCAACCAAGCTCTCCTTGACCTACCACTTTACATCCAGAGGTCGTTTAAAAACCAATACAATACCAAGAATTGTCTGTGAAAGGCTGGTTGATACACTATTGACTCTAATCAGTACAATCATATTGGAGGCTGAGACCTCAACCAAGCGCTCCTTGACCTAACACTTGACATCCAGAGGTCGTTTAAAAACCAATACAATACCAAGAATTGTCTGTGAAAGGCTGGTTGATACACTATTGACTCTAATCAGTACAATCATATTGGAGGCAGAGACCTCAACCAAGCTCTCCTTGACCTACCACTTTACATCCAGAGGTCGTTTAAAAACCAATACAATACCAAGAATTGTCTGTGAAAGGCTGGTTGATACACTATTGACTCTAATCAGTACAATCATATTGGAGGCTGAGACCTCAACCAAGCGCTCCTTGACCTAACACTTGACATCCAGAGGTCGTTTAAAAACCAATACAATACCAAGAATTGTCTGTGAAAGGCTGGTTGATACACTATTGACTCTAATCAGTACAATCATATTGGAGGCTGAGACCTCAACCAAGCGCTCCTTGACCTAACACTTGACATCCAGAGGTCGTTTAAAAACCAATACAATACCAAGAATTGTCTGTGAAAGGCTGGTTGATACAGTACAAATTTCTGAAAACGTTCAGCTAGAGACAGACTGAGCCAGAAAATGCTAACCCAAGCTAAACCGAGACAAAACCATCCACTCTGATCCGAATTGAGCCCTGGCAAGCCAAAAGTGAAACACAGTGAGCCATAAATACTACTCCAGCCTGAACTCCCCTCTATTGACAATGCAAGGAACTAAACAACTGGCATCACTTGCACTTTGTTTAGAAAAGTATTTTGATATAGTAGAGTGCACTGATTCTTCAGAAATAAAAGACTTAAAACATCAAAATGATAGCTAACTCAGGAATCACACTTTTAAAACCAGACATAATGGCAATAAAACACGTGATTACAGTTGATATCAGAGTTGTAAAAAAAAATATTACATTTTTTATGCGATCACTAAAGAGTGTTTTCATAATTGTTAATAATGTTTTGAAAAACGAATGTATAAAATATGCCAACTGACAGATAAATTGCATAAAATTCCAATAATTGCAATTGGCGAAAGGTAAAGGAGTGCTAATTAGTGCTGTCAGTCTAATTTCACTTCATCCCAATTCTTAATTATATTTCAGTTGGATAATTTAATGACGACTGATAACAAAACCTGATTTGCTTTTTTTGTTTATAATATTAATTTTGATATGTACATAATATGTTACACCACTATAAGTTTGAGAATAAAATGATTTGATAAAATTAAAATAGCATGTAAATAGGCAGGCCTACTTTTAAAACATCTATTAAAAAAAGAAGCTTTCAGGTGAGATGAATGCAACTAGCAATGTGCAGGCACAAAGGAAATGTTGTAGGAGTAACAAGAATCCGCGGATTGCAAAACAAGTTTGTGTACTCCATTTCTGTTTTATTTAAACGATGGCATCGTTGATTGTTCAAGTTGATAACTGGTCATTTCGGGCAAAATTTTGTTGATTGGATTTTGGTACTTATTCAACAGAGTTGAAATAGATCAGGTTATTTAGAATTTTGTCAATTACATACAACTTCTATTTAATCATCATTTTAATGCCTTGTTTCCTATGTAATTGTGATACCATAAAATTCATGGCCCTCCAGTTTAATTAAATTATTATTTGTAAATTATAATAATTATTTTTCGGAGTCATGAGTTGGAGGTTTAATGACCGTTTTGGCCTGGGCTTCTGAATGCAAAGGAGGCAATGTTCACAAATCTAGGTTGACAACTCTTATTTCCCTCGAGGGGAAGTATAGACCTATAAGTTCATCATCATTATCATCATCATACTATAAATTCATGGATGCTTTACGCTACTCCTCCCAAACTACTCAACTAAAAATTTGCAAGCGACATTATTTCACAACTTACAACAACCATAAGTGGTTTCTTAAACTGTTCATATTATACCAGCACTCATTAGTCATTTCTGCACGACCATCAATATTCTCCAATATTTCCTATTCCATTTCACTGTTTTATCTCAAGGTGTCGCTTCTGCATGCTGTGTTTCTCAGGTCATCACTAAATGTACAATTTCTTAAATCAAAATTTATCCATCATCCTCTTCTTATGCCCCTTTCACGGGTACTATGCTAGTCAGTACAAAATTGTAGCTCTTGTGATTCAAAACATGCGTCCAAATTCGCATTGTGTGCAGGAGAGTACCAGGCTACAACATTTCACTGAATAGCTACCTGTTAGGTCCACTGTCCGCATACATATGAATTTCTGAAGCAACCCAGCACAGTTCTGCTGAGTTCTGCTGAGCACAGAGCTGAACTGCTCTTGTGCCCTGGATTCCAATTCGACACCTAATACGAAGTGAATTTCATCAGTCTGGGCCTCGCTTGCCTGCTTTTACAGCAGACTGTCATGTTGTCAGGGAGAGTACGTCTTGTTCCGTGTGGAGAATTCATAGTACCGTTCATTTTGATCTGGGATAATTTTCATAAGGGAGGCACAGGCCTATTGCTGTATCTTAATTTATGTGTCTGAAATTATTATTATCATGAAAAGATCTTTTCTGATATTATGTCCGTGAATTACCTTCATATTACTTAATTCATTCCACTGGGTAGGCCTATATCAACATGGCAAGTTGGCAACCACTGAAAATGAGGCAGAATCAAATCTAATTTCTGGGATTCAGAATGAAAAGATAAGCATGTTTCGGGGGTGAAGTTCATTGCCCTCCCCCCCCCTTCCCCCAACTATCATCTGGTCGGCCCCTAAGGCATTAGGGCAGGGCAGGTCTAGAGCCCGGAGCCAAGTCATTCAAGCATTTATGACTAACTTGAACCAAACGTGACCAATGTATTCAACTTAGCCAAGTTTTGTGACTTCAACTTAGCTGACCATTTTCGACTAACTTTTGCGACTTAGTTGATCATTCCACTCATTAAAATATTTTATCCAATAAGGCTTATAAGCAATGAAGTAGCTTCCAAATATCCCATTAGGGAACAATATAGACTTCTCTTTAGAATTAACAAAATAACCAAGATTTAAGATTTCAAGATTTATGTTGGTCAAAAAAGAGTAGGCCTTAGGTCTACATTTTTCAACAACTGTGTGAAAAGTGGCCAGACCTGCCTAGCCTCTGTTTTTATCTGGATTGCTGGTTTTAATGTACTTTTATTTACTCATCTTATTAACAATTATGACTCCAGGGTACGTACTGGAGGTTCACCTGAGAGAGAGGTAGGAACTCATCTGAGAAGAAGAAGAAGAAGAAGATGCAGGCCTAACTGGAAACTCCTTTAAAGTGAATAGTCCTATAATACTCCAGCACAACTTTAAAAAAATATTATAGATTTAAACAGATCACTGATTACTTATTAATCATGGTCTTCAAACGAATTGTTAATCAAGGGCCTCCCTGGACAATGCTGCCACTGTGAATGGATAATTGCAATAAAGAAAAGTCCAATTGGTATTGGAGTGTCAGAAGCGTGACCAATGTTTGATTGGAACTCTTTGTGTCTGATTGCTATTGAAGTGATAGTCTAAAACACTTTTAAGATTGCCATTGAAGTGGCAATGCTTGATTGCCATTGAACTGTCACTCTCAGCTTGATTCTCTGAAGTGGGAAGCTATCAAAGATTCATGTTTTTCATGCCATTTCGGCGGCAGCGCTTGTCCATTTTTTCGGCGCCCAAGCTGCTAAGAGTCAGCTGACTTAGACTATAATTAATTTTGCGGCGGTGGCGGCTAAATTTTGCGGCAGTTCCGGGCTCTAGCCGCAGGTCCCAATCTGATCCCTGTGCAATGCATGCAAAACACAGCAGAACTGTGCAGGAATAGCCCTATTGAAAATGTCATTCGCCCTATCGTATTGGTTAATCCATTATGTAATTTTGTACTTGCGGCCTTTCCATAGTTAGGCTATTGAAAGGTTGCATATATAGAAAGGTCTTGTAACTGCTATGACCAGACAATTAAAGTAGCTACTTTTGTTACATTGTATTTGTACAAACAATTCCACGTACGCTGCTGATTGATCCCACTTCATGAAGCTTCAATAAATTGGCGTAATTAAACAATCAAAAACAAATGTCACTTCATGCAATAAGTTGATTCAGAGTTGACAATGACAGTTATTATTAAAAAACAACAAAAATGCGCAAACTTGTTAAAAATGGTAGTGAAATTAACTCATTCACACATTTTCCTTTCTTGAAATCAATTGGTGTAGAACTACTTAACATTTGTATTGAAATCGTATTACACCTGTTAGAAATATTGGGGTGCATTCAATGCCTGAAGCAGCTGAGGGTAATTGACCCTATTGTCCCTATTGAACACATAAAACAGACAAGAATGGAAAATTAATAACAAGATGGTTGGAATCATGGTATATTTATGCTAAGAGGAATATGACTGTCATTTTAGGTTATTGAATGAGAAAATAGGCGTTGAATGAAAAAATATTAAAATATATTTTCTAGTTTCTTCATTGAAATCAAGATTTTTTGCATTCCTATTTCATGGATGCTCCCTTTAACTGCTTGAACAGAGCAAGAATTTAGCATCAAATCAAATCAAAATCAAATTATTTGCAACTAGCTATTTACTCAAATATTCTTTTATTGACCTTTAACAGAAGTAATGGCTAGTTCTCACGGAGACGTAACAGAGGGTTTAAGTGACGGCGTTTCTTATATTTCCAGGAAAGGGCAAAGATTTGAGCATGTTCGCCGTCAATTTTGGCTTTACGGCGCAACAGGAACAGCATGCGTCGTTTTAAGAGGTCTTTCTACGCAATTCCTAGAAATTTGACGATGCAGGAAAAAAAGATTCAACCGGTTGAATCTTTGCGAGGAAAGAAGTGGTGAAGCAAGAAGAAGCGTAAAAAGAAATCAGTGCGCGCCGCAGATTTTTTAAGATGCGGCGCACAAAGAAGAGCTTCGACGCAGAAACAGCAGTGTAGCAGAAAGCTCTTGCTTCATGTCACATGTTTCAGACACGCGTCGCAGAAAGACACATGTTCGACGCACGTGAGAGGGTGCGCGCCGCGTCTTTTGGACCCCCAATGCAGCAGACAGAGTGGCGCCTGAGTGCATGCGTTGTTCTATTTTTAGCATCAACCCTTTGTCTGCGTGTCACCCTCTTTTTGCGCAGCGGCTGGGGCAGCAGCAGCGAAGCAGGGGGGGCGAAGGAGGGGGAAAGAGGCGGTCCGCACCCTGCATATATATAGAGGAGGCCAGTTTAGAGCACCATACCCACTCAGACCTTCGACCAGAACACACCTAGAATCCACGACACTATTATCAACTGCTACATTTGCTGCTACTTTTGTTGCTACAATTGTACTTCAAATTGCTGCTACAACATGGGACCAAAGAGGAGAAAGGGCACCGTCGTCACCAGGGCACCAACCAAGCTCAGCACCAGGTCAACACTCCACACTCCTGGGAGCACTCCAGTGACAACTCCAGCTACAACTCCAGCTGCAACTCCTCTCCATGAACCTTCAGATGCTGCAGTGACTGCCTTCTTCACTACAGCCATGGCAGACCTCTCTCTACCTGGGCTCTACACCTCCACTACAGCTGGCAGCCAGACGAAGACCACCACTTCAACCACCAAAGCCACTGTCGTCAGCGAGACCATCTTCGAGGGCCGGCCAGAAGACAGCACAGAAGAAGATTCTTCAGTTGAACTCTTTGAAACTGATGAAGGAGACAAGCCTGCTGCCAAGTCTGCTGACAAGCCTGCTGCCAAGTCTGCTGACAAGCCTGCTGCCAAGCCTGCTGCCAAGCCTGCTGCCAAGCCTGCTGCCAAGCCTGCTGCCAAGTCTTCCACAGGTCTTCCAGAGCCTACTGCCAAGTCTACTCCAAAGAAGACTCCAAAGAAGCAGACTCCAAAGAAGCAGACTCCGAAGAAGACTCAGACTCCGAAGCAGACTCCCAAGAAAACACCAGAGAGCCAGCCTGTTCTTGCTCTAGACAGAGTGGCCATCCATGAGGACACCTTCGAGGAGGAAGAAGACTCTGCTGATGAGACCCCTGCAGCTGCTGCTGAAGCCAAGTCCAAGGGCAAGAAGGGCAAAGGGAAGGCCCCCAGAAAAACATCCGCAACAACCTGGGCATCACATCTGAGCAAGAGGACGACCTCATCAACTGGTACAAAGAGCATCCTGTGCTGTACATGAAGGGCACCAGAGGCTACAAGGGGAACGAGAAGCTGCTGCTGGACACAGAAAAAGCAAAGGAGCTGGGCCCAAGTACACCTCCCAGGACATCTTCAACTGGAGGAAGACAGTCCGCACTCACTTCTCCAGACTCGTCAGGCCTGAAGCTTCAGGAGCCGCCAGGAAGGAGACGCTCACAGAGAGGGACCAGTACATCCTGAACAACTGTCGGTTCCTGAAGGACTCCATCGTCCACAAGCCAGGGAAGGAGCTGTCCGCCATCTCTCAACTGTCTGCCAACCGGCCAGCCTCAGACTCCGATGATGACAGCTACAACCCTGAGGATTCCCTGCCAGCTTCGTATGACATGCCGGACCTGCCACCTGAACAGCCAGCACAGGACAGACCTGACAGCCAGCAGTCCCAAGTCTTCCCTGGAGCACCAAAGCCTGGAGCCGCTGCCAAGGGAACCAAGAGGAAGGCCCCAGGAGATGAAGCCATGCACTCCGCCATGCACGTCATCGCAGGCAGCATGCAAGCCATGTCCTCCGCCAAGAAAATCCTGAAAGGCTCTGGCTGCAAGATGTGCCCCGACCACCAGGAGTTGACACCCGAGCAGGAGTACTGGAGGATGAAGTGCCAGGACCTGTACCACGTGGGAGTGCACGCCAGCCCTGAAGTCCGAAGGAAAATGGTCAGGACCATTGCAGAGGCCGCCCTCTTCTGGGACAGGGAGAGTGAGATGGATCATGCCAGCCGCCAGTCAAGTCATCATCAGGAGCAGACCTTCCAGCCCCCTCATCCTCCTCAGCGCCTGCAGATGCCACCTCCTCCTCCTCCTTCTTCGACGTATGTGCCATCCCACCACCAGCACCATCACCAGGCTTCCAGCAGCAGCCATCACTACCAGCAGCACCAGCCCAGGAAAGGAGGATCCTCCAGGCAGACTCCCAGCTACACCGCGATGCAGCCCAGCCACTCCACCATGACACTGATGATGGATGCTCAGGAGAGCCCCGAGAAGTACGGCTACCCCCCTGGACCCAGCTTTGGTCAACCGGCCGCCCATCACCAGCACCAGCCTTCCCCTTCGCCCAGTTGGACTTCAAGTCTCCTTTCTCCACGAAAGTAGAAGACCAGATGCAGCAAAGACAACAAAAAACCTTGGCCCTTTTAAGGGCCACCAAATCCTCCCAAAAGGGCAGGCCACGTACACATCTTATGTTGACAAAAAAAAAGAGCTTGTGTTGACCGAAAAGAGCCAAAAAAGAGCAAAAAAAACGTTGACAATCCCCAAAAAAAAGTCCCCCAAAAAAAAAGTCCCCCAAAACAAAAGTCCGGTCCTGGCCTTCATTAAAAGTAATCACCTTCATAAAAGCAAGGTGCTAGTTCCCCCTTTCTTTGCCCCAAAACATACCAAGTGCAGCACTAGTACAAGTGCTGCATTCTTTGGTATAAACATATTTTTATTGCACTAGTACAAGTGCATGAATTTCTTAATTAAAATTTAATGCACTAGTACAAGTGCTTTGCTTTTAAAACTTGTGTTGGTTGGTTGCACTAGTACAAGTGCATCACTTTGTAATTTCACTTGTCTAGGGCAAGTGGCAGGTAGATAGCTAGATAGCTAGCTAGATAGATAGATAGATAGATAGATAGATAGATAGATAGATAGCTAGATAGATAGATAGATAGATAGCTTGATATATGGAACACAATGCTCGTTACATATATACACTGCAGCAAAAGAAAAGCAGTTGTCGTCACTTTGCATGGAATGGACTTGGATAGATAGATAGCTTGATAGATAGCTAGATAGATAGCTAGATAGATAGATAGATAGATAGCTTGATAGATGGAACACAATGCTCGTTACATATATACACTGCAGCAAAAGAAAAGCAGTTGTCGTCACTTTGCATGGATTGGACTTGGATAGATAGATAGATAGATAGATAGATAGATAGATAGATAGATAGATAGCTTGATAGATGGAACACAATGCTCGTTACATATATACACTGCAGCAAAAGAAAAGCAGTTGTCGTCACTTTGCATGGATTGGACTTGGATAGATAGATAGATAGATAGATAGATAGATAGATAGATAGATAGCTTGATAGATGGAACACAATGCTCGTTACATATATACACTGCAGCAAAAGAAAAGCAGTTGTCGTCACTTTGCATGGATTGGACTTGGATAGATAGATAGATAGATAGATAGATAGATAGATAGATAGATAGATAGATAGCTTGATAGATGGAACACAATGCTCGTTACATATATACACTGCAGCAAAAGAAAAGCAGTTGTCGTCACTTTGCATGGATTGGACTTGGATAGATAGATAGATAGATAGATAGATAGATAGATAGATAGATAGATAGATAGATAGATAGATGGATGGAGGGATTGATTGATTGATTGATTTTTGGGCTTGTTTTGTCAACATAGGATGTGTACATGGCCAGCTCAATTGGGAGGATTTGGTGGCCCTTAAAAGGGCCTGGGGTTTGTTGTTTTGAATAGATAGTCTGCATCTTCTTCAGATTTTCTCCAACTGCCAAGGGACACTTCCTGCCGGACTGTTGACCCAGTCACGTAGGTAGTCTCGAGCAGCCTTGGCATCTCTGGAGGCATTTCCGTGTCGAAGTGGTTCTCCTAGGTCATGCAATTGACGGTCTCCCCTCCAAACTCCTTCAGCGACGTCATGTGTCTGTGGATCTTCTCTGTCCATCACTTCATTGTCACGGGCATGGTGGACGCCTACTCTGTCTCGCAGAATGTTGTGTAGAACACAAGCAGCCATTGTGATGTATGTCACTCTTGTAGGTCGTTGGGGCATGGTGGTCAGGAAGCATCTGAACCTGTGTGACAGCAGACCGAAGGCATTCTCCACCACTCTCCTGGCTCTTGAAATCCTGTAATTGTAGACTCTGGAAGGAATGTCAAGGTTCTTTCTTGGCACTGGTTTGAGCAGCCATGTCTTCAGGGGAAATGCCTCGTCACCCACGATGTAATATGGGAAAGGATTGTCTTCTGTGCCAGGTAGAGGTTCTGGAGGTGGTAGGCCTAGATCTTCCTCGTCCAGGAGTTGTCGAAGTACTGTGTCCCTGAAGACGCCGCCATCAGATGCACTTCCTTGACAGCCAGCCTACACATAGATGAACTTGTAGTCGGCATCAACGAGGGCCATCAGGACAATGGAGTGAAATCCCTTGTAGTTGTAGAACAAGGAGCCTGCAGCCTTGGGACATCGGATTGCGACGTGCTTGCCATCCAGAGCTCCAATGCAGTTGGGCAAGTTCCATTTCGTCTCAAAAGCCTTGGCTATCTCCTTCCATCTTTCAGGCTGTGTGGGTAGTGCCAGCTGTCTTTCGAAGGCATGAACGATGGCAAGGCAGACCTCAGGGAAAGCATAAGCTAGGGACTTGTAGCTGTTTCCTGTTGCCATGTACCGCAGGGTGATAGCCAACTTCAGACCAGGTTCCAAAGCCCTCCTCATGTTGGTGTCTTGCTTAGCGATGAGTGGTCCAACAGCTTCCAGGATTTCAGCAAAGATGGCAGGGGGCATTCTAGTGTAGTTGTAGTAGCCGGACACGTCACGCACTTGCAGTTCAGGCAGCAGTTGATGGAAGTGACCATGTTGTTCCCTCTGCAGCAACCAGTTGCGAATCCACCACCTTTTCTGTCTCCTGGCCCTCCTCCTCCTCTGTCTCAAATAGACAGCTCCGATAGCAACAGCAGCAGCACCAGCCACAACAATAATTTCTTCTTCATCCATCATGCATATGTTCAGTAGGCAGTCGTTGTGTTCTCATTGAAGGGCAATCAGCAAATGAAGCAAGGAGGTCCTCTGTGTCCCTTTTTATAATGACCAAAAGTGACTCCTGCAGCAGCGAAACACACTTTGCCGCAGCGCTGAAACAACAGACGTTCGTCGATGCTTAAGAGACCTTCGTCGCTGCTTAAGGCAAGGACGACGAAGAAGGTCAGCATCGACGCGCCTGTAATGTCCTCGGCGCTTTATGAATGCATGTGCGACGATGAACCATCAAGTTACGCAGTAACAAGTCCCTAAATGCGGCGTTGCATCCTTACAGTCTTCGGCGAGGCTGTCATTTTCAGCGACGCATCTTAGCTCGGGTGTACGCCGAAGGTTTCCTGATGCGTCGCAGGTCGCCAATTTCAGACGTAGCTGCCTCACAACCATCAGCGGCGTAAGAGGAAACAACATTGGGCGAAGTAGAAGCAGCCTCGCCGAATTCCAAAACAAAGTGCGACGCGTCTGTTTGGAACTGCGCTGAGGAAAGAGAGGCGGAACGCGGCGAAGAAAGCTTAAGCAGCGCCGCGGACACCTCAAGACTCACCGCGGCTACTAACTTTAAGCGTCGCACATGACACTAATTGATTACGTAACGTGCCAAAACCAACGTTCTACGCCACAACTTTCCAAGAAATGACTTCTCTTGATGCGTCGCTCTCAAATCGCCGTCGTGAGAACCAGGCATAACTGATGTAACTATTAAGTCATTCTGTTGGCTTGTTTGGGGAATCCCCTTCTCCACTGGGGCATATTGTTCCAAGAACAATGGAGTTCTTCACACCTCAGTGGTCACAATTGACAGGTAAAAGCCCCAAACATTGCTTTTGGGAGATTAATTGCAATTAATCCCAAGTGTTGAAGTGCCAAATTAAATTGGTGTGTAAGCCAATATCAATTACTTGATTTCAGTCCATTAACATTTCTGGAATAATGACCATATATTATATACATTCTTTTAACAAAACAGTTACTTAGATTTTAGTTCTGGAATCCATAATTTATGAAGAGTGAATTGATCATACAGTAATCACAATATCTCATAATGAAGTATAAAAACCATTTTATGTTTTAGACTTTAGTGAAGAATTCAGATATTTTAATACATAATCCAGATAATATATGAGCTTGATAGGCCTACTTGATAGAAAATGCTTTCCATTGTGTACATGTACAATGCAGATTGTGGCAGAACTTGACATTGTCCCAGAAACAAAAGCTCACTTCACACTTCACTGGTCAGTACAAAACCCTATCCTCTTAATTGCAATTAAGCTAGATAAAATTGAAGAGGACTTTCAGTAGCCCAGAGATTTGCAAAATAAAATTGGATATTTATAAAATAAGTTTCTCTTTACAGGGTAGAATTACAAATCAAAATGTTATTTTTAAGCACATACGCCAAATTTCTTAGCATTGTTCCAGAAAAAATAAATCACTTCACACTTCAGTGGCCATGCACTGGTCTATGCAAAGCACTATCCTTTCAGAGTTGTGCATTGCAATTAGACCAGAGAAAATGATGAGGACTCTAAACATCCCAAAGATGTACAAAATCAATATTTATTTACTTTTTTAATGCAATGGATATTTTTACATTATTGAATTACAAATCAAATTTTGATTTTGAAGCACATATTATATAGACCAAATTTCCATTCTCGCATATGCAAACACTACAATAAGTTGCATCAGACACTATGTATATACATAAGTTCATACATTTGAAAATAACCGGAAGAAATATTGTCAAACTCAAGCACAAGTTTCAGTCATACATGTATGAAACATTTAGGACAGGGGTAAAAAAGTATCACACCTGTTCCAATACAAGAGCTGTGGCTATGTCTGCATTGACCTAATTACTTTGTCTTTGTGACAATCAACCCAAAATTACACAATAGGAAATTGAACAATAGGCAGCTATTTAACCCCTCAACAGAATAGCATCAGGGCTACTAAAATAGCTTGTTGAATAGCACAGAACATATTACCCAGATAATTGAGAAAAAAAAAAGAAGAATAAATATTAACATTTAACATTGCTCATCAGTACATTGAACAAAAAACGTTCATTGGAACATTTTTACACTGCAGGACTTGCAGATTTTCTTGATTTTCGGTCTGTATGATTATCAGATATGGATATCATCATCTGTGGAATAACTTTAAATTCCATTGTATTTTCGCAATTTTTGACTTGATAAATAGCATTTATTTAGAGCTACATGTCAGTTTTTGTTTCATTTAGATATCTTTTGTCATTGCAGAGAAATCGTTAAAAACTCAATTCAGGCAAATTGGTGAAAACTATATAGGCCTACAAAAAGAAATCTCAAAATACTGAACATAATTCATTTACCCGACAACATATTTCGTCAGTCAAAAATTAGAACAACTATAACCTGAAATATTGGATTTGTGAAAGGTCAATTTCTCCTTGTAAATTTTAATAAATTAATTAATAAATTTTAAAAATTGAGTGGAAAATAGAATTTGTCATGTCAGCCATGTTATGTCATAATTATTGGCACAAGTGGACATCATAAGGCTAATTTTAATGTTCATTTTGCAACTCTAATGGGCTGCTTCTCTGCAAATAGCCATAAACTGGAATCAAAGGAATCCCATATTATGTAAGACTATCTGATTCATCCAAATGAGCCATATGACTCACATTTATGACTCACATTTATGAATCAGTTAGATTGTTATTGATGTGATGGTTGGATGATGGTAATGCAATTCTGCAAATACTGCTGACTGAGAGAAAGTGTAATTAATAAATATTATTAACTTAGCTGGTCAAGTGGCATGAAGTGTGAATTGCAAATTGTTTCTAATAACTACTCATTGAAGGAATGGACACTTTCCTTTTCTAATTCCTGGAATAATTTAATTCAAATATATATGATTAAACAAATATTGAAATTTGATTAAATATAGGCCGGTCCTTCAGATGGGTGTCTTTAAATGTGCGAATTTATGTGCAAAAATACTCAAATAATTTAAGAGATGATAATGAAACATTATTAGTAGAAGTAGAGTGGGTCGGGGCAAGAAGCCCGGGTTAGGTGAGAGGCCCCCCAGGCTTATTTCTAAACTTACATTTTTGGTGCATTCACTTATTGATAGGATTGAAGCTAGAGGCGTTTTAGGCGACGTCACAAATTTTCAGGGCAAACAGCATCAACTATAGTAGAAATTAAAGAAACATGGTTTTTGTAACTTTGATTAATTCTTTGAAAGCAGTTGTCAGAAATAACTTTGGAAATTTTCAAAAGTATAATGGATATCTGCATTGCTTCACTTTATGACCATCATATAAATATGATTTGGATCATATTTTTTGCATTTTAGTTCAAAATATAGAGGTCAAATTAAAATATGTGGGTTTGGGGCGAGAGGCCCCACATGGTATGGGGCATGAGGCCCCCTTTGCTGGGGCCTCGAAGCTGATTCAGGAACCATTTAATAAAGTGTACTTTACCTTAAATCCTGATAGAATAGCTAATCAAAATAGAAAAAAAATTGTTCCGAAATTGAAACAGGGCAAAAAATATTAAAAAATAATTGTATGAACAGAAAAATTCAGAAATTCAGAAAAAGTGAATAGAATGCCTTGAAAAGGATAGAAGAACCCCAAGAAATAACTTTCAAGCTGAATGAGCTCGGAAAAAAAATTGCCATGGGATTATAATAGGGGGGCTTCTTGCCCGATGGGTGGGGTAAGAAGGCCATTTTAAATTTTTTATACAAATGGCCTCTCTCCTTTATTAAAATTGGTAGACATTCGTTTCACTAGTTATTAGTAGAGTCAAGTGATCCCTTCCTGACGGCATAAGCATTCAAATAATCGACCATAAAAAGTAGGTCAAATCGCTCTCGAAGTTAAGGGGGCTGCATGCCCCGCGCTACTCTATGCAATTATCATGCTGAAATGGAACTAGAAAGTAAGAAAACTATGACATATAGGCCTATCAGGCCTAATTAATGATGCTAACAGTATGTTCTGTGTATCAGCAAGTTTTGTATTT
This sequence comes from Platynereis dumerilii, assembly GCA_026936325.1. Classification (NCBI taxonomy): domain Eukaryota; kingdom Metazoa; phylum Annelida; class Polychaeta; order Phyllodocida; family Nereididae; genus Platynereis; species Platynereis dumerilii. The sequence goes on from JAPTHN010000035.1 coordinate 1,733,290, forward strand.
GTTTTCAAGCAATTTACTGCATACGAAAAAAAAAATACATCAAGTCCCTGCTTTTGAGAAATGACATGGTACTAATAATTGGGTAATTGCTATCCATATTCCAAGATCTGTTCTGCTACTTATGTTATCATTCACAAGAGGGCAGGCAAGTGCAATTAGAAATGTCTCAGAGTTACTCCAAAAGTCTAGATGTCTCAGTCTGGCTCAGTCTGTCTCAGTATATCTTGGGTTGGATGGCTCAGTCTGGATAGCTCGAGATCCGAACGTTTTCTGTGGGTTGTACTGTACACTATTGACTCAAATCAGTACAATCATATTGGAGGCTGAGACCTCAACCAAGTGCTCCTTGACCTAACACTTGACATCCAGAGGACCTTAAAGAACCAAGAAAACACTGCATGTACATTGTATCTGTCTGGAATATACGTAAGAAGTCTTGTCTACATGGTTACTACTCTAAGGCAGCCCACAAAAGTGGGAATCCCAAAAGGGATCGATAACAGGCCCTATTCCCTACATTCTCTATTCACCCAGGACATCACAGATTATTTTTTTTCTATCCCGCAAATTGAATATGCAGATGACATGACAAATTGTACCTGCGGCAAAATGTATCAAACAGTGAGGATGTCCTTTGTCATAATATGGGTGAACTTCTTAGTTAGGGCTGTAAGTGGAGGCAATAAAGAAATATTGCCAAAACTAAAGCTCCAAGAGCGGAGACACAAAGCTATCAATATTACTTCCAGGAATAGTGCCTTCAATTAGGTTCCGGAAAAAACTCAGTAGCCATACGAGCACAAGGACAATATGCTAAATTTAATGTCCTGATAAAAGTACTTCGAGGAGCTGATGCTGAATTTCTATTAATGCTGTACAAATGCTGCATCAGTCTGCACTTGGAACTTGGAAATGCTGTGTGGTGTTTCAACAGTGATGTAAATATGTTACTGGTCCAGTTCAGTGACTGTCAATCTCCCATATATGCTATTTCACGATGCACAGTGAATGACAATTATGACTTTATTCTTAACTTATACATGTCTGGAATAAAAATATAATGTTGCACAATAATATTGAGTCAAGGGCTTCAGTTGAAGTTTTTTAGATAGCCTGGTTCCAATTAGTTCTTTATTATCCAATTACCAGGGCCGGATCTAGGGTGTAGGAGGCCCTGGGCACATTGAAGCACTGAGGCCCCCATCTTCCACCCAGCTTTTGAAGTTAAAATTAACCCAAAAATTTGCAATACGTTAAAAATGAAGATTTCAGGTTAAAAGTTATTATTAATGGTGTTAAACGACAAAAACTGTTTTCTCAGATCTCCAGCACCTTGTGATGGTCATAGACATTTGTAACCATTATCTAAAACTATTATTGCAGATAATATTGATTAATCAAAGATATATGTAAAATGACACACTTTATAGTGCGCTGAGATCATATATCAAATCCATTTCAAGGACTATTCAGCAAATTGGGATAGTCAGAATCTTTGCTTGGCTGTAGATTAATGGAGTCTGTTTTTTTTTGCATATATATTTTAGAAGTTAGTAAAAACGGTGGAAATATGAAAATAGCAAAATAAAAGAAAATTTGACCAAGTTTGAATCTTGAGCACCCCAAAACTGCAAATGCTCATGATATACTGAGAAACTTTACCAGTATAGATGCAAATAGTTTATGGTGCTCATTCATAATGATCATGACTTCAACTCACCCTGGGGTACATCTTTTTTTTTGGGGGGGGGGGGCAAAACAGTGCACATGGGTCTCAAGAGACCACTCTCTATTTATGCTCAGAAAAGAATCGGAAGCCCCATAAATTGAGATACACATAATTGTAGGCTTGTACCACAAAATTAAATTCTATTCATTTGATTCATGGCAACACAGTCTCATTATTTTGATTATAAGGAACCCAGGTTTAAAAGATAATATTGTACTTCTTGACTTATCCTAAAATTTTGTGCTTGAGTATTAAGCCTTAATTGCATTAGAAATTTAAGCGGATCTATATATATCAGCTGAGTTTTATTGAATAAAATTATAATTCACAAATCGATCATTCATTTTGTTCTGTAATATTATGTCCTGACTATTGAGGAATATTCTGAGCAACTATTAATGATCTGAAATATCAACAAGTAAAGATGGAAGAAATTAACAGGGGAGTGGGCCTCAGAGGCCCTTGTGTGATGTCAGGTTCTTTTTGGCCCTACATGCAGGAAAGTGAAAATTTCTGTAACATCAGATTCGTTTTCAACACAGATTAATTGATTGATTAACTTTATTTGTTTATTGGGAGTTCCTATCTGAAACATAAATTTCGTAGCAAGGGACCCCCACTACAAGTAATCAAAAAAAAAATAGAAAAATAGGGAAAGAAGACTATTCAAATGGATAAACAAAAATGAAAAATTAAAAAAAATTGGTTTCTATAAAAATTTTGCAGTTATCAATGATTACTTTTTATATAATTCCTGAAAAAAATTGGTAGCCAAATGTGTTTTGAAGGACAGAGCACCAAAGTTGAGGGGGCCTCTGAGGCCTCTGTGAACCGTTGAAGTTGGATATTGCATGTCTCTGTAAAACGCGGGAGTACCTTGGAGCTGTGACTTTCTTCTTTTTTTTTTCTCAAAATTTTGAGGCCCCCTTGCCATGTGAGGCCCTGGGCACAGTGCCCACTGTGCCCTATGGATAATCCGGCCCTGCCAATTACAGTCAACACAGAAATTATTTTCACACTTTGATTTTTCATCATATTTCACAGAATAATTCCAATATGATACGAAAAACTGTCCTGTGCTTCAGAGTAGTGTTAGTAGGTTAGGACGATATGCATTTCATTTTTAACCAAAATGTATTTTTTTGGAGAACTTTAAAAAACTGAATCCCGATAATAAAAAATTATTTGCACGCTTGAACCAACTACCAGAAACAGCATTTTTAAAGCTGATACTCCGATTTTTTCAAACAAACATTGATTTTTATGGTATCTCTAACACATAAACATCAATCTGACATTATTTGGGGTTCACAGGTGGGATTACAGGTGTTGTCCAAGGAGTACACTATTTTGCATGTTTTTTCTCCCACATATGGGTATCAAAATGGACTTAAAAGCAGCAATACTCATGAAATTGACTTGTAAAGTCCTTAAACATAGTCGAATTGTGATAAGAAGGTTAATCATGCAGGTTTTAGTGAAGAACTTTGTGCTATATGCCACCAAAAAATGCCAGAAAACAGTGCTCGCGGTGAATTTGAGCTGAGAAACAGCTGATAATCAGCCTCTAACCAATTCAATTAGCGATTGGCTAACCAATAATGATAAAGACAGAATATTTAGAGTTGTTTCCCGTAATATTTGCATACAAAACAAGATTTTTATTTGAATTTACCATATTGCAAGCATGGCATATTTCACACACGATCATGCATTGATTATCAAGACTCATTGAGACTTGCCTATTAAATAATTATGACTTAAATTATAATAATAGTAAAATTAATTTTAATTTTACTGCTCCTTTTTGCAAAGGAAAAAAATTGATGCGAAGTTTTCACTCATTAATGGCCTCCATTGGGACACCCTGTGCAGACACACTATTTGCAGGCTGGCTGATAGCAATGATATAGTGTAAAATTTGAAAATTACTTTCTTGTTAATCTCAACTGGCTTTCTCCCGTGCTATTGCAACCTATTCTTCACCACTCACTGTCAAAATAGTCCATAAGGGCAAAAGTATGTCTAATAATTAAGATTTTTCCAGTTTGGTTCTACCAATGTCACTCGTTTCTGCCATTTTGTATTTGCATATTGAACAAAATAATCTGACAAAACTTGCTAATTCAGTTCTTTATGCCAAATAGACATGATAGTGAAGTTTATTATTCAGTTTCATCAGACTTTCATTTTCATTATCAGTTTTTACAGCCAGACAAAGAGAAAAAAAACATGGGACTGAGTGTATTCCTCGGGTAACCCCTGTAATTCCACCTGTGAACCCCAAATAATGTTTGATTGGTGTAAACATGTTGAAGATACCATAAACAACATTGTTTCTTGAAAAATAATTGGAATATCATCTTTGAAATGCTGTTTCTGGTAATTGGCTCAGGTGTGCAAATAATTTTTTGTCTTCGTTATTCACTTTTTTAAAGTTTTCCAAAAAAATACATTTTGGTAAAAAATTAAATGCATGTGATCCTAACCTACTAACGCTACTCTGAAACACAGGACAGCTTTTTGTATTATATTGGCATTTTTCTCTGAAGTTTGATGAAAAATCAAAGTGTGCAAATAATTACTGTGTTGACTGTAGTTCTTTATTATCAACAAGCATAAAACCTGTGAAGTTATGGGAGGGGAGGAAGGAATATAAGAAAGAGAGTATTCTAAAAATTTTGTTTAGCGGGGCAGGTATGTAAAAAAATAGTGCATTTATACATAGAAGCATGAAACTTGGTGTACACTTAAAAAACATCTCTACAAATATAATTGGATAGGGAGCCACCTCAGATTTAGCATAGATGGCTACTGGCAGCCATTTTCCAAAATGGCCGCCAATTCTTCCATTTTGCTGCTTTCGGTGTAGTTCCTATGAATAGAATGCATGCAAATAGTGTTTGTTATTCCTTCTCTAGGTGTTCAGAACATTACTACAACATTTTTAGTAGCCTCAACTATCTTCAGGCTTTCTAGAATCCATTTTGGTAGAATTATCCACTCAAATACTGTATTTTTGCAGTTTTGCGTGGTTTCGCCTGAACATCACTTCAGTTTCTGTGACTCCAATAACAAACACTAAACCCAGCTAAGGACCTCGTTAGCAGTGTAGAAAATTTTCTTGCAAGTTTCCATGACTGAATTATCTGTAGTTCGACTGGAGTAGCATGAGTGGATGTCCATGATTTAATAGTATAAAGATAATAATGAGTCTCATATCAAACAACTTAAACATTACTTCAAATTTTTGTGGAATTTCGTTTTTTAAACTTGAATAGGACCACAAGATGACAGAATTATTTGATCATTCATCAATTCCAAGCATGTCATCAAGCTCATTGACAATTCATGCACATCTTCAAAAGTTTGGCAGTATGTAATTACCATTTTATGTTTTGTGTATACCTCCCAAGCAAAGGTATAATAGGTGTCTTTCAGTATAACATGTCAATAAGACAAGATCAACACTAAGTATTCTTGCAGGAAACATAAGCTGCATGACAACATAACCTATCTAATTATCATATTTGGTCTCTTCAGCTTTTACTTATTATTAAGTTTTGAAGATCTCAACACTGCCAATACACATCCTTTGAAGATCTCAACACTGCCAATACACGTCCTTTGAAGATCTCAACACTGCCAATACACATCCAAGAACTCAGCTCACCACCAGCCTCGCTCAGCCCAACAGACAGCATATCTTCAATAACAATTTCACATATTAATCTGCTGTAATTCTTATACTAATTGATTGTACATTTATACATTGTTTGTCCATCGTTCATCCTCAATTCGTCTTATCTACTGCTTTGATCTAGTCACTAACTGACAGATCGCTATTAAATTGTTCTGATCTAGTCACTAACTGACAGATCGCTATTAAATTGTTCTGATCTAGTCACTAACTGACAGATCGCTATTGAATTGTTCTGATCTAGTCACTAACTGACAGATCACTATTAAATTGTTCAGATCTAGTCACTAACTGACAGATCACTATTAAATTGTTCAGATTTAGTCACTAACTGACAGATCACTTTTAAATTTTCTGATCTAGTCACTAACTGACAGATTACTATTAAATTGTTCTGATCTAGTCACTAACTGACAGATCACTTTTAAATTGCTCTGATCTAGTCACTAACTGACAGATCACTATTAAATTGTTCTGATCTAGTCACTAACTGACAGATCAATATTAAATTGTTCTGATCTAGTCACTAACTGACAGATCACTTTTAAATTGTTCTGATCTAGTCACTAACTGACAGATCGCTATTGAATTGTTCTGATCTAGTCACTAACTGACGGATCACTATTGAATTGTTCTGATCTAGTCACTAACTGACGGATCACTATTAAATTGTTCTGATCTAGTCACTAACTGACAGATCACTTTTAAATTTTCTGATCTCGTCACTAACTGACAGATCACTATTAAATTGTTCTGATCTAGTCACTAACTGACAGATCACTTTTAAATTGTTCTGATCTAGTCACTAACTGACAGATCACTTTTAAATTGCTCTGATTTATTCACTACTGACAGATCACTTTTAAATTGTCTGATCTAGTCACTAACTGACAGATCACATATTGCTTGCTTATCGAATTCTGACATCAAACAGATAGCAACAATGCACACATATAGAAAGCTTTATTCTGATGCCTTGCGAACTGGTCTAAAGAGACATGTCAATGGGCTACGACCAGCAACAGCCGCAACTCAGTCAAATGTAAACCGTGTAATTCACAACAGTAGCTCAGTCAAACTCTCAAACAGATTTCAGATTTTAGCTCAAAATGACTCCATGTCAGCTTCTGCCGAACATATAAGCATTCATCCCAACAAGACTATTCTCAAACCAAACAATATTCTGAAAACCTGTGTGTGGAATGCTCAGAGTTTGAGACAGAAAACGCAAATTGTTAAGGACTACAATGACGAATATGATCTAGATATCTTTCTTTTCACTGAGACTTGGCTAAAAGATGATGATAAAGTTGAAATCGGCGAGTTGGAGCAAAATGGTGGATATTTCTTTCTTAGCTCGCCTCGTTTAGGAAGACCAGGTGGTGGAGTAGGTTGCCTTGTCAAATCTGGCATTCAAGCAATTCTAAAAGATCGCATGAAGACCAAGACCTTTGAACACATGGAAATCCAAGTCCAAATGGACGTGAAAATTGTCACAATTCTTCTAGTTTACCGCCCAGAGTCATCCAACAACAATAAATACAGTATTGCAGAATTCTTCACCGAATTCACAAAGTTTTTGGGACACTATCAAACATTCAACAATGAAATCATAATTACTGGCGATTTCAATTTTCATGTGAATAAACGGGACGATAAAAAGGCCATTAAATTCAATGACATCCTTGAAATGTTTGGTCTTGTGCAACATGTCCCTGCACCAACACACAAAGATGGCAATACACTGGACCTTGTTATTACTCGAGAAAAATCCATATTGAATAATTGTAGGGTCAGTGACCTGCTCTCTGATCATAACTGCATTCTGTTTGACATTCCAATCAAGAAAGCAAAAAAACCCAAGAAGAAAATCAGTTTCAGAAAAACTAGAAAAATTGTTGTTCAAGATTTCAAAAAAGACATTGGAAGACATCTGTCTGTAAGGGGATGGAACAGAAAGATCTTAATGAACTTATTCGACTCTATAATTCTACTGAAGAGGTTCTGGAGAAACATGCTCCCATTAAAATCAGAGACGTAACTCTACGCACGCCCACTCCATTCAACAATGCTGATATCAAGCTTCTAAAATCAGAAAAGAGGAAAGCAGAGAGATTATGGTGGAGATCCAGACTTGAATATGACTGGGGGTCATTCAAAGAAAAAAGAAATGCATTGAATCTGCAGCTGAGTCACCTCAAATCGGAAGATCTGCGAGTCAAGATTAAAGATTCTAATGGTGATGCTAAGAAGTTGTTCAAGTTACTGAACTCAAGTCTGAACAGAAAACAAGAACTACCTCTCCCACCACACACAAATGAAATTGACTTGGCAAATGATTTCAATAGGTTCTTTGATGAAAAGATTAAAACACTCCGGTCTAAGTTGGACTCCACGCACAATGATACTGCTAACAATATCGAAACTGCCCCTCATACACTCCGACACTTCAGAAGGCTATCTCAAAGTGACATAAAGAAACTGATCAGAGAAATGCCAGTTAAACACTGCCAACTTGATCCTATTCCCACATGGCTTTTGCTCCAATGTATTGATGAATACCTCCCAGTTATAACCAATGTCGTCAATAAGTCACTCACACAGGGAGAAATGCCTCTTGAGCTAAAACATGCTTTAGTAAAACCTTTGTTGAAAAAATGTGGATTGGATCTAATCAAAAAGAATTATAGACCAGTATCAAACCTGTCATTCCTTGGCAAACTTATTGAAAGTGCTGTTATTAAACAATACACAGACCATCTTACTTCAAACAACCTGGACGATGAGAAACAGTCAGCTTACAGAAAATTCCACAGCACTGAAACCCTTCTGACAAAGATCCATGATGATATCATGTTGAATATGACCAAATGTGAAGTAACAATGCTTGTACTGTTGGACCTTTCAGCCGCTTTTGACACAATTGATCACAAGATTCTACTGAAACGTTTAGAAAGCAGATACGGTATTCATGATTCTGCGCTATGCTGGTTCAAGTCATACATTTCTGAAAGGTCACAGAGGGTGATAATTAACGACAAGACATCAACCAGACTGCCACTCAAATTTGGCGTTCCTCAAGGTTCAAAATTAGGACCAATCCTATTTAATTCATACATCGCTCCATTAAGTGAAGTGGCTGAAAAACACCAAGTGAAAGACCAAAAGTATGCCGATGACGAGCAACTTATACTCTCTTTCAAACCAACTTTCTCAGAACAAGAAAATGCCGTAGTCAAAATGGAAAAGTGCATTGCTGATATCAGAAAATTTCTCCATGAAAACAAGCTATGTAACAATGGAGAAAAAACAGAACTGCTGCTCATTGGCAGTCCACATCAACTTAATAAACTCCAAGTATCATCAATCAATGTCGACAATGTCAAAATTAATGCAGTCGATCATGTTAGAAATCTGGGTGTAATCTTTGACAAAAACATGACCATGGAAAAACAAGTTAACAAAATGTGTCGGAATGCCTATTTCAATATTAGAAACATTTCAAAAATCAGGAAGTCATTGGACAAGGAAACCTGTAAAACAGCGGTCAATGCTCTTGTCACACCTCACCTAGACTATGGAAATGGTCTTCTTTATGGAACATCGAGTCGTTTGCTGCATAAACTTCAAGTGGCCCAGAACTCAGCCGTTCGACTCATTGAAAAATTGAGAAAGCATGACAGTGTAAGCCAGCATAGGAAGCAACTACATTGGCTGCCCATTCCAGCAAGAATACAATTCAAACTCATGTTAACAACTTGGAAAGCAATAAACGGGCAAGCTCCCTTGTATATTCAAAATATGATTCAGCCAAAATCTGAACGAAACTGCAATCTGAGAAGCAATAACAAAATGCTCTTAAATGAACCACTCTCCTGCAATAAAAACAAATATGAAGGCAGAGCCTTTTCGCATGCCGCTCCGAAACTGTGGAACCAACTCCCAGAGATAGTCAAGGGTTCCAAAACACTCGAAGGTTTCAAGAGAAATCTTAAGACTTACCTGTTTAAAAGTTTCTACAGATAAATTGATCATGCACAAGCGCTAGTGAGCAGTTTACTGGAATTAGCGCTATACAAATACCTATTATTATTATATTATTATTTATCCCTAGTTGTGTCAAGTACTTGAGATATATGTTTGGTATTACTGTCAATTTTCAAAGTATATCATTGAAGTAGTGTGTCATGAGGGATGTCAGCAGTCCAAGAATTGTACTACCCTAATCATGATATCATTCAAGCTAAGTAAAAAATGAAAATAATGAACCAATCAGCTAGGTTACAGGTGATTTCATTACCATGCGATTCTAGTCATTCATAGTTGCCTGTGATGAATCAATGCAATGTATATACTTGCTACGTTTGATATATTAGCTTTGTGATGTTCTGTTGCTTCTAAACCAATCAGATGAAGCAAAAATGCTATGTATTTAGTGTGTAAAGAGTCTTAGAATCGCGTACTAGTGAAATTGCCTGTAACCCTTTTGAGTCAGACTGGATGGCACAATGACAGGCCAATTCAGCTGCCTCCTTATTCACTGAGCAGAATATTCTTGCTGGTATGGGGTTACGTGATATTACAATGTAGGCCCTACATCATTACAATGATGACATGTGAGATAAGAATGTAGGATGATGGATGATATATATATGTACACCTGTACGGTAGTAATGTATCGAAGAGTGTAATTATAATCATTTCAGATATTAGGCTTTTTGTCCATGATGGCCATCTCATTTCCTATTAAAAGATACAAGAGACAAGCCTTTATTTGAAGTTAGAGCGCAAACATTTTATCATTCTGGCAAAAAAAAGAAAAACACATAACAAGTTTAAAATCAATATATATGTGAAATTATGTGTAGATCTTTTTATACACTATATATGCAATTAAAATAATTATTTCCATGATTATTTATAAATGCCAATATTTATTTGTGGAGATAAAGCAATGGAATGAGTCAGTCCATGTACAGGGTGAGGAAGCAAATTTTTCAAAATTTGGAATATTTCAAACTTCAGTCAAAATGAATGGTTTTGCTAAGTCATAACAAATTCATATTTTCAGGCCTTAGAAACAAGGCAAAAAGGATCCTTTTTGTGAAGTTTGACTTGTATTATCTCCAATCAAAAATTCAATATGGCCGTCTAAACTTGGTGATGCTTTGAAAAAAAGTGCCTTCATATTTTGAGGCCTTGAGCCATGAAAACAGTAAGGAGGACAACAACATCGTGGTGACAGGTCTTGTTGACCAACTATTCTAAGATGCCCCACACGGAAAAGTAATGGGAATTAAGGTCCGAGCTGGATAAGGGCCAGAAGTTGGCCGCCCAGAAGTCTCCAAAATTTCTTGAAGTGGAAATCCTGAACTTTCTTGGCCATAAGGGATGGGAAACCATCCTGAGTCTGCCTATAGTTGCCGTTGGAGTAATTCGGATCCAGCCATGGCAAAACATGACATCACTGGACCAAGTAGTATGCATCAGGTCCGTCCCCCTTTACTCGCATAAAAAAGAAATAAAGCATAATTTTTCTATCTGAAGTCATGACTCCCGGAACCATTGCTTGAGCTGGATACTTTGCCCTGAATGTCCAATCGACATCTTCTATTGATTTTATATAGAATTTGCCATTTCTTTTGATGACAATAGAATCCACAACCAAACGTTTATAGTTTGAGAACAAAATTGAATATCGAGTCATGCTTCCTAATGTAGCCCACCATTTTTCACCTTTTCTATCTTCTGGTCTTCATGGAATAGGCTGAATTGTGTCTTTGGGGTCCTGACATATGATTTCAGGCCAAAATCATTTTGCATAGCCGCTCTGGCAGCCTTGAGGTCCACCTGAAGCTCTTCAACCACCTCTCTCATGGAGGTTGGAGGTACCTTATCAGTTTTGTCGTCAATCACTCCAGGAATGCTCCATTCCTCTCTTAATTCTCTCCACAAACTCCCAGACATCCGTCTTATTCCTTTCCAATCATTGATTGCCTTCATGATATTGTATTCCAGTCGTGAGGTCACTCTGACTATGTCAGGGATTGTTTTTTAGTCCATTTGGCACTGAAGCAAATCTGACCACCTCTTCCCTTTTGTCTCCTGTGGAGTCATTTTTAATCACAGCTCATTCTAACCTTCCACAGGTGTGGCTGATACCTTAATGATTATGCTGTATTGTTTTCACAATTTTCCTGTAGATGTGAGATGCTTTTTTAGCACAAGGAAGTTCATGGAAAATTTTGGTTCCCCACCCTGTAACATCAACCATATTTCAGAAAATTTCCCACTGGGCCATCTCAGATTTTGTTCTTATACCAATTACACTCTGGAAGCAAGCATGGGAACATGGCACTGTACAAAATTTAAAGGATTAGAAAGGCAGTAGTGAAAGGTATATGTACTAACTCCTTCATTTCACATATCTCCTTGGATTCCTTCATACCAAATTTGATACACAACTAAGCCACATGTTAATACACGTTAATTCAGGAATTTCAAGGAAGGGTAGGGAGCCTCAATATTGTCATTTTAAGCCCTTGTTTCTATGGTTAGTCAGTTCCAGACTACAAAATTCACCTAATTTTTTTTTATCTTTCATGAAAAACATAAATTGAGGTTAGGAATAAATTTATTAGTTTATATACTACCCCATTTGTGCTTTTTTCATCGACAGGCTTCAATTCAGTGCATGTCTGAAGCATCCAAATGAGCAATATATTTGCTTTTTTTTATGGTGAAGGATTCAGAGTAGCACATTTTATCTGGCATCAAATGAAAGGGGAACATCTAAACTTCATACAAAATACATCCCAGGTCTTCTTCTTCTTCTTCTGTTTGTGCTGGGGTACCCTGGGTCGCCAGGTAGCTCTACCTGGTGGTAGGAACTGGTCCTATCACTAAAGAGCTGCACAGTGTCTTTGGTTTTGGTTTCCTTTTATGGTTTTAGCAGTTTTTCTATTTCTCTTATTTTCTGGGCTATTTTTGACATGATGGTTCTGCTTCTCGTATGTAGCAGGTCCAGATCGATGGTCAGGTCGTTCTTTTTTGTTATTGGGCAGTCTTTTAGTACATGTTCCTGTGATTCGTATTTTTCTTTACATAGTCTGCATGTCATGTTATTGTATTTATTTTTGTAATTATCTTTAATGTCCAGCATTCTGCATCTGGCTTTGAATATGGTGCTTGTGTTCATTCTGTTAAGTTGGTTGGTATATGTCGCTTTTTCATTTGCTAGGTATCCTTTTTTTAGGTATTCAACTTTGCTCTTGTTCTGTTTGTTAAGGAACATTTCTTCGCGGAAGCTTTTTTGTATTTCTTTCCTGATGTATTTTTTTGCATTTTTTGGTTTCATTTCCAGGAATTTCTTCTTGTCAATTTTATACTTTTTTATTGTTTTTTCAGTCTCTTTCATCCATTCTGTTTCTTGTTTCTTTTGGATGAGGTATTCATTTAGTTTTATTTTTGTTTTGTTGATTCTGTATAGCATGTTTAGTCTTTTTTTGTCTATTATTCTTTCTACATCAAGGAGGTTTGTTTCTATGTACAGTACTTCTCGTGGTGTACCTTGTGGTACCATCAGTATCCTTTTTAGAATGTTATCTAGGATTCCATTTACATGTAGGGTATTTATCTCTTGCCGGTTCGGGGTCCATACTTCACAGGCATATGTTATATTTGGTGTGACACATGTTTCTACTAGTTTCCATATAGTTGACATCTCTATATTATTAAATTCTTTGTTATGTAATAGGCTCATTACTGTTTGGTATGCTCCTTCAGTCTTCGTCTTTATGTCCTTCATCTGGTCTGCAAGGTTGTTTTTATTATTAATGGTAAGTCCCAGGTATTTGTATTTGTCTGTCTGTTCTATTTGCATGTCGCCAAGGGTCAGGGTAGTGATTTCTTGGTTGTTTTTGTTTCCTATTTTGAGCATCTTCGATTTTTCTTTCCCAAATGCTTTGTGGTACTTACTCGCTGTTGTATACGTGATATCTAGGAGTTTTTGCATGTCATCTCTATTATTGGTTATTAAGGCTACGTCATCCATCCATAGAAGTGTATTCAGGTATTCAGTTGTTCCTGGTATTTTTATTCCTATTTTTGTTTTTTTTGTCTCTTTGCTTATTTCATCCATTAATGTAGCATACTGGATTACTGATAGTACTCCTCCTTGTCCTATGCTGTCTTTTATCTCAATTTGTCTTGAAGGTCCGTATTTAGTCAGGATTGTTGCTGTTAGTCCAGTGTTAAGGAGGTCTATTATTTGCCATTCTTTTTGTTGTATGCCTTCCTTTTCTAGTACATACATTATTGCTTTTATCCACGCCTTGTCATATGCTTTTGTTACATCTAGGAAGGTGATATATGTTGGCTTTTTCTTTTTTTTGTAGTGGTTTATTATTGATGCTATTAGTGCTATGTGGTCTGTCGTTGATCTATTTTTTCTTCCGCCAGCTTGTTCATCGGTTATATTCAGTATAGGTTCTATTCTATTGTTGAATATTCTTTCATACAGCTTTCCTATGTTACTGCTAAGTGTTATTCCTCTTTCAGATGAGCATTTGCCTTTTTTCCCTTTGCCTTTGTATATTCTGATTATATTACTGTTTAGCCATTGTTTAGGTATTTTCTCCTGTTGTGTTATGTTATTTAGGATATTGCATAGATTTTCCTTGTTTGTTTCACTCATTTCTTTGCTTTTCATGTTCTGTTGGATGTTGGAATATCTATGTTCAATCTCTTGAGTTTGGGGTTCAAATTCCGGTTTTCCTTCTCTGGCTTGGTAGAGGTTTTCATAGTATTTTGCTATTTCCTCCTTCGCTCTGCTTGGGTCGTTTACTTTTTCGTCTTGTTCCGTTATAAGGTCATATTCCTTTTTTTCTTGCTGTGATAGTTTTTTTCGTAGGTTCCAAAATTGTTTGGACTTTACTCCTCCTTCTTTTATAAGCTGGTTTGCTATATTCTTAGTTCTCTCGGATTGCTTTTTTTCTATTTCTTTTTGCAGTTTTTTTCTGTCATGGATGTAGTTCTGGTATATTTGTTCTATGTCTGGGTCCTTTTCCCTGCATGCTTGGTTGTATTTTCTTTTTTTTTTCTTTCATTTCCTTTTTTATGCTTTTTGCTTCCTGGTCCAGTCTGGGTTTTTTATTTATATTTATCTTTTTTGTTCCAATCGTGTTTTTCAGAGCCTGTGTGATTTTTTGTTCCATTTCATCATATGTTTCAAGGGTGGGGGGGTTTTGGAGGTTTTCGTTATATTTTTCCCATTTTGTTTCCTCTGTTATTTTCCATTTTTCAATGATTTTTTTTTGTCTTTTTTAAGTTAGTGTTCAAGTGGGTAGTTATGGTGTTATGATCTGTCTCATTCTTTCCTGTTGGTCGTCTTTCTCCTTTTTCATCTATTTCTACCGTAGGGAGGTTATCTTTTAGCTCCTTATCTACTATTATGTAGTCTATTATGGACCTTTCTTGTTCATTGTGTCTATTGACTCTTGTCCATGTTCCTTTGGTAGGTTGTATTGATATTGGGTACATTTGTGTTATGTGTAACATTCTCTGCATTGCTTGTCCATTTCTGCTTTGCGTTTGTATTTGGGTGTTGTCTCTTATTATGTCTAGTTTTGCATTAAAGTCGCCCATTAGTATGATATTTCCTGTTCTTTTTAGTTCTAGTATATGTGTGCTTATAATGGAGTATTCATTTTCTACAGCTTCCTTACTTTCCTTTTCTTGCTTCCCATAGTATAGTCCTATATATATTGGGTTTGGCTGAGTTTTTAGTTTTATCCACGTTATTTCCATGTTTCCCTCTTTTATCATGTCTATTTCTTGTGTATTATCTGCTATGTCCCTTCTAGCTCCTATTGCTATCCCTCCTGCTTTATTTGGTTTTTTTCCGCTTATCCTTTTATATCCATTTATTATTGGTGGCTTGGGGGTCTTTGTTTCTGTTATTGCTATTATGTGGGGTTGGTCTATTAGGAGATGCTGTTCTAGGCTATCTTTCTTAGAGTTGATACCATTAACATTGTTATACCAAAGCTTAAGTCTATTTGTTACCTTTTTGTTTTTCCTTCTGGTGTGTCCGTTGCGCTGGGGGGTGATCTGCTTCGGTTCTTCATTCAGTCCAGTTCTTTTTTTTCCTTTTCTGTTTTCTTTCCTTTTTTTCTTTTTTCCTTTTTTTTCTTTTCCTATTATATGTTCGGTTCCATGTTCGTCATCGGTTTCGTCCGGATCTGAAACAGTAAGGCATGTGTTAATACAGGTTGATTTTCTTTCTTTATTCATTTTTTAAATTGCGTTGTTTATATGTTTTATTTCCTAAGTCTATTTCCTTATCCTATTTCCTTAGTCTATTGTCTTACTATTCAGTTACGTGCACAGGTGTCCTACCTTCCCACATGATGATTTTTGGTTCTGAATTACTTAAAAAAAGGCATGTGACTTAACTCCTGGTGCTATTGATTTAAGCAGATACGTAATCTCATTCAACAGGGAAGGGACTTGCACTATGGCTTGGAACATTGGGGTAAACTTGAAAAAGATTTCATAAATTATTGGTCTAATTTTGGTCAAGCTATTTGATCTCAAAAATTCAGCAGGAAAATAAGCGTTCATTCTTTCCTATTTTCCAAAAAACAAACAATTGTCATGCTAAATGTATAAAAAGTTTTGTCAGAATCGGGGATGGTGAGGTGAGGACCATTGGTTGATTTGACATTTTTTGTAAAATTAATCAATATTATTTTAACCTCATAAGGTGCAAACAAATACATGACAGTAAAAAATGCTTTTAATTATATAATCCGTATTTAAATAAATAAGTCACATGAGATTTTTTTGATATGTTGAAGTGTGAGCTGCAAAGGAAGGGACATCATTGCATATGGCAAAGTGACAATTAAATATGCAGTAGTTATTTTTATTCATAATGAAAAATATATTCATTTCCATTATACATTAAATAAAATGTTTCTTGTCATCTGTTTGCAGGGGAACTGCTATTATTGCTGTTATAGATATATTGGTGTTCCTTATACACTTGAATATATGCTGGAATCAGGAGAACTGACTGAAGATGAGGTGAAGAAAGAATACTCTCTGTGCACAGACACCATTAAGAAAATTTTGCGTGATCCGCTTTACCACAGTCAAGCTCTGGTTTTAAACTGCACAGATTATTCCACTCTGTCAGATGACCTTTGCGATCTGATAACAAAACAGAACAAGCAACCACCACTTCGCATTGACACCAATCCCATGAATCAAGGTGAGGTTACTTGACATGATATTTCATTGACTTATAGACAGTGCAGTTAGATTTCTTAGAAAAAGAGCTTTAATTTGAATACCAATATCACATGGTAATATATTCTTTTTGAAGAATTGAAACATGATAAACCGAAAAAAACAACGTTAATATGACTTTCTGAATCCATAGAAGTCTCTCAAACAGAGAAACCGATCGACCACATCACCCAATAAAACCTTGATAGAACTACAATGTAGTCAAAACAAAAAGAGATGCCATGGCAGAACGACATTGTATTGAAGTGACTTATTTCACATATTTACATATACTTAATGAAAATTTGTACAGTTGGATTTTGTTGAATCAATGTCTGAAAATAATTATGTTGAAAAGCGTACCTTATACTTAATTCCAATGAAGTTGTGACAGTAGACCTTTTGAGCAGTTCATTTCAAACATTTTTCTCCAAAATCTGAAAGGTTATATTTCCGGTCCAAGTTCCTTAATGTTTAAAAATGTCAGAAATATAGCTTTCTACCATTCGGTTTAAAGCTTATTTACTTCCGAAAACAATGGTATATGAATTAAATTTCTATATCAAATGATAAGCCCGATATTTGTAACTGCGATTATGTAAAACATCACTTTCTGCCATTTTTGGACCAAACATTTAAGCAATAGTGCCACCGTAAGGCAACAACCGATCTTACTTAAATTTTGCGGAATGTCTTTCTTTAGGCAATGCAAATTAATACAACAATTTTTTTACATTTTTATGGGGCAGACGATGCACCTTACCGAACAGTTAATTCTATCATGTTTACTCTAGCACTACATCTCATGGTATGGTTCCCATATGTGTTGTATAAAAAAAAACACTCCTTTTTTACAAATTGCTAATGATGGGAGTTGTCAAGCCATTTTTTTAGTACTCCACAGCCTAAATTCATCTTGTGTCTTGTGGGATAGTTAGGACAGCTACGAGGTGATTCTTGGTAAGATTCCTTCAGTCATACACTTTTAGTGAGGCTTAATTTAAGTGTGATTTTCAGGGTCCTAATATGGGGTGAAAATCTCATTTTTTATTTTAATTTTGTTGTCATAAAATGTTGTCTTTCAGTGAAATATGATCTTATTTGAAGGATCTTTTGATAGCCTACAGTGTTGACTTAGCTTGAATTGGTAAAATATATATGGTTAGGAATAAGGTTAAACTAATTTGTGCTCTATTACGGCTTTTCCAAGGAAATGTTCTAATTTTCTATTAGAGTAAATCAGTGTTGGAGGTCTCGAGGACGGCCTTCTTCATCGAGACCGGCCTTGGGCCATATTTTGATGGCCTCGGCCTTGGCTCGGTCTCGGATGCCAAATACTTGACCTTGCCTCCGTCTCGGATGTCCTGGCCTTGACTACATCACTAGAGTAAATATGAAATATAAACATTTGATTTGATCTACAATATCACTTTTTTAATGTATTGAATCCAGCTGTCTGATTCAAGGAACCTTACCCTATTGACTTAAGCGCTTTTTACATTTCATTTGATGGCATGCAGAATTGCAGATACAAGTTTCTCCTCAGAAAATATGAACTCATTGCATGCTTGGGTACTTAAGACATGCCGCCCCTTTAACAATGCAAGTGAGGAGAACCACAGGAATCAATTTCCATAATCCGTAGCATGATAAAATGTTGATTTTACCTTAATCTATAGTAGACCCAGGAGTCAGTTGAAAATCTGATCATGACTGACTCAAGAGGAATTCAACTAGTTGGCAGAATGCAACTCCGACTAGTTGAATAAATTACAACTGATTAATTTCAACTTTTCAATTAAAATTTTTTTTTAGAAAAGAGCGAAAGGCAAGATTCACAAACAATTTGATTCTCATTTTCACAATTACACTATTTGAAAAATTGCATCTAAAAAATCAATAAAGACGATAGGTCAAACTCTAATTCACTTTCAAAAATTTTAAATTGAAGTGGTTATATTCCTCGAATATGCTTGGATATGCTTTCTCAGTCAGATTGAGTTGACCAATTCCAATTGACTTTGGCAAGAAAAAAAATAACTAGTGACTACTTGATCCTAATGTGACTAAGTGAAAATTAAATTCAACAGACCTTTTCAATTTAATCGACTGACTCCGGGGCCTACATTCTAGGGTAAATTGGTACAAATTAAGGCATATGTGCTACTACAAAGTCATGGAGGTCCAGTGCAACAGAAAATTATCCCATGAATATGAAACTACACATATCACACATAATCTGTGAATACTAGAAAGATCAATCTTTCAGGATTGTTATCTGAAGTGGTTGACAAAACAGGCTGCTTGGGCCACTATGTTGAAGATTAGCATATTTTGACCTTGTTTACTTTGGTGGGTGTGACTGCAACTTGGCCAGTCTATCAGCTTACCCCTTGGTTGACCACAACCAAAACCAAAATGGAATTCCCCAGTTGCTAAATTTGCTGTTGTCAGTTAAACACATGTGCTCTTTCAGATCTGTGTAAAGGAATAAGAATGGTGATACAGAAATATTACATATTTAGAGTTTGTGTCTTTGTAAGTTTTTGATATGTATGCATCTATTGTTGGCAGTAATAACCAGCATTCAAGACAAATTGATGTAAATGCTGTGTACCATAAGACTTAGTACTAGGCTTGAAAGTTGAGTATGACGAATATGACCAGCAAAATAGAATATTGAAGAAAACATTTAGGGAAAGGAGAAGTCATTTCTTAATTTTTAATAGGCCTGAAGAAATATCATTATTCAGGATCAGACCAAATTGAGAGAGTCACTGTTATCCTCTCATACTCTTTATCTAAATACTATAAAAATATGTCATTCAAGGACAGTATTTATTATACACTTTTGATTGATTCCTGTAGGTTTCAAGGTGCTTACATGGTTATGTCCTGAATAATTATCCTTTAATAAGAGTCATGTTATTTGAACTTTTCACTGCTCAGCAGGTGGCGAGGTGCTGTGTTATGCTGTGTTGCTATGGTAACCAATGTTTGTGCCACACTGTGTGGTATGGGAGGGCAGATCATGCACCACAGATCACAAACAGTGGTGGCTGATAACGCACTTGATGGGGGATAATAAAAAGGAAGGTCCAAATGGGTCCTGTCCAATGGCAAAATTAAAAATGCTGTGCGATTTGAATGGACAAATAAACCAAACCATAACTTCTTTTTCTCATAACAGAGCAGTGAAATATATAATTGCGTTTTATTATAGGCAAATAATCATCTGGTCTCAAAAAAAATAGTAATCAAGATTAAGTTCCATTTCTTAAATTAATTTGGTATCAAGAAATTCGAGGAGCAAAGCAGTTGTGATGTGAAATTTGGTATCAAGAAATTCGAGGTGCAAAACAGTTGTGATCTGAAATTAAAGATTTAGTCAAATACGTTCAAAAGTTGCCATCTTCATTTTGCTACTTGCTTACCCACATAACATTTTTATTCCACCAATATGCAACAATCTCAATTTGAGAAAATGTAACAGATTATAAAAAATATCCATTAGTGAAATATTTGTCAAATTTTCTAAATTTTGAGGGAATAGTTGTATTAACTATGTTTGTATAAACAATATTTATTAGCACTTGTATTTATATCAGTATACAAAGTTGTTTTATTTTTCAGGCTTTATTCCCAACCAAGTGATACCATCTAACAAAATAAATCATATAGGAATTTTTGCAATAATTTGATAGCCTTGCATTTTTTGGGTTGTGCCATGCTGTTTCCATGTAGTCTTGCAGTAATATCAATGTTGAAAAAATTGAGAAGGTCAGGTGGCTAATTTACAAAATTGGGTTGATTTTATATCGAAAGCAATGAAGCTAAATCCATATTTTTGTGACCTTCAAGAGGGCGTATTAAATATGGAAGTAGTTTTGAAAATGAAGTCTGCTCTAAAATGCCTTGGCAGGGGGGGGGAGGGAAGTCACTAAGAAAGGGTGTAATAGAGGCTGTTCTGGATGGTTTAAGTTTTAGTTTTTTTGCGATTTTGATTAATTTGGCAACCCCAACATGATGGTTCGTATCAAGTAATACCACCTTGAAAATAAAAGACACATGTTGTCTAAAGGCTTGTCATAAATTTGGTTGCAAATATTTGTACTGAAGGATGAAAATGGTTTCTGGTTTTCCTTTGGTTTCTGGATAAAAAATGATTTTGGTCTTCAAAATCACCATGGCACATCCATATGTAAAAGTTGGAGAAGAACAACCCCCACCCGGGTAAAATAAACTCACTTTGTTGCCCCATGATTCTTATCAGTCTGCCAAATTACCCTGGTGTCACATGCAAACAAAAACGTTTTGTACTGGCCTATCAACTGAAATGAATCTAGTAATACACCATACTAGCCGAATAGATGCACTTCAGCAAAGCCTTCAGTGAGCAAATCAGACACACCCCCTGGGCTGGCCAATGAACAGGCCTTCACACATGTTATGCAAATGAGTCCATTTCGCCGATTCACAGACTTCCGTAATCTTAGAGACTTCCAAGTTACTGGAATAGATAGATCTCTCAGAAAGCTTTAAAATGATAGGTATTAGACCTCTGAGGATTAAATAGTTATCTCGCAAATCGCCGGCAAAGATTTGAACAGGAGGGAGATACTGCTCGTTGATTGGCTGTGACGCTCAGACGTAAAAGTTATGATAATATACGTGAATAGAAGGATTCGTCTAGGGTAGATTCTCTGGGTGAATAGATGGCAATGTTTGAAAAAAAAAAAGAAATCTGTGAAAAAATCTTTTCGTGACTTTCCATGCAAGTTTGATACGTAGGCATTCTATGGTCATCATTAAACCTCCAATGAATGCAGCCTTCAGAAATGCTTCTGGATTCAGAATGAAAGTTTGCTTCAATTGAAATTGATAAGTTACAGCCACAGTCAAAAGGACCGATTTGCCTCCTGATTAAATACGTAGGCTATATAAAGTAGTGATTTCTTTTGGTTGAGAGAGCCTGAGTACACATAGATAGATGGTTTTACATGACATACATGTAGATTATTTCATAGCTAATTGAAAAGACTGTTAGAATATCGGAGTAATTTGTTGCTGGCATTATTCCTGAAAAGGTATCAGATTTGTGAAGCTGTACCCGACTTTTACACAGGGATGCAACCTTTACACAGGAATATGCTACGGTTGGTTTGTTGGTGGTTTATGTCTCATTAGTATCTGATTTGGCTATTCATGGGAGATGTGCCATGGTGTTTTTGAGTACCAGTCTGAAAAACCATTTTAAGCCTGAAACCAAATCTTAAAGCGCAAACGTTTTAATCCTTCAATTTGAATATTGGCATTTAATTTGTAATGTTTTTATACCATCAATTGGAATTGTCTTCCCCCTCGCTGGTGTGCTGTAGGGGCTGTACCTACATCATTCATAGTTCTAGTACGGTGTCCTATATTTACCCGGGTAAATTGTTCTGAAGATCATAGGAGGGATGATTTATGCACGCAGGAACAAGTAACTTGATACGTAATTTCAACATTCATATCTTTAACTTGAAAGTCAATATTCTGGCTGAGCTGGAAATTGCCTTTAATCTGGACAAATGTGCGAAACTGACATAAAAAAAAATATCAGAACCAAAGCACAAGAAAGTATATCAATCATAATTTTTGAGATATCAAATAATTTAATAGATATAGAACGAAAATAAGAAAAGATTGTTGATCTGGTGAAGGGCACACCAGAAGATGGTTTGATTGAAAAAAATTTTTTGATCGGTCCCCTACCTGGCATTACATTTTTGCTAGATAAGACACTGGCGCAATTTCAAAAGGAGAGCTTAGACCCATTTTAGGCCTAAAATCTGGTCTGACTTTAGTTCCTGAATTTATAATCACTCCATTTCAGAGACAGAATGTCAGCACTGTGCAGTAGGAAATAGAGATATGACTAGACTTGACCTTAAGCCTGGTCTCTACTCTCTTGGTTAGATTGGGCCACTATTTTTGCATCATGAAAGTGAGATCCAAAATAGAGTTACACAATTTGTTAAATGTCTTACATTACTAATTTTTTTTTAATGAATATTTCAAGGCAATACTACAAGTACAAGTGTTGCAGTTGTCTGGAAGGTGAAGTTAGAGTAGTGAAATTATCATTGAAAATGGCATTTTCAACGTTCTGGTGAGAAGGCTATATAGTCTAGTAGGAGCGGGGGGTCCTGGTGCACCCCCCTGAAATAAACTTTTAACCAGTGCTACTAGATGGCAAAAATTGTGTAAAATATGATAAGCCTTCTTAAAAAGTCGAAAAAAGTCCCACATATGTTTTACATGCAAATTAGTGCGGCCATTATTGAAATATTGTATTTTCTTAAAATCTCGGCTAATATTACACCTAGCAATTTAATCAAGGTGTCTAACCCCATGTTTTGATGCCAGAGAACACAATAAAACCATCATAGAGCATATTGGACCAGTCCTGGTGGATTTAATGGCATGGGTGACATCAATTCATCCAAAAGTGCCTTGTTTTTGTCAAATTTTTAGGTATATATATTGTGTTTTGTTTTATGTATTACCAGTAAATAAAATTTAGCTGTAGAAACATTTTACATGAAGCAATTGTATAAAAACAATTGCCAGTGTGATTTTAACAACAGTTTCTATGCTGAGTGTGTGAAATCAAATCGATAAACGTTATCACAATTTTGATAAGCTTTCTGAAAATTCCTTCGTTTGATCTCATTCTCAATCGGTAACTTGTAATATGATATTTTGTCTTGGCAGTTATGTGCAATCCTGTGTTTTCAATTATCTTATCCTTGATACACAAATAAGCAAATGACAATTTTGTGTGCAGGGTTTGTAACACAGAAAATCATATAATTACATAAATTTAACTTCTGGAAGCTCATTAATTGTGGATGAACTCTGGAGACTTGAACAAGTTTCTGTGATGGATAAGTGTGCTTATCTGCTAGATAATAGATGCTGTGTCAAGGAAGTGTGTTTTGCAAAGTAACTTAGCTATATTTGACAGCCAAGCTGGCCAGCAAATCATTGAAAATCCCAATAAACCTAGCCTTTGATTTCAGGTTGGTTTTGCGTTTCATCCGAATTTTTCCTCCCATGCAGCTAAAATGCCTGTTACAAAATCTGTATATTTTTCATTTCAAATAAATTTTCTTTTTGGGGAATGGGGGTTACCAATTTGCCTACTTTTGGTAATTATGCTCAGGCTAAGACAGTTTATCCCAATGATCCAATTAAAAAGTAGATTGTACCATCATCTGTACTGTACTTTACCATAAATCTATGTATTTCCACCAAGTCCAAATAAGTATGCAATATGTTGTAAATGATATCTGTCAATACAGTTTCCTTCCAGTAAATATGAGTTTTGGATAACAAATTACGGACAATGACAAAAATTGCAATAAAACATTAATGGGAATTTGCTGCTTTTTTATGTGTTAGAAGTACTTAGAATCACAAATTATGGTTGGAATGACACTAAAAGCACACTTGCCCAACCACCTTCAGCATTATTCCTAAAATAACTTGTGGTTCTAAGTACTTCTGACACATAGAAAAATCAGCAAATTCCCATTAATTTGGTATTTTATACACAGCTATATACTAACATATGTTTTAAATGTAATATAAATAGCATATTCCCTGACGATTTTCAGGTTTTAACTTCCATTTTAGGCCAATCCAAAACAGCCTGTAAATTTTCAGTGTTTTCTATTTTCAACCCTATTACCAATAACACCCTTAACATTGCTCAACTTCTAAATGATTACCATATTTATACCTTTTGTACATACATTTATAAAATGAAGTTAACTGGGGAGAGATACAGACAAGAATGCCTTAGTCTGGATATATATAACTGTTAAAACACCTTGCTCTACCACCAATGGCAGTTATTTTGAGTTGTTTGAGGTGAGATGCAACCCTGAAAAGTTTTTAGCTTTTGTATGGCTGCACCTGTACCCAGCGACAATTTATTCAGGTTGTTGATGAGAGCTACTGGACATGCATACTATAAATCCATGAAACATTAAAATTGGTCTTGAAAAAAAGCAGAATTACATTTGGGGAGCAATCTGGAAAATTACCATCATATGAACACTATTGCAATTCTGGCCCTGACAGGATGATTGAAGTTGATCGGCTCGGTGTCAGAAAAAAGTCTGACTTCTGTGCATCAATCTTCACCCCACACAAGCATGTCAGTAGCAGGACTGATTATACCCCATTTGGCTAAGTCATCAGCCCCTCATAACAGTACCCTTGCTTTATCTGGGACCATTGGGTTATTTTCCTAATTATGTAATGGAGAGGCCTGACAACATTTACAGAGGAAGTTGAGACCCTGATACAATCCTTGCCAAGTTAGGCGGTGATATCAGCAACAGTTATCTTTAAATTACCTGTTAAAGATGATGCTGAGCACTGAAAGAGTCCTGGAAAGGCCAGGACACTTGATATGGTCATGGCATAGTGAGGACAGTGATGGAGTGAGAGCCCTCTGGAGCTGAGGACAACAGAGTCCTCAGCCAGTGGAATTTCCCAGACTGCGGAAGGTTGCCAGAAATGGCAAATATGATTGAATTGTGTGGAAAAATAATGACCTGATTATTTCTTATTAAGCTAATGAGGCAGATAACCAATTTTTGTATAATTGAATCATACCAGATTTCTTCTTATTTCCAAGCAATATTACTTGTAAGAATTAGGCATAATTCATTGTGCTTTGACATGGGTGAATTGGTTGCTTGTGTGGAATGCAAACAAAAAGAAAACTAATCAGGCCACATGGACAAAACAGCTCAGATGGATCGACTTTAATTCTATGTTTCTCCCCTTTAGTTTTGCAAATTTTGCACTTTTTCATTGCATGAAAGTTAAGAATTAAAAAAGATTAACTTGAAGTTAAATTCAATAATCTTTAGTTGTGCCTGTTCTGCTTGATGGACTTCGCTGCCTGCACGGGTTCGAGCCCAGTGATGCACCGCTGCAGTATCCAAGAGCTTTATGTATTATAAATAGCTCCTGAATAAGGTCCATCCAATAGGACCAACCAATTATGTAGAGGGTTGTATCTAGTATTCTATACTGGAGCATGTGGAAGACCCTGCCTATCCCAGAACTAACAGGGTATAATGTGGCTGACTCAAAGCCTTACCATCACTCATCTGTCATACGCAAGAGGCCCCACATGGAATGGGGCATGAGGCCCTCCTTCACTGAGGCCTCGAAGCTGCTTCAGGAACCATTTAAAAATGTGCACTTTACCTAGGGATGCCAAGCTCACAAGAGGCCTCTGATCGCACTGTTCGCTCCTGCTGAAAAAACTTGACACCAAAAAGTTCAGTCCGTAGCTGGGTCACCTTACAGCCTTTTTTGCATTGAAAACAGCTCAGAATCTTTCGAATTTTGATGGAATTGATATCTAAAATAAATTTTGTTACTCTTTTTCACTTTTCTATTAACGTGTTTATCTTTCTTCAGTGAACTAAAATGAAATAAAAACTTTGGAGGTGAGGATGGATACGAAATGTTTGAAAAAGATGTATAATTTGGGGGCCTCAAGTGAGCCAATATTGTCAAGAAAAATTCTGATAGTCCAGTCTATATACAGTTTAACCCCCAAAAAATTGCTACAAAAGGTTTTTCAACTGATTCTGTTTGGTATAGGTGTACTTTTTAACATACTAAAAGTTTACCAAAATCGGACCTTCGGAAATGTGTTTTTTTCAAGATGGCTTCCAAGATGGCCGACGAAACCTTCAAATGGCAATAACTCTGGAACTATCCACTCAAATTTGATGATTTTTGCATCTAAGCCTAGGTTTTTGGGGTCAAGGAACACATTGAGAGCATCAAAAATGACATTGGACCAATGTTTAATATATACAACCCTAATATGGTGCCCAACATGGCTGCCGACGCCTCAATTAAGCCGACTGTTCACTCAGATTTGGCCATCTTTAGGTCCATTGCCAATTAGGAACAAACATTTTTAAATGTCATTGAATTGTTGAAAAATGGTTTATTTCATAATTTTTCAATTTAGTTTCTAACAATCAACTATATATAAATCACCACTAATACCTCTGTCCAAGGAGTCTTTTCACATTGTTCAATTGTCTGGCGTCATCTTGCTGACTGTCGGAAGTTGTCATCCATATCGATCTCTTGAGTGTTGGTTGAACTGTCATAGTTTTCAGTTTGGTATTGACCAGATGCTGCAGTAGGCTACTAGAAAGTCCACTATGTCTACAGCTTCATTGGGAGGATTTGCATCCTGATGAACAGTTATAACAAATAACTTTCATATGTTTGTCCGGAGCCGATTTCTTCTCCTTTTCATGACAGAAATTAAGTAATATGGATCCGTCCTTCTATCCATAATCTGTAGAGTTCATGTTATTTGCATGCCATGTCCAACCACACCCTAATTTGGTAGAACCTGCCAGGCTGCAGAATAATGTGTAGGGGAAGTTGGAAGGAAGTCCTTTAAGGGTGACAGATGCCTTAGCAGACGCCACCTTCTTTGTGAAAATGTTGTGACGCAGTAATGAAAGTTTATTCTTGGACTTGCCACCAAGACAGCAATCATCATACCTTTGCCCAATTCTGCCGTGATAATCTCTTCAGATTTATTTGAACATATGAATGTACCTGCACAGCACTTCAAGACAAGATCAGATTTCACTAATTTACGGAAAGGCAATTTTTCTGATGCCAATTACTCTGGAGCATGAATCACAGCCCAAGTAAGCTTGGATGAAGGGAAACTCACTGTGTACATCATCTCCTGATATTTGTGTCAACAAGTAAAATTAATGTAACAAGCTCTGCATTCTTTTGAATGTTAATTGGTGTCAGAACAGAAATAGACGGCCTAATTATAAATTTGCAGTACTGAGTAGGAACAAGTTCTGCAAATCGGTATCTTTGCCAAAGTTTTGGTGCAAAGACAGACATGCTCAAAGGTGCCTTAACAATATCAACATCTGCATCTTCTAAAAAGTTTTTGCCTCATGTTTCCGATTTTTTGGTAAATGTTAACTTTCCGACAATATCCTCTATGATCTCTTTCCCAATCCCTTTGAGGTCATGCACAGTCACATCTGTCAAGCTAATAGTCTTTTGACAATATTTCTCAGGGTAGTACCCAAAGTAAGACTTTTAATGCATGCTTCCAATGTATATGCATGTTTTGGACTTAAAACATACATAATAGGTCTGGTTTGTGGAATCTTGTATTACACTGTTGCACAATTCAGAAGGTGTAGATTATCATGATTATATCCAAAGGTTCTGCAGGTCATCAGCCTTCCCACTGCTTCCAGTTCGACAACCAGTGCTCATTAAAAACCTCATTAAAATTTCTTCTGTTACAAGTTTGCTATTTAGTCCTACCCACAGTCCCCAGCATTGTTTGCTTTGTCAACAACCATGAAGACAAGGAACAGTTAGAAACTCCCCTGTAACGGGTTAACATCAAGATGTATATTCTCGAGGTTGCTCATTCCTTGCAGACAGTAATGAGCATTCCTCAAATAGTTGAAATGACCTACTGTGGCAAATGTACATGCAAGTAAGCAATCTGAAATCCCTGCAAATGCAGGAACCAACCCAATACAATTGCCTTGATTATCAGCTGGTTTCACACATTTTATTCATTCCTGTTCCCTCTGTCGGTGTCCCAATAGTACTCAGAAAGTTCATACTATTATGGAAACCCCCTGACAAGATAACAATTCTTATTTTGTAGTGCATCAATAATAATTTCAGGTTCTTTCCAAGTCAAGGGCTGGTCAAAATTTACGATAGCAGGAAGCTTTTGCTTCATCAAGAGGTTCCGAAGTCTAATATGGACAAAAAGCAACCCTTGTATCCTGAGTACATATTTATCATGGACGAGAAGAATGCAACTGAGGATTGTCCAGGATTTGAGCAGCTGGATGTCTGAGTTGTTTTAAAACGGTTCCCACCTGCTCTGCTGAAGGTCTTTGCCTGCATGGGTTCGAACCTTGGTTGGAGAACCCAAAATCTGCAGTGGTCAATCATAAGCAAAATCCTGCATAGATGTGATTCAGATGGGACATCAAATAGTGGCCCCCTTGTGTCATTATCTATGCTGGGCAAGTAAAGGATCACATCACTTACATTGGGTAAACGTGTAAGATGTTGAGCAGTCTCCAATCTGATCAATAATACTAATAGCACCACACCTCTCCCGCAAACATTTAAACTCATACAGAGTTATCAAGGACTGTTGGCATCTCATCCAGATTCAGATCGCATCAATCAACCCTCTTGACCTAAAACATCTATCTATTTAAGGATGCTACATGCATCTGTCCTGATAAATGATGCAAATTTGGTGTTACCTGTCTGAAAAATCGGAAATTCCTTAAAGAATACCCTGTTTCAAGGATACTTTGCAAATCTGCATTCTAAGATAGGGGATTTTGTCATGTTTTCTGATGCTATTTCCAAGATGTCCTTACTGGGAAGAGAATGGTTCTCAAATTTCAGTGGAAAAATTGTCTAAATAAAAGTGTCTGTGGCCATATTGGAGTTTAAAAGCTCCATAATTGTCCAATATCTCAATGTGTTCTTGCCCCCAAAAACCTTCGTTTGAATGCAAAGATCATCAAATTTGACTTTCTTGTGGGCCCACTGCTGTATATAATCAATGCCAAACTGAAAAACTTTGACGATGCCAACAACACTTACGACAAAAATGGTGGATAATTGACGACTTCAGAACAGTGTAAATTGACTTTATAAAAAAATTTATGCGTTCTCGAAGTTAATGGTCATTTATGGCCAATTGCTGTTAACTAAATTGAATAATGATGAAATGAATCATTTCTCTGTTTTCACTCAATGACAACTAAAGCAGTTGCATTCTTTTAATTGGCAATTGATACAACGATTGTCAAATCTAAGTGAATGGTTGACTTTATCGAGGTGTCGGCAACCATATTTTACACCATATTAGCATTGAACATGTTAAATAATGGGCCAATGTTATTTTTGATGCTCTCAATGTGTTCCTTGACCTCGAAAACCTAGGTTTAGATGCAAAGATCATCAAATTTGAGTGGATAGTTCCTGAGTTATTGCCATGTGAAGGTTTCGTCGGCCATCTTGGACACCATCGTGAAAAAAACATATTTCCGACGGTCCGATTTTGGTAAACTTTAAGTATGTTAAAATGTACACCTATACCTAACAGAATCAGTTGAAAAACCTTTTGTAGCAATTTTTTGGGGGTTGAGGGGTTATTTTTCACAAATAGACTGGACTATGATGCCTATATAGAATTTTAAGATCCCGTAGGGTGCCAGCATAGCCTGTTATTTGACTGAACTTGACGACTCCTCACTACACTGTAGGCACCAGGTGGCGTTCAGGGCAAATGAAAATGTACAAAGTATCCAGTTTCTATTTCTATTTTAATTAAAATCTACAGACTCAAGGATGGGGAAGGTTTGAATCCCCTAAACCCTCCTCTGGATCCTTTACTGGCGCTAATTTCAGTTTTGTTGTAGAGAATTCTTGACAGCGAAAACCTCAGTCCGTGGTATTAGCGGTCTCACTTTACAGGCCGTCTTTGCATTGAAAACAAGTCAGAATTTTTCAAATTTGATGGAATCTGTTTCTAAGGTAAATGAGTTGGCTCTTTTTCACTTTTTTGGTTTGCAACTGCACAGTTGTTGCATGACAAAAAAAGAAAATAATAATTTAAGACTTTTGAGGTGATAAAGGAAATTAAATACTTAAAAAGATGCATCATTTTAGTATCTGAATTAATCCGTATTCTCAAGAAACATTCTGTAGCCTTCACAAAATTTTTAGAGGCCGTAGAGTGCCAGCCCAGCCAGCTTTTGACTCGACCTCAGCACTCTTTACTGCTACGTTTGAACTTCTAGTACAGGTGCCCAATCTGAGAATGAGTGAGATTCAGTAGCAAATAACTCTTTAGAGTGAGACAGGCAACATTTTTCATTTGTTAACCTGGCTTATTCTAGCATGCAAAACCCATTCCTTGATGTGATAACAGACATTTGTGGGCTTAAAAATTTAGATTCCTAAAAGAAAGGCTTATGTCTCCTCGTGCAAATTTGGAGGAAGTCAATCACTGATTAAAGTAATTTACCTCTTTATTCGGATAATAACCAAAAAAAGACAATCTTTATACATTAACTTGCACAGTATATAAGCATGATCAAAGCCTAGCCTAAACTGCTAAAAATGTCATATCAATCATTATTTACCCCTTTCGCTAAATTACCCCCATGTCGTCCAAATTGCACTTGAATTGTGAACCCAAGCCAACAAACTAAACTAAGTAAGGTTAATAACATAAAAACAGTTCTTTTTTTTATCCAGTAACATCCACAGTGCAAAGGCGGACTGAGACATGCTCAAAATACGAATTCACCCCTATTCAATCTTGATTATGAGGGTAAATTTACCCAACATATCAAAATTTTACTTTCGCTATGTATCCAATGCCACTTACTAAATATACGCAAAATTATTAGAAAATTGGCCCTGTAAATCAAAGTTATAGCTATTTACCCTGTTTTGGGGTAATAACCCCCAAAGCTTTTTTTTTGTTAATTAATATGATTCTAATTCATGAATGCCATATACGCATAAAGTTTCATGAAGATCCCTCCATTCAAACCAAGTTTAAGTGTATAAGCAATAGTCTTAATTTTTCTTTTTAACAAATCTGTACTTCTGCACAGATATTGTATACTTTGTGCTATTGTAGATAATTGTACTATGGTACTGTGATTATTTTTCTTCTTGAACTTGTTAGTATATCACTTCAGCTTTCAAATAACAAACAGAAGTAATTCGTAAATGATTTTATTGGCATTTATGGTCATGGTGTCATTTTTTTCTGGTTGAGCGTTTTTATCTGCTTCTGAGCGCTTAAATGTCATGTTCTTAAATTTACTACTGTGAGGTTAATTTTAATGTTAGGAACATTTTTGTCATTGGATTATAATGGGGAGGGGGGCCTCTTGTCCGATGGGTGGTGTAAGAAGGCCATTTAAAAATTTTGTGAAAAGGACCGTAACTCCTTTATTTAAATTTGTTTCACTAGTTATAAGTAGAGTCAAGTGATCCCTTCCTGACAGAATAAGCATTCAAATAATCAATCACAAAAAGTAGGTCAAATCGAAGTTAAGGGGGGCTGCATGCCAAGCGCAACTCTATGTGCTATTGGCGGAGATTAATAATATTAATCTGCTATTTTATTAATTTTTTTAGATATTTGCTAATACCCTCGTTGGTAACATATGAGAAAAAAAGTGCTGTGTACATTACCTTATCATCATGACTGAATGAAGACAATCTTAACGGGTTCAGTACTGTCTCCAATATTGCGTCACTCGAGACATTTGTGGCTCATTTGTGGCTCAAAATCACACTTTATCTTATACTTTCAGAACAATACCTGCTTAAGCAAATGTCTTGACATATTCACGTATGTGTCAATCAAAGTAAGTCTACAAATATGACATTTCAGAAATATTGCTTATCAGCATCCTGAAAAATCCACTGATTCACTGTGGCAAGTGCTTCACTGGGTCCCCATTCCTAATATCCCCTATCTTCCAGAGAATTGCTCAGACATTTACAGCATGCTATTTTATTTCCCTGGGGTCAAAATATGGTCTGAGAGGGAGAAAACATTGTCACACTCACTCAAATTACCAACACTTGATGATTGATAGGAGACTTGAAAGACAAAACAAACAAATCATCAACAATGGGAAACAGCTGAATACAGTCTGTCACATTGATATAGAAAAATGAGGACCTGTTCACTGTGAAAAATGCGCTTTGTGACTCATGATAGCTGATGATGTCATCTTCTCTACTTTCCACAGGAGTCGATGAGAAATGTAGAGGTTGTTTGATTAGTCATGACCAAGAGAAGGCCATTTGACTTGTCCTAACTGATTTTAGAGTGAAAACCAGATGCATAATCCTTTTGTTTGGCTGTCACCAACAAGTGGGATAAGTCTCCTTAAATCAAATTAACATTGAAAGTATTTGATATGATCATGACAAATTATCAGCATGATGACACACAAAGTGCAATTTTCACAATGCAACAGTCCACTCTTTCTCTACATCAAAGTGACAGACTGTAATATGATAATCATAACAGCCTTTGATCTTCTTTCTGTGGTTTGTAACATGAACTCACAGAATAAGCCAAAAATGTAAGCAAGTTCCGGATTGGTGCTTGCAATTAAGTTATATTATGTAAGCAGGTGACAGGATTAAAGTTAATGGGACTTCACTCTCCCCCAGGGTGAGCATGGGGTAGTGTCAACTTACCCTGCATGAGGAGGATTAGCTTGTACTGGCTGGTAAATGTTGAAATAAAGACCTTTTATAAAAGCTTCCAGGTTAAGACATTACTGCCAAAATGATAACATTAATTTATAATGCAAAATTAAGTTCTCTTTCGAAATCGTATGAATGCATACCTTAGAAAAATTAAAATACACTGCTCTTCTGCATCAACACAAATATTTCAAAATACTGTAAATATGATATTG
Organism: Platynereis dumerilii; assembly: GCA_026936325.1. Lineage (NCBI taxonomy): Eukaryota > Metazoa > Annelida > Polychaeta > Phyllodocida > Nereididae > Platynereis > Platynereis dumerilii. Next base: position 1,766,603 of record JAPTHN010000035.1, read on the forward strand.
CATAGGTGCTGTGTTTGCTGGAACAGTTCAACATTCAACTATTTGTTTCACATCTCTAAATTTATAATGATATGCAGATCCCACTGAAAGACCATTTTTGTTCCAAGATAATTATAAATCTATAGCATATGACTATAATAAGAGGTTGGTTGAGTCAACAGTGTTGGCCTGGTTCAGATGTTTCTAAATATTGCACTACAACTGTTTATTTTCAATTTATGTGTTACTACTCTGTTACACATCATGATCTATGAGTATTATGTGATTTGATTACGTGATTTTATTTATGGGTGATCTTTGCAGTTTTAATTTGTGTTCGACAATTAAACTTTTTTAAGACAATTTTATTTTAGGCAAGGAACTATGAACAGTCACAACTTTTGAACAAAATTTTCAAAATCTGTCATTCAAACATGTCACAGCTGCCTCATGGTTAGAATGCCTGCCTTTCACCCCACAGGCTTGGTTTGAGTCCGAGAATGGAGCAGAGTAGCACCCAGTTGTTTGTAACAATTGTATCTAATGTGTAGTCTCCAATTGGAAATAGGTCATCTCTGCAATTTCTGTTTGAGTTTTCTTTTTCACACAAGCATGCTTTTGTTAAGTAAAGTTCTCGACTTTGGAATTCTAAATTTCTTAGATTTAACTTTGAATTTAATTCAGCACTTAATTTAAAATTAACTGCAATACTTTAATTTATTTTTTACAAAGGCGATAAATGCAGGGCAATGCAGCAGGAAAGTGAAAAATTGTGACAAACACCAAACAAAAATTCATCAATCTTGTATTGTCATTTCTAAATAAAACCTTCAAATATGTTTCGATTGATAAAAACATATTTCTATCTTTAAATAACAATTATATACAGCACTTAATTTAAAGTTATGCTACCAAGTTCACAAGTTCATATTAAATTGTTATTGGTGTGCACAGTATGAGTTCAGGGTTCTCCTAAAAATAATTTAGGAAATCAGACTCAATTCCAGAAAATATTTGTTTCTAAATCATAATTTTGTTGATGGGACAAGTACAGTGGGTTCCAAATTATTACGCAAGTTTGTTTTTTTATGATATCTCAAAAACAACTCAACACATTTTAAATCCTTCCTGCATAACAATTTGAGTTCCATGGAGGCAATATCCTATAAGTTTTGTCCAATTCTGATGGTGCAGCAAGGAGTTACGCCATAGAATGTAATAATTTGGAACCTACTGTATATTACATGGTAAATGTATCAGTTTAGTAGCTGCTGTGTAAAGGTGTTGTACATAAATATATCCAACCTGATTTTGTATTGCACCTAAGTTTTCTTCCACTGAGTATACCTGTTAAATATAAAACTAATTAGTTAGGCATATAGCATATAATGTAAGATATAGACTAGGACAATTTCTTTTGATCTTGTTCAGATTATAATTTTATCATCATAATTTCTTTCATTTCAGTTTATTTCCCTCCTCTGAAGTTTCAATTGTGCTTGTGATGTACTCAACATGGGTACTACTACTTTAACAATGCACTCCAGTATAAGTATGAGTTCTGCAGTCATGATCTGGCATGAGTACTGAGAACATGCGAGTGACTGCAAGAATGCACTGGAGTACCCAAGTACATGTGTAGGGGAACGAGGGGCAAAATGGGCCGCCTAACTTCGAAGGCTCGCTGTATGAAGGTGGTATATCATGCGAATGCCAAATAAGGTCTGATCAATGAAGAAGTACCAATACCACTTGCTCAAATACAGAAAAGTGCTTTTTTAATAGTTCCAATTCAAATTTTTCCCTATTTTCAAAAATGCAACTTTATCCCGTTTTGCCCCATGGTTGGGGCAAAATGGAATTTCATATGGGGCAAAATGGGAAGAAATAAAGTTGCGAAAGTTCTGCAATAAATCAGCTGTTTTGATAATAGCCTAACTAAAAAGCATGTTGACAAACAAAAATGCATTAATTCATGTCATTGCAATGTGAGAATATTGCAGAATACTAATAGTAAACATAGCAATAAATTATGAAATCAACATCTCAATACAGGATGCAATTATAGCTGGGAAGTGATGCTAGTAATTCTACATTCTATGTGATTACTTGACAAACTATTTAACCATAAACATTAGGTTACAAAAGAAACAAAATTAGTAAAATTTTGTGGAAATTTGACATTTTGATGAATATTCACATAACTGTGATTTCCGAGTTTTCTCAATAATTTAACAATTTAAACTGGTTTTGGATTTGACTATGGTTTTTGAAAGACAGTTACATTCGTTTCAGTTTCAACAATACAGGGTTTTACCACTAAGCCTAAATCCTCAAGGTATTATTGATGACATGGATTAGATCCACAAATCGCTTGTGATTTTTTCAAATTTTGCCTATTATATGACCAGAAAGTGTATCAAATGTCTCAAATGTCATGGTTGAATTGACCCAATATCAAGCTTCAACCTTTTCTATGCTGGGATTGCTTTTTTGTGCTTCCCATTTTGCCCCCGCAGGAGGACACCACCTTGCCCCAACCATGCAGGGTAGATTAATAATGACCTACTTACACATGACTAAGCACCAGACTACATTTTTTTGCTTAATATGCAAGCTTAGTAGTCCTCTAATAACACTGACTATGAATTATTTGGCTGGGAACGTCATTGGAGGTATTACACCATTTCCAAAAATTATGATTTTTTTTAGAAAATCGATCAAAAACTTCAAATTGACATGGCTGCATACCTGAAATGTACTCATCAACGAAACTCTCAGGAAAAGTTGGTCATGTATCCTATTTTATTTTCCAACCGAAAAATTAGAAGGCAGGTCAAAACGTTCCAAGAAAACTTAAAAAACCATTTTGCCCCGCCGCTCCGTTTTGCCCCTCGTTCCCCTACTCATGCCCAACCCTGGTTCCAACTCCGTGACACTTCCACTCCAAGGTGTTCTGTTATATCATGAAATCTTTTTTCGTTCAGAAACTTATGATAGCATCAAGCATGTATTTTTTTCTTCTCATTGTCTGATAATTGTATTCACAATCATCTTGTTGATTCAAGGGAAGAGTTTTGGTCTTGTGTTTGGGTGCTTCAGTGACCTTAGTAGCAATGAATATGGTGTGAGATAAAGACGTTATAATAATTATACCATTCAACACCTCTGTCAGCCAATCACATGACAGTATTACAGGGAAATAATTCCTATATTCTTTGTTGTCCAGTTATCCTCTCATTTTTGAGTGTTTGTCTCAAGGTATCAGCCAGTTATTCACCATGGGATCAGGAATATGTGTTCGTCACACCTCAGCCTAAAGGCCTTGGGTGATAAATCACATATTCCCTCTCCCGTGGTGAATAACTTTTACTTATTATAAGTAGCAAACTGCTCCACCAGGTTTTTGAATTGACCAGTCTGTTTCCACAGTTGTTCTTCTGTGTTTTTCACAGATCTTGTTCAGCTTTCCAGTTATCTTTGACCTGAGCAACGATTTCCAGTATGTCTTTGTGTCAGTTTTGCATAGCTTTCATTTCATTAAGAAGGCTCGATGCTTTTCGAAATAGTTAAAAATGATCCAAAATATGGCACAAGGATTTGTAAAATAAATGTGGTCGCTGCTAACCTTCTTTCAAAATATTTTAGGTTATGTAAAAGAAAGTCAGTCCATGCTAAACAGAAAAGCAACATTTTTTTCTTAACTTTTTACTTTGCCCTACCATTCTGTGGTAATGCATCTCATATTATGCAATGAAGCATGAAATTAAAAAAGACAATTTAAGCAAAAGTCATGTACAGTTTCAAAAGGTTTAAAGGACTTTCCAAGGGGCTCGGAACGAAAGTTTTGATTGACAATTTTAACTTTTTTGTAAAGCAAACCATGTGCAGAACAAAAATCGACATGATAGAATTTCTTATGTCTTTTCCAAAAATCGTGAGGTACAATACAATGAATAAGACAATGATTAGGAGGAGGAGGAGGTTTGGATATAATATACACAAAAAATCTTTGTACCATTATAGAGGTGGTGTCAGTGGATGGCTGTTTGGCACCACCTCCTGTGAAATGTCAACTCGATGATGCCAGTCAACTGTGACCTTATAGCCAGGGGAAGTTGCAAAATGGATGACCTCAGTGAATCAGTGAATTCCTCCCAAGTAATTCAGAGGAGCCATTTTGGTAGACGGATCATATTTTGACCTTGGGGAAACATCTGCGGTTGAAGTAGCAAATGCCTACAAAGCCTTCTCAGTCTGTGCTGCTTACAGGTCAAAGAAAGCGGCAATTAGCAGTGTGCCACCAAGGACTGACAAAGATATCAACAAAAAAATAATAAAGGAACTGAAGATTAGAAGAAACTTGAATCATTGTGTACAAATGAGAGACACAATTTTATGGATCTTGATCAAACATTTCGCTTGATGAATGGAACAATAAAGCACATGTTCCTCCATGCTTCACATGAAAGTAAAAGTAAAGCTAAGTAAAATTTTATTTAATGTCGGTGATGACAGTAGAGACAAATAACTCATGCTACAAAGCACATCTTCCCCTATGCTGATGGCCTCAATCTCTCTGAAGCAGAAGTTGGATCTGTGATTAAGCATGTTGAATAAAGACCATAGGCACTGACTTTGTGCTGAGCTGAACAAGACACAAAACCAACAGAAAAAAGCACTATTCAAAGGACATGAGAATCCCCTCCCTAATTTCTTGCCTGCAGATAGACTAAGAGTGACAGGATGTTACTTCAGAACAAGTGAAGCTGCATATCAACATGAAAAGGCAGTGATATTATGGGAAAGGAAAGTGTAGCTAGAAAGAGTAAGGCCACCACTACACCTGGAGTCAGCAATTGTCTCAGATGAAGAATGAACAACCAACCTGGTCAAAATTATGGAGTCAATTATGCAGACTATTTGTGTGTAGAGGGTAATATACTGATGAGAGAATCCAAATCTTTTTTAAGGAAACTATCAATCTCTCAATATCCACTCCAATTAATCCCAAGAAATCCGACAAATATCAATCAAAGCTACCAGTGCTCTAGTGGCTGCTCTTCTATTTATATGCAGGGCGCGCGCCAGTGCGTCTCCAAGGCAGATCCCCCCCTGCCCGCCATGGCACGAAAGGTCTCCACCGCGATGCTTTCCGTACCCCGCAGACAAAGGATTTTGCTAAAAATAGCCACTGTGGCGCTACTCCGTCTGCTCCTGGAGGGGGCCCAGACAACGGCACGAAGGTTTTGCAGACGTCCCGGAGCATTTCCTTGACGGCAGAGTGCAAAAGAACCACGGCGTTGACCTTTTTGGCGCCACACAGAGAATCCCGCTCGTTTTAGAAATCGGCGGCAAAGTTATTACCCCTCAGTGGCGCAAAAACTGACACGCCGTCTTGCTTTTCTGATCGCGGCGTCGTTCAATTTTTCTGGTCTGCTCCGCCGCAGATTTTTTGAAAATTTCAACAGGTTGAAACTTTTTTTCTGCTCCGTGACGATTTCTAGGAACGTCAAGGAGCAGGTTCCTCGACGGCGTGCAATGAAAAAATGTCCGGCGGGGACCTAAAAACCCCCTTGGGGATACGTAAAAGAGGAAATATTTTTCCGATTTTCCTGGAAATACCACGACGCCGATTTAAATAGTTCTCCGGTTCCCGCCGTGAGATAGGGGCATTAGAAAATCTATGTACATTGCCTGGATATATTTTTAACTTTTATTTGTCAAATTCATGTAAAGGCACACAACTGATCAAAGAAAACACAACTTGTTTGTTTTCATTTCAAAACCCTGAGTGTTTTATTCCATGTGCTGGAGAGGACATGTTTGTTTGACATCATATTCAAGCCTCAAATTCTGAAAACCAAGTATAGTTGTTGAAATAAATGTTGTTGCTTTACCTTCAGATACATCTCCAGCTAAAATAATGGAAACAAACAGTAGACATACCCTTAAATGCTTATTCACCACAGCATATACAGTAACAAATGGTCTCTCAAAGTCAAAATATTTTACACATACCATTTTTTACATTTTAAGAGACAACTCATTTTGTATATAACCTATTCGCATGAAACATGTTAACATGAATCACAACTTCCTTCATTAATTCTTGTGTGTTGCCATAAAATTAGCGAAACTGTCCACGAGACAGAAAAAAAAATGAGCAAAAAAAATGGTCCTGAATCACTTGCTGCTTCAAAACTAAACATCATATGAGGGTAAAATTCGGCACACATGCATTTTAATGTAGTGCGAGACTGCCACCACAACAAATTGATCTGTATCTATCATGCTTTTCTCGTAATATTTGCCTAAATATGAAAAATCGGCCGAGTGCAAATACTGTATATAATACTGCCCAAATGTGAAGTCAAGATGAATCACTGCAAACAACCAACATGGGCTATATCCTTGGGGAAAAACAGGCATGTGCAGGATAAATGCAAGCACATGCAAGAAGTCTATTACTGGACCTGCATCTTCCAAGGACACAACCAGAAGCACTGCGGTCTGACAAGTCATTAAAAATCTGTCACTCTGTAATAAACAAACTGTTGGTTCTTTGTTATGTGTGTGTTATTTATGACTACGTCATTATCGAAAACCGATTCATAAAATAGCATTGTCACCAGATTTGGTTGAAATTCAGTTGTTTTTTTTTTTCAAAAAAACTGACTAGAAAACAGAAATAATCTAATCATAATGAAAGCCATAGCAGGTGCATCATCCCATTCATTTAGGCTGAACAATAGATTCAAAGAGAATATAACAAATTGAAAGATAAATGATAAATATTTAAACTTTCATACCAAAGTTCTCAACATTACTCACATAATTATGGTTTTATGATTTTCGGTACTGCCTGTAAATAGATGTAAGCATATAGTTCTGTACAGGGCTACCACAATCATATTTCTGCAAACAAATCAATTCAATTTTGCAAAGTCAGTTAACCTGTAATATTTGCAATATCCTTTATACCTGGAAGACATGGCTTTTATATTCCAGGTGTTAAGAGTGAATTGTGCATTAATTGGTCAATTGGATTGGATTAGAGTCAATGATGGTAAATCCGTCCAGGAGGGTAAATCCGTCCACCCCCTATTACAGGCATATAAATATATTAGTTACAGTTTTGTGAGTTGTAAAAGCAAGGAAAACTCGTCTTTCAACTAATTTTGCCGTTTTTATTGTTTTGACAGCCTTTTAAATACTTTTTCAGGGCTATTTAAAAACAAAAGACAAAATAAAATGAAAACCTGTGACATCATCACAGCCATTTTTGATAATTACATTGGTGGGATAAGATAATATTATTGGCCTATTCCTGTCAACAAACAAGCATTTATGTGGTAACAATCTGTGAATAAGATGCAAAATTATATTATTCTTGCTGGATTTGTAAAATCGTGCGTGTCACCATGAAATGAAATACAATGGAAATAAAGCTGGACGGAATTACCATCAATATTTTGAAAGTGGCTTTATGGGAGCTTTGTAAATCCGTCCAACCATATAAAATTAACTTTTAAAGCACTTTTAAACTTTAAATAATAATAAATGGCATTCTTCTGATTACAGAAACTAGATAGGAACAGTTATTCCACTTTGGTTGGATTAAAAGGTTATTTAATTGTAATTTGGGCGGTCAATTGAAATTATTCCAAGTTAATTTAACCTCTATTATCTAATTCTTCTATTATAAGTGTAATCAGTGAATCATAATTCTAAAATTGACTCAAAAATCTCTGTAAGACTTAATGAATTGCAAAACTTGAAAAAATAGAGAGATATGATAGTTGAGAGCTGTACTATGCCCAGTGGACGGATTTACCATCCTTGCTGGACGGATTTACCAGCAAGGTGGACGGATTTAGATGCCCTGACCTTTAATCTTTGTTGCCATGGTTTCAACCGAGATTATTTGAAATCTTAACTTTTTTGAGTGTTGATAATAAAACGGAATATACCCCTTCCAATGGACTGATTTTTATTTTTGTAACTTTTGCCATTTTCCTGGAAATATAGTTTCAGCCAAAAGTGGACGGATTTACCATCCTTGACTCTAGTGGATTGGTACTGTGCAGTAGTTGATTGTAGCTGATGGGAAGAATTGTATCTGAATAACAATTAGCATTCTCAATGGAACAAGCATCTGTGGCTCTGAGCTGGCTAGTAGGATAACATATCACAATACCCTAACCAAACGCCTGCTTTATTCATGCCACTTACTATGTAATCAAGGGTAACCTTACTAACCTACATAGTTATTGGTCATGCCTTTTTCTTTAGTCTAAATTGGGAGTAACCTTCACTGTAAGCTGAAGTACCCTCATCTTCACGTTGTGGGAAAGGGTTTGAAGTAGAAAAGTGAGAAAGTTTGATATGTTACAAAATTGAGTTGGAAGTGTCGAAGTGATAAGTAGGGTGGAGTGAAAAATTGAAAAATGTCAAAAATTTAAAAAAAACAGCAGGTCTGGATGCTTGTCAATTTGTCCAAAACTCACATTTTCAGTGATTTTTGGAAGCTACAGTACAAATTGACACTGCACTTCAGGATTAAAAAAAGCGGTACATTTTTACGCAGTTCTCACAGTACTTACTGAGCACTGATAATGTACATATATAGATATGGATGGCATGTTGGTACTCATTTTGAAGGAAATTTTATTCTGAATTCAAATATATAACTTTCATGGCTGTATCTTTAACCTTGGCCAAAATAAAGCTAACCGCGGATTTACAGAAACACATTTTCATAGCATATCTTTGATCCTGAAGTGCACTGTCAATTTTCACTTTAGCTCGAAAATAAAAGTGAAATTGCCAGTTTCATGCAAATTGACAAGTATCTAGACCTGCTGTTTTTTTAATTTCAATTTTCACTCCACCCTAGTGATAAGGCCTATAGTATGAAGATGGGATTTATATATTATGTGTGTGTCTCTGTGAGGATCAGTTAGTCTGTAACCATGCAGTTTCCAGGTGGAGGGGGGCTTTGAGTTTTCCTTGGTGGCAAATTGTCTATTTCAAGTGGGTGAAGTCAGACTTCCCAAAAATAATTGATTTATTTGAGAAAAGCTGAACAAAAAATTATTAATTAAAAAACTCATCCAATCCCCGCCCCCCCCCCCCCCCCCCCCCCACCTTGCAGTTTGAGCATGCAAATGGGAGATCATAGCCGAAGGAGACCACTTAGAGAAATAGTTTGTGAGAATGATGGGTAAAGCAGAGTGTGTCAATTGAAGATGGGAAGATAAATGAGGAACAAAGTTGGTTGAAGTTATGCCTCTGTTGCTATTATTGGGTCAATTGATCATAGATTTATCAAAGAAATCATGAACCGAGTGAAGATAATGGCTGCTCTGATGGCGAGGGTAGCCTTTTATTAGTGCATAGTGAATTATGCATTTAAAGTCTTCATTTTTAAATGTTTTATATCATCTGTTTACATGAACTTAATTTCTGAGCTGAAGGAAACTTATGCATCATCATTTTTGTAAAATTGTATAGATAAGAGTCAGCTACAGCTGTTATTTTGATAGTACAGTTTTTCTTTTCAAATTAACGGTGTGTTTTTAGTAGGTCTATTAGTGCAAAAGCTTCTGATACACATTAGGTTGTTTTTTTACTGCTTGTTGCATTATTATTAAGTGATTAAACAGATTCTGTTTTGTGTCCATGCATTATGCTCATGTTACTCTAGACGAATGACGAAATGTTTCTTGTGAGGAAATATTTCCCTGTTTCTGCCACGTTATCGTGTATGACTTATTAGTAGTTTGTTGAGGTAATATCCTACACATACAGTGCCAATGTCCACCCCGCCAATCATTTCCACCCTGCCAATCATTTGTTTGAGTTTCTTAGATCTGGAAAGAGAATTTAACATGCCACTGGCACACCACTCATCCATGAGGTCACAAGCTACGCAATGACACATTGACAGTTTATTTCAATATGCTTGATATGGCTTGTTGTGAGGTCATTGTTGCCGACCAGAGGCTGAATATGAGTAGTCATCATTCATTGACTGCAAATATTTTGCAGTATTTCAAGACAATATTATACGCTGTACCCATGTAAGTTTCTAATAATTATTAATGATCTTCTGTAGTCAACTGTTCTTTTTTTATGTTTTTCAGTTGCAAGGGTGGCAGAAGGTCTTGCATTGGACTATTACCGTTATTATATTAAAAATATTGCACCAGGTGAGTGAATAAAATCTAAAGTGTTCACTGACACATGCTACTCTTATCTAAAGTCCTCGATTGCTTAGTACTAAGCTGGGGTCCTTCAATGATTTCAGACACACAAGCCAGACACTTTCAATATTGTTCAGTAATATAAAAGTACTTGTATATAAATTATATATCATTGATATACTCATTAACACACACTGTGTAACAATTGAATTGGTACCATTGACTTATTTCAGTTTTGTAGATTAAATAAATAAATAATAACTGAGTTGTACATTTATGCAAATGTATTGCTTAAATTAATGATTTACTCCTGAAAGTATATTCTTGTGGTATGAATGAGAAGAGCTTGGCTGCACGGTCTAACTTTGATTGCATTCTCTTATTTATAGGTTATTCCATGGCTACCATTGGCTAGGCCAGTATTTCCCTGATATTGTTAGCAGAAACTAGTAAAGGGTGATCAATGTCTTGGAAATACTGGCCCAGCCATGGGATAGCCTATTTACCCCATGTATTGTATATTTCAGCTTAAAAACCTTAACTAGTTTCTATTGTAAATATCTGATGAATGATATACATGGAGAAAACATGTTCCAGACCTCAAGGGAAAAAATAGAAAATTGATATGCGTGTATAATTATGAATTATGAAATATAAAATATGACAATTGCTGAATCTGACTTCAACACATATTTACAGTAAAATTATCTGTTTACCAAAAACAAAATTGCTACTTAGAAAGTAGGCCTAATGACTGATATCTAGGGCCCCTTATAACAAGTTCTGTTCTAAAAGAAAAATGGGGGTAAAACAGTGGCGTAGCTAGAAATCCAGGAGTGGGGGAGCTAGGGATGCAAAGTAAGGGAAAGTTTCCAGAAATATTGGAAATTTACCAAGGAAAATTTCTGGGAATTTATTCTTGCGGGAATATTGGGAATTTTCAAATAAATTGCTTGAATCTTTGTGTTTGTTATTAGCCCTGTGAATAGTGATCATTTGGATGTCTGCCATTATCTTTTGATAGCCAGTATGGCAGAATGTGGTCTTTTGGCCTTCCTGGATATCAAGGTTGCATACATAGGTCTGGAAACGAGGGTCAAGTCTGTTGCCATTTGTTCTCGAGTTGGTAATTTAAAAATCTTTATGGCATGATTTTTGGATTTTTTTTTTTTCGCTTTGTAAATATCTAAATTATTCTTTATTTACCAAAGGAAACCTTGATGAACAAGACACTTTTTGCACAAGCTTATTCATTGAGGGACAGTGCTCCTGAACTGTCAACCATAATAAACAGGCCATCACACGTTTCGGGCACAGTTTTCAGATATATATTTATTTTTTTTTCGAAGTTGAGACTTGTGTAAAATTATTTGAAATTAAATTTCCAAAATATAGATGCTGCTCAAAATATGGGAGGACTTCTCCAGAGGAACTATTCGGTGTAGCAAAACTTTTGCAGAGCTGCATCTCTCTCCAAGAGACTTATAATTTATTACTTCATGCCTAAACGAATATTCCGATTGCAGTATGATGATAATGAAATTTTTTATTCTGCAAGAGAAAACCTGGAATTTTACGAATCTGTTTGATTCTGAGGGTTATATTTGCAATTGGTTTAATTTCAAATCAAAGGATGTTTAATGAACACCTTTACATGAGAAGTCAAAAATCACAGACCCAGAAGTGTTTGAGTTTGTCACTATGCTATACAGTGCATGGATATATAGTCTATAGTGTAGCACTTCTACGCTTTTGACTTCTGCTGCAAATGCCAAATGTAACCAAAATTGCACAAAATGTAGGTATCTATAAAACTTCTTTGCCGATCAGCAAACTAGGCAATATCACTGATTGCAAATGTCATCTTCTTAATCTCAATCACATCAGAAGAAAGCAACTGGTCTCAATTTGAATTTTTCTTGACATTTTTGAAAGTCTCAGAGTCAAGTTTGTTGTTGCAAAAATATGAAGGACACTGACCTTAATTGTGAAAATTTTGTAAATTTGTTCAATATCTTGCTTAGTGCGTGTCTTTTAGTTCAAAAGTGCCATTCTTGTTTGTCCTTACAATTAGAAAATTATTTTGCATCTAAAATGTTTTGCAAATATTCCAAATAACCTCCTTAATTTGCTGCATACATTTTTGACTTTGATAAAATATGTTGTTGAGTGAAAACTCACAGCTTCAACTAGCTGAGTTGTCATCCGATCTAGTTGTATTCCCAGAAATTTCCAAAGTAATTGGATAAATTTCCGTATATTTCCAAATATTCCCATAAATTCCCGTAAATTTCCGAAAATTTCCATGAAAAGTTTCCCTAACGAAAATTCCTGGGAAGTTTGCATCCCTTGGGGGAGCCAAAGGCAGGACCTGGGTCTGAACCAGGGGGGCCCATCTTTTGCTGCATTTTTGGGGCAATATACTTCTGTGATAAAAAGTTCTGTGACACAAACTGTCTTTGAAATCAGCATGGGTACATTGACACTCTTTTCTTCTGGTGAATATAATGCTGATGACCCTCATCATCATCTTAGGGGCTGACCAGACGATAGATGGGGGGGGGCGCTATGGACTTTACCTCCGGGACAAACTTTTTTTTTCGTTCGCGACACGTCGACGAACAATTTTTTTCGCATGCGCACTCGCGAAAAACTTTTTTGTCGGAATTTTAACACTACGGTACCCTAGCTACAGGTGGAAACAAACCTTTTTTTTTATTTCCATGTGCTGAACAAACTTTTTTTTCATTGTCAAGTGGGAAACAATCTTTTTTTTCACCAAATATCCATAGCCCCCCCCCCAAAGATCATCTGGACGGCCCCTTAGGGTAGGGTTACACTTACTTTTGACAAAATGTAATAAAAAGAACAATTCTGAAACACTGTATAATAGGGTGCATCGTCTGCCCCTATATCTTCAAAACATCATGCACTTTTGCATGATTGTTCCCTTGTATCATAAAAGAAGCCCTGTAGAATTTTATGAAAAAATTCTAATGGCAAAGGGTGGCACAACAGCCTTGAAATTTCAGTATTAGGTCATATTTTAGCGATTCGCGGTTATAAATAATATTGTCAATTTTAAATGAAATGGTTTTTGAATGGCACAGTTAGATTCCTTAGAAAGAGAGCTTTAATTTGAATACCAACATCAATGGTTTCCATTCAGTAGAAGTCAAAATTGAGTGGAGATATTTTCATTTTTATTGGGTAAAATGTGATAAATCAAAAAAAGGATGTCAATATGACTTTGGGAAGTCATAGAAGTCTACAAAGTGGAAACATGGTCTACTACATCATCTGATAAAACCTTGATTGCATTATGATGTGGTCAGAAGAAAAAGAGATGCAGAACAGTGTCTCAACGAACTGTTGTATTTCTCATATTTACATGTAATTTATGAAAATGTGCACATATGAATTTGATGAATAACTATCTGGAAAAAATGTTCGATTTCCTACTTTCTTCAGCAAAGTGTTCCTTATGTGTTATTCTAACAATTACGTCATAGTTAGGCAGAAGTTGAGCTTCTAAGTTGATTTTTCCAAACATTCTGTCATAATAGTCAGAAACTTCCAGCTTTCCAAAAAACTTAGGCATGAGAAATTTTCAGAAAAATAGCTTTCTACCATTCAAATTAAAGACAATAATCTTCTGAGAATAATGGTATATGAATTGAAATCATGCAGACAACCATAAGTTAGATATTTCTAACCGCGACTTTTCAAAGCATAATTTTTTGACAATTTTGGACTCAACTTTGACACAAAAGTGCCACCCTAAAGCCACATCGGATCTAATTGAAATTTTGCAGAATGTGTTTCTATGGGCAAAGGTACAATATGGCTAAAGTGCAAATGAATACTTTAATTTTTTCATTTTTAGGGGGCAGACAATGCACCCTACTGTATAATGACATGCTGTATGGCATTAAGAGGGAAAATTTTAGTGTTGTATCAGGGCCATAGGTATATATTTTTCAATATTTTGCATGTAGACGAGATTTTGTACAGGTGTAATTATGGACACAGTAACTCTAAACTTGGCTAAAACTAACCCTTAACCTAATTTTGACCCTAAAACTGAAATATATAACACCTCCAAGAATGCTAGTAATGGCAGGTATACAAATGTATTATAAAGAACATACACGAGTGCTAGTTATTACTGATACACGAGCACCTAGTATACTTGATTTTTCATGTCGACAAATTCGTACATACTCGTTTTTGCCGGTTTACAAATTTGTGTACATGTCAAATAATGAAAAATATTGTACATGTGTATCACCAAATTTTCGGAATGATCCTTCAAATGAGGGCTTGAGTAATAACCCTATGGGCTACATTGTACCAACTTTGAAACAACGTCACCCTGTTTGTCAAATGATGTAGAATTGTATGGTAGGAACTAAGCTGTCACAACGTTGTGAAGCAACATCAAAGATATGACGTTAGCATGCGACGTTGTGGCGACATTTTCACAACATTGTGAGGCAATATCAATGGTTCAACATCAGCTTGCGACGTTGTGACAATGTGGTAAAATACCTCAACTTTCGTTTTCACATTGTGGCAACATAATCTCAACCATACATATCTATGTGACCAACAGACCAGCCCTCCACCAACTAGCAACGTCGGGGTATAGGTCGTGTGCCCATTGGGAAGGACTATTTTGCCAACGCCAGACACAAGACAGAGAATGAAGGTGTTGAAGATACTTTTCGAAGAGACTAAATTACAGACTAATGGAAAAATTGGGAAAACACTGATGATGAACCAAAAGATGTCAAATATTTTTAAAATTAGAAATCAAAAGCAAAATTCACTAAGCACTGCATAATGGAAGCAAACAAGAAAAATTGAAGAAGGGTTTTTTCTTATCATAATCACACTGATACTGTTGAAAGAATTTTGCACCCTACACATGGGTAAAACTTTAGCTGTGCCACTGGTAAGATCAAAAGGTATATTTGTAATATCTGGAAATGAGATTATGAGTTACCACTGGCATGATTTGTCAAAACCACAATCCACTGCACAAAAAGTTTAGGAGACATTCACTTCTCCTTCCTTCACTCACTTGCATCAAGACATCAACCAATTGGCTCCATCTATATTTCATTTCTGGATACTGCAAGTGTTGCTGTTTTGTGAGAGACCACACAATGACTGTTTAAAAATTAGGCTTTGACTACTGAAAAATACAAATTTGTGTTGGTCACCATGCAGTATAATCACATGATGTTTCTTCTCAAATGAAAGTTAGTTATCTGGATCTATTTTAGCACTGTTCTGACCCCAAAATGGTCAAAATATGTAATTTTGCCTAATTTCCAAACGACCTTTTCATGGTCTGTGCAAACATGGAAAACTATTCAATTTCATAAAGAATAAAGAAACATGTGCTTTAACAACTTTTTATGGAACACCATAACACGGGATATCATTAGAGTTATTTACATTCATACCAAAACAACATTTAGAAAATTAACAAAGATATTTTAAGGTCTTAATACTGCGCATCTTTTGTTCAAAGTAATTATGAAACAAGATAAGTGTTGAGAATCAAATAATCTTAAGAGAAACCCCACTTTTTCAGGTGTATTCAAACTTTTGGAGGGGAGCGCATGTCAGATAGTAACATTCATTGATCAGTCAAAGCATGTGTTTAGCAAACTACACTCTTAGATAAACAAAACTCTCCGTCTCAACTCAGGCAAGTGGACCAATCACTGCTGGAGGCTGCCCAGATTGGTTACGACAAATCGCGGCTATGATGACACATCATCATGTATCAAAATAATTCACACATTGCTCTGGATCTTACAATCTCTTAGGTATCTTGATCATGAATACTCAGCAGTTCAATACATTGTAAATGTAAATGTAAATGTAGACTTTTTTATAGTCCATTACAACGACGAAGTCAGTCTCAACAGACTTTACAATTACACCCTTGGCAGGCCTGTTCAAGCATGAGCCTTTCTCAACTCCCCGGGGAGTATACAGCCAGGCAGCCGTTTCCAGCGCACACAATGCTAAGTCACTCTACAATCGCCATCACTGCCTATAGCCAAGTACCCATTTACACCTGGGTGAAGTGAAGCAAAGAGTTATGGAGGATCTGCTCAGTTCCTCCATGCCATGTGTGGGAGTCGAACCTGCAACGTCTCAGAACCTGCAACGTCTCAGTTACCAGGCGAACACTTTATGCACTATATATGTTTGCTATACTAATGTAATGATGATATCAAATTATGGACGATAATGACTGACAGAATGCAAAAACCAAGAGGAACCTGAACTGATTTTGCACATATCAAAGTGACAGACCGTAATGCTTCTGCAGCATCTCTTTGACAAGTGCATTGACTCTGTGTGTAATAATATTCGCACAGCGAAACGGCCAAAGTCCGTTGAGCGAAGCGAATTGAGTGCAAGAAAGGACAAAAAAATCTGTGCAGTGATGGTCTCAACATCAACAGTCCACAGCTGGAAATTAGGTCAAGTGGGTCCAGCTTCTTATCAATGATTTAGTTTCGTATTTAACAAAACATAACATGTTTCATCTTCAAAAGTGTCTTAAAAATTCAATTTTCTCTACTAATATATCCTGTACCAATTATTTTTATGGAATAGTTAATTATTAGCGTTGACAAGCTAAATCAAATTATTAACATGTGATTTATATAATTTCAATCAGACAACTAGAAAACATAACAAAATTAAAGTAACATAATCTTTATAAACTGATGATTATGTAACAGTGAACAGTTAATCTACATTCAATGTTATTGTTTTTGTATTACTATATATTTATACTATTATGTAATATCAACAATCTAACATAGACTTGACTTTGGCAGCTTTCAGTGCTGTCTGCCTTTTTACCATTTAGCTGATTATCTATCAATCTTATTTATCTATGTAATATATATCTATCTATCAATTTATCTATCTATCTGTCTGTCAATATATCTATCTATCTACCTGCCTATCTATTTATCTCTCTATTTATCTCTCTATTTATCTATTAAATTTTTTGTCTAGTTTATCTTGCTGTTCTACATTTTTCTCTGTCTTTCCATGTATATGTATTTCTAATTTTCTGAAACAGTTACATAACTGCCTTTCATACATTGAATAATTATGAAAAAAACATGACAGTTATGGTAGCACTAAAAGTCCTACACAAAATTTTTAAAGTGCTGGGCGAATTTCATGGCAGTGCCATTTAGATAAAAAGAGTGATTTTTTGTTCTCTCATAACAGGTTTGGAAAAAGCAATGAAGGACACAAAATTCTATCGCCAAAAGGAGATGCCTGCCAAATACTTCTACCTGTTGCCCTACTCTTGTGTCGTGTATGTAGAATTTTATTTATTTTTACGAATCAATTCAATATTAATTTTTTTGATGAACATTTTGCATCAAACACATTGGATTCAGGGCTTCTCTGTAGTGTGATTCTCAATACAATGATTATGTAATTGATAGACTGCATTTTTCCATGCAGACGTTATGTTCACACTGTCTTTGTTGTTCATGCGGATGTCAAGAAATCATTTCATTAATCCTTTATTTGGTATAATTATAAAGCTTTCACAAATTGGGCTGTTGTCATTATAGCTATGCTCTCATAGAGAAATTATGCACCAGAAAAGATGCTTCATTTCCCTGGCAGGCCACACTGTTTTCGGTTTAATAATGAGCTTTTTGCATTTAATGAACCGTTTCCCATGAATAGAACACCCATATGCAATTCATTTCTGTGTTGGCTGACTTCTCTGGTCAAACTCAGGCACCTGGTGAATTAAAAAATATTTCCAGTCTACCGTCAAGAATGCCCCAGCTTGACATGGGCATAATTTTGGGACAGGGGGGGGGCATCATGTCCCCCCCACATTTTTGACCCCGGGGGACATACTATAAAATATTCCACCCCACTTTTTTGTGTGAAAACAAAATGTCGTGTGGTAATGGCCCTTGGGGTAAATTTCGTAGGGAGCAGTTCTAAGAGACATGTCCAACACCTTTCTGCTTGGGCAGGTAAACAAACCATGCAAAAGTTCAGAATTTGTGAAATAAATACAGTTTAAACGCGAATCTGATGGCCAATTTGGACCGTGTCACCTCCTGTGCCCCTCCCCAAATTTTCCAAGAAAATTACACCCCTCCAACTTGACATTAGGATAAGAAGTTGATTGGTGTTCCTTTGATTGGTGTTCCTTGGAACCATGATTGAGCTTTGACGCAAAACTAATGGTGTTCCTCTGTATCATGACTAAAAGATAGAAAAGATAAATACTACAGGACTAATTTGGCAACTTGCTAAAATTGGGGTTTGGGCCCGCACATGAGAAAGTGTATTCCCTTTCTGTAAGTGTGGTTGCAACACAAAATCATGACCCCTACCACAAAATTGAGCTTTTTCTTGAAATTAAAATCTTTTGGCATCTTGTATGGGCCCCCTGAGTGGATGCGCCCGTGGCAGCTGCCAATTTGCCACATAGGCCAGTCTGCCCAGAAGATTTTATTTTTATGTTACCTTGTTCAGTCTTTGTTGCAATATTTTGATTGTGAAATGTCTGCTGGTTGGAAAACTGATACGATACGATACAATACGATAATAATTTATTGTCACTGTGTATTTAGTAAAATGAGGCCAATTTAGGAAGATATAATGGTCAGGTGATAAGCCCTGAGACTGTGAGTCCTTAAAGCATATTAATCCTTGTTTTTCTAAAGAATCGTCAGCCTAAAGCAAAATTGGCCTAAGTCAGACCACAGGAGGGCCCTTATGACAAAACATGTGTTTAAAAAAAGTTGGACTCCTAAATGAATAACAAGCACCTCAAAACCCCTATTTAATTTTCGTGAAAACGGCCTAAGTCCTTTGGACTTAGGCCATTTGGACTTAGGCCAATTTTGTTATCACAGATTTTAGCAGATATCACCAATATTTTTCAGTCATAATTGTTAGCATTAATTTTATTGAAGATGTTTGCTCATGTTTCAGTCAATAATTTTGTGGAAATATACTTAATAACACAGCTAGACCACAAAACAATTTTGGCCTAAGTCATTTTGGTTGTCAAAACCAAATTAGCCTAAGTCAGTTTTTGGCTGTTTGCTAAGAATTGTCAAGAATGACTTAGGCCAATTTTGCTTTAGGCTGACGGTATGCTAGAGGATATTTCATAATTAATTGCGAACATACGTATAATAAACATGTGAGAAACCTGAAAAACACTCAGAAAATTTGTGAAAAACTATGATTATTTTCTCTAACGGCCCTAAAATGTCCCTATAAATTGTCCATCACTAAATTACTAGTCACACATTAATGCATGCCAATGATTTTGAACATGCTAAAAAATTATCAGTTCTCTGTATGCGTGAAAAGTACTTAAGAAAATGAACAGCAATATAGGTTCACACAATATTGGTTGAACGTCTGATATGAGCCTTATATCAAATACTTTCCTGTTTGAAAACATTTCACATGAATAATAAATGTTAACACCATCATTATTTTAATAAACTGCCTAAACCTCACAGAAAAACGTTCACACCAAAATATAAAATGTCCATGAGTGGATTCAAGAACAATTACATAGCAAAGTGTTCATTCACTGAATTCAATGACAAGGATTACTAATCAAAAATTGTTGTGCCTAAGAGACTTAATAGTAGAGGAAACAGAAGCCAAAAAGTCCAATATTTAAGGAGATACCCCGCACGGAAGTACAACAGGCCGAATCATATACCAAAATGTTTGCCAGAATGTCAGCTACCTGAATCCGGCATAGAAAATTACTGGTTCCGGGTACTAACTGGGGAGAGCTGTTGCCATGGCAACAGATTTATTAAAATTGTAATTTGCAAATAATTCATTTTTAATGCTTTACTTAAACACCGAAGTTCAGAGACAAGGTTTTTGTGCCTGGTCAAACTATAGTTGAGACAGACTTCCAACTGGCAGACCAATCTTGCTTCTGCATTGTAGTGGTTGCCATGGAAACAAGAAATCATAACAAGTTTGAGGTTTCCAGTTGTTGTCACATAATTTGATCTTTTATACTCCCAAATAATTTCATTAAACCCGCTGGTGTTGTATATGGAAATATTGCTCAGAGTGTCCTCTATCAAAATCTGTGCGAGTTTTTTATAAACAGGATAGAGTAGGTCGGGGCATGCGGCCCCCCTTAACTTCGAGGTGCGATTTGACCTACTTTTTATGGGCGATTATTTGAATGCTTATGCTGTCAGGAAGGGATCACTTGACTCTACTAATAACTAGAGAAACAAATGTCTACCAAATTTAATAAAGGAGTTACGGCCATTTTTGTAAAAAAATTAAAATTGCCTTCTTACCCCACCCATCGGGCAAGAAGCCCCCCTATTATAATCCTATGGCAATTTTTTTCGCGAGCGCATTCAGCCTAAAAGTTATTTCGTAGGGTTCTTCTATCCTTTTTAAGGCATTCTATTCACTTTTTCTGAATTTCTGAATTTTTCTGTTCATACTTTTATTTTTTAATATTTTTTGCCCTGTTTCAATTTTGGACCCAATTTTTTTCTATTTTAATTAGCTATTTTATCAAGTTTAAATGTAAAGTACGCATTATTAATGGTTCCTGAAGCAGCCTCGACCCCCCAGTGAAGGGGGCCTCATGCCCCTTATCATGTGGGGCCTCTCGCCCCAAACCCACATATTTTAATTTCACCTCTATATTTTGAACTAAAATGCAAAAAACATGATCCAAATCATATCGATGTGATAGTCATAAAGTGAAGCAATGCAGATATCCATTATACTTTAAAAAATTTCCAAAGTTATTTCTGACAACCTGTTTCAAAGAATTAGTCAAAGTTACAAAAACCATGCACATTTTTTTCTTTCTTTAATTTCTACTATTGTTTGGTGCTGTTTGCCCAGAAAATTTGTGACGTCACCTAAAACGCCTCTAGCTTCAATCCTATCAATAGATAAACGCGCCAAAAATGTAAGTTTGGATATAAGCCTGGGGGGCCTCTCACCTAACCCGGGCTTCTTGCCCCGACCTACTCTATCATAACAAATTTGAAGTCTTCAGTCATTGTCACACACTTTGATCTCTTACTAGCATGGTACCCGTGATACTGGAGTCCAGGGAAAACAGAACAACTACCACTACAGTACATGCTGAAGGTTGATGGTGATGGAAACATGACAAACTAGAACTCACACCGCGAAGCGGAATGAAAGGAAGTGGTGGCCTGGTGGCCTTTCCACTTGGATGGCACTTATTGTGTTTATAAATCTATGCGCTTACAATTTCCGTCACTAGCGCCACTGTCTCAGAAGTATGGCACTTCTGAAACTTCTGATTCGTCTCACAGGCCAAGTCCATTGCACTTCTCACTTCTGTCCTGTGGCGTATTTGGGGGGGGGACATTGGGCCATACCCCCCCCAGGCCCAAAATTATCACGGAAGAGATAGGAAACATGGCAGAGCTCTGTTTATTCTCCCGATGAATGAAAAAGCCAAGTAAAGAAATTTGGGGAACCTAAGGATAGGAAATTGTCAAATACCATTTAGTCAGAAATATGGGTCGTGATGACTCCTAAATGATGTTAATATTTCATAGTTTTTCCGACTGACATGCGATTTGTGAATGACCTCTAGCGGACCTGTTTTCTGTGAATTTTTTTCCTTATTATGTAACCTCCTATGAATATCCTATATCTGCAACTGACAGAAAATCTACTATATATATAATTCCTATATTTTGTTTTAATTGTAAAATTCCTATTTTGCACCCTGACTTTTGGCTGTGAGGTCTGAAATTGGAGTTGAATTTGACACAATTTATTAATTAGGGCCTAAACAAGCTCCAATTAAAAAAGTTCTCAAAATTTTCTTCAATACACAGTCATTTATGGTAATCAACCGGATAGCACTCCATGGTATGATCATCCAAAATACCATCAGCAAAACCGTTTAAAACAGTAGGCCTACGAAAAAAAATTGACACCTGTCAAATTGACAGTGTCAATAGCAGAGGTGGTGGAACGCTTCGAAAAGTGGGGGGGGCATCCACTGCAATTTCAAGGAGAAACGGGGCATTTTAGGTATTTTTGGGCCCAAAAGTGGGGGGGGGCCGTGCCCCCAGTGCCCCCCAGCTCCGCCGCCCCTGGTCAATAGTAGGCCTACACAATACTGATCGAGTGACAGTGCGACAGTTCACACATAATTTCAGAAGTGTCATGAAAGTTAAAGGCCCACAATGACTAAGCCTATGCTTCGTCCTATGTCGGATAATTCACCTTAAAACGTCTTATTTTCATTTGGTTTTCACATCAGTATCTAGAAAACATGCCTGATGTCAATTAATTAAACCTGGTCTCTGCATCGTTTTATAGGCATATTGCATGTCCATTATATTGCTCCAGAGCCAATCATAGACCAGCTGGTATGTGACCAATCAGAATCCCTGTTACATTGGCACTGCTGATTTTGTGTAAAATGTGGGCCAATCAGGTCCTGCAGACCATCCCTAAAAGAAACAGTTGTAGGGGTAAATGAGTCTGGAAGATCAAGTGCAGACCATGTGGACCAACTGGAAGGCATTCAGGGATCTATAGATACATTCTCCTACCACAGAATAGGCCTATTTAAAACTTACATAAATTTAAAAGAAAAAATTTAGATTAATAATTTTTTCTAAGTTAGTAATTATTTTAAAATGTCAAAAATACTAACTGATGTTTGGTCTGGATCTTTTCTTTGCATTTGGCCTACATCTTGGTCGGCATTTGATCTACATAGTAGAAAATGTAGTCAGCATAACTTGTGTTTTAACTCATTGATAAAAAAATGAAGGGGCATTTAATGATGAAGTCTTGATTTAAAGTGCAATTAAATTCAATTTGACAATCAGTCTTTATTTGGCAGATCTTGTAATCAATGGATTACAGAGAGTGTCATTCTGGATTAAATGCAATTAATGGTGACACCTACCCCTAGAAAGGCATGAACAATTTTTCCACAATTTTACATTCTTTTTAAATTCTTCAATGTTCATATCTCCTCTTAAATTACTGGGCAAGTTGTTCCATATTTTTGCACCTAGATACCTAAAAGAGAAGTAACCATAGCGCACTGTATTGAATCTTTTCTGGATTAATTTGTTATTTCTTGTGTTGTGCGAGAATGACAATGATTTTCAAACAAAAGACTGAGATATTCAGGAGCAATACCATTCATACATTTGTATACTTCAATTGCTATTGTATGCATTAGATGTACTGAAATAGAATTGTGACCTCCCTTTTGCAGAAGACTATCATAGTCTGCATGAAAATCATTATACACAAACTTCAGTGCTCTGTGTTGCAGTTTGGCTAACTTTGCCAAATTTGCTTCACTGCATATAAGCCAGACAGCTGGGCAGTAATTAAAATTGCTGTGAATAAAAGACTTATAAATAATTTCCTTGACGTTAGTATCAAGAACATTACAAAGACGCATCATAGCGTTCACTTGTCTGCCTGCCTTTTTACAGACCTCAAGGACTTGTGTATTGAAGGAAAGGGCTTCATCTATAGTGATACCTAGAAGCTTTACGCTTGATTGACACACTACACTGTTTCCTTTGACCGAGATACTCATCGGTATATCATCTTTTTTTCCAAAGATTATCACTTGATATTTATCTGGATTGGCGCGCATGCCATTTAACGAGAACCAATCTGTCATATCATCACCACATTTTTCCAGAGTATGTTTAAGTTCATCAATCGACTTACTCGAATATGAAACAGTGTTGTCGTCTGCATAGTTATATAAAGGGTAGTCTTTCATGGTATAGAAATATCATTCATGAATATGTTAAACAGTGTAGGGCCTAGAATGGATCCCTGGGGGACGCCCTTAGAAATTTGCCGCCACCCACTCTTGCACTATTTATTTTAACCCGTTGATTTCTGTGGGAGAGGTAATGCAAAATTAAACTTGTACAGGAATCATCATAGCCATACGCCTTAAGTTTTGCAGCTAATAGGCCATGAGGAATTACATCAAAGGCCTTACTCAGGTCCATCAGTATTGCGCCAACATATTTCCCTTGATCCAAGGATAAGCGCCAGTCCTCCACAGCTTTTAGCAAAACGCTCTGAGTGCTGTAATTTCTTCTATAGGCAGATAATTGTCCTGCGATATTTTTATAGAAATGGGCACCTACTTTGGTGTCAATTATTTTCTCAAAGATTTTCGAGACACATGGTAGGATACTAACAGGCCTGTACTTGGTCTTGTCCAGCCTATTTTCTTTTTTGAATATTGGCGAGATCTCAGCAAGTTTCAAATCATTAGGAAAGTATGATTGGTCTATAGCAGTATTTATCAGACTCGTGAGAAAGGGACTGAATTCTTCTTTAGCCTCCCTAAGCAGCTTAGGCGGAAAACCATCATATCCAGTTGACTTTTTATGATTTATTTTAGAAAGGACTTTGCAAATTTCCTTTTCATTTACATGTAGCAACCTGAAGTTGTTATCCTGCCTATTTTGGAGTATTGCATTAATACTTCCATGTTCTTTGTATTTTGAGTAGATTTCATTGACATTCAAGTTATCAATTTCCTCTTTAAAACCAATCCCTTCAGTTGAGGAAATAAAATAGTCATTAAAGATGTTTGCAATTTCGGAGTTTTCCGTGATAATATCATCCCCCTCTTTTAACATGATATCATTGCTAACATTACATTTGTTTGTCATATAAGGTTTTACTGTTTGCCAGAAATTTTTGCTACCTATTCCATCTTTGCAATTTACTTTGAAATACATACGTCTAGATATTCTGTTTGTCCTTACAAATTCATTTCTTAAACTTCTATATCTCTCCCACTTCGTACTATTTCCCTTGTCCTTCCAGTAATCATTTTGGGCCATACTGGAAGGACAAGGGAAATAGTACGAAGTGGGAGAGATATAGAAGTTTAAGAAATGAATTTGTAAGGACAAAAATCTGTAGAGTCCTTTTTGTTGAAATTTGCAAGCAAGAATTCTCAAGTTTAGCATGCTAGGACGAGATCGTGAGTACCCACATGTGATGTTTAATTTGATAAACAGTTAATGCCGACACTTTGTGTTGGTTAAATGGACCCAGGAAAACCTAAAAACTTTGCAAAACTTCTCATCCTCCTTCTCAGCATTTTGTCAACTCGTACAATTCCAAGGAGGAAGTGGGGACCACTTCCTCAATAAGTGCACTGGTAGGCCTATAAAATGAACAGTTTGAGGAATCACATCCACTTATGGTTGTTGTAAGACGTGAAATAATGTTGCTTGCAAATTTGTAGTTGTTGGCATTGAGTAGTTTGGGAGGAGTAGCGTAAAGCATCCATGAATTAAGGGTATGATATTCCAAAATAGTTTTATTAAACCCGCTAGTGTTGTATATGGAAATGTTGCTGAGAGTGTCCTCTTTTAAAACCTGTGCGAGGTCTTCATGTTTCATGTCTAGTTATTGCACTAAAATGGTTTCCAAGGCAATAAGTCAGGACAAACAAGTTTATGAGAATTTTGGAATTTATCAATATCTCAACTAATACACATGCCATAGTGCTCATTTTTGGACATAATTATTGTGGCAGGATGACCTTCAGAAGAGTGAAGCCTCGGATGTGTGCAATGGTCTTGGTTGCCATGGAAACAAGAAATCATAACAAATTTGAAGTTTCCAGTCATTATCGCACACTTTGATCTCTTGTACTACGAAATGATTTTATTAAACCCGCTAGTGTTGAATATGGAAATGTTCCTGAGAGTGTCCTGTTTCAAAACCTGTGCAACATTTTCATGTTTCATGTCTAGTTATTGCACTAAAATGGTTTCGAAGGCAATAAGTCAGGACAAACAAGTTTACAAGAATTTTTGAATTTATCAATATCTCAACTAATAGACATGCCATAGCGCTCATTTCTGGACATAATCATTGTGGTAGGATGACCTTCAGAAGCGCGAAGGCTCGAATGTGTGGCATGGTCCTGGTTGCCATGGAAACAGGATATCATAACAAATTTGAAGTTCTGGTCATAATTAACACACTCTGAACTCTTATACTCTAACATTACCTGATAAAACCAGCGGTTGTGATACATGAAAATGCTTATAAATGAGAGTGTTCTCTTTCCAAATATTGGTTAGATTTGTATGTTTCATGGAAATTTATTTCATTGAAACTATTTCCAAAGCAACATATCAGGTCAAATAATTTGGATGAGGTTGAGACATTATAAATATCTTAACTAATAGACATGCCATCTTGCTCATTTCTGTATATAATCATTGTGGAAGGATGAACTTCAGAACACTGAACCCTCCATGACATTTTATTACAAGTATTAGTTACCATGGAAACAAGAAATCACAACAATTATGATGTTTTGAGGCGATTCATAATTAACACACTTTGGTCTCTTTTACTCAAAAATAATTACATAAAACCAGCAAGTGTTGAACATTAAAATGATTTGTGAGAATGTCCTCTTTCTAAACCTGGGCAAGATTTTTATGTATTATGTAAAATTGATCCACTAAACCGTTTTCAAGACAATGGAGAAGGTAAAGACAATTGAAGGATTGTTTGAATTTATCAATATCTTAACTGATACACGTGACAACTTGCTCATTTTATGACATAATCATTGTGTATGTATCTCCTTCAGAAAAGTGAATCGGACATGGGACATTGTAGTCTTGTTTGTCATGGAAACACATAAATATTATTGCCATTACATATACAATGTAACTAATTAACCACGTGTCATTTCAATTGACATCACAAATTGTCACCAGAGTCACGTCGCTAGAGTCAAATACTTTTTAGTGCACTAAGCATCCGCTATTTCTATTAAGATCCTGGGAAAGCTTGTTAGCACATTTCAGGTCATCCTCTAACTAATCTAATTTAAGCTTAACTAAGTCTCAACAAATAGGTACTTGTGCTCCAGTCCTGCATTGAATTAAAGGTTTGTAGGGGTATCCTTAATATTCGCGTAGCGACAGGCGGCGAAGCCGCCCGTCGCGTCAGCGAACTTAGCTTAACAACAGCTCATAGTAAATTTTGAATCTGTCAGTGGAGTGAGAATGAAGGACTGCCTGTACCTACCATGGAGTTGGTCCCTGATTAAACAGTTAGTTTCGGTAAAAGTAAACATCCCTGAATTTCTCTGGCAATACTGCAGTAGTGTCTGAAAAATTCCATTTGGTTCTTAACTATCCTATTCTGTTTTGAAAATTTCATTTTTATGCTCATTTATGTCGTCTGCATGAAAAAAGCTTATTTTGCTAACAGGTGTCGCCACCGGTGTAGCATCATGCTTGCAGTGCCACATCCAGGGAAAATGACTGAACTATCAGCAGCCTGCTTGTGAGCAGTTATGTGTGAAGTTTATTTGAGGTGTGAATTTTAAAAGCTGATTGCTATTACTGTACTTAAATAGCATCAATTAATTTAGGCCCAACTGATTGTGTTCTTGTTTATCATTATTATACCTCGACCATGAAAGCAGAGCTGTCATTGGCTGAGAGCTGGTCACATGTCAGTCATAATTTTACTATATTGACCAGGACTATTGCCCTCCAAAATTTGTTTTCCGAAAAAAATTTTTTCCCCCGAAAATTTTTTTTTTTCCGAAATTTTTTTTTGACAAATTTTTTTTTCCGAATTTTTTTTTTTCCAATTTTTTTTGTCCCAATTTTTTTTTCCAAAATTTTTTTTTTTCCGAAATTAGTTTTTTCTAAAATTTTCTTTCCCTAAATGTTTTTTTTCTTTCAAAATTTTCCATACATTTGCAATAGTGCAGGAAAATAATAAAATTAGGGCATTAATTAGTAAAGACCAAAAAAAACTCATCAAAACTAGTAATAATAGTGCAATGTAGGCTATGCGTCTGCTTATCTACTCTCCTGTGTGAAAGGAAAACTATTTCCCTCGGCCTTCGGCCTCGTGAAATAATTTTCACTTACACACCCTCGAGGGAAATAGATTTGACTAATGCCCTCGAAATCAGTCAATATTTGTATACTATAATACGGTTTCAAAATAAGAACAGTTAATTTGAGCTCCGCGAATCTATGGCATTGCCATCTACATATTATTTTAGATACCATTGAGGTAGACAGGAAGACCCTTCTGGACAGTGCAGCTGTCAAGGATGGGAAAGAAAGCATAGGAAAAGTAGAACAGTTGCGACAAGGCATCTTGTCACAGCTGTTTCCGGGCTGTTTTGAGGCTGTTTTGAGTCTAAAGAGAGGTACGACTGGGTAGAAAATGCTTTAAAACATACATTGTGTAAACATTTTAAGACATTCCTGCAATTTGAAGTGTCAAAATTGGCTGATTTTCACAGATTTACTGGCTGAAATGACACAGATTCTCAGTTTAAAGGTGATGGAATTTGCTTTTATAATGTGATAACTCTTGATCTGCAAGTTTTTCATGTTTCATAATTTTCACCCAGACAATCTACTGAAGTGTAACTTTGCAAACCTAAACTGAAGCAGTGACATCTTGCATTTCACACATTTAATGTCAGTGTCTTGTAGTCCCCTACTCTCATCAAAAGGCTCCAAAAATTTGCCAAACTGATCATAAAATGCCATGAATGTTCACCTCATCACATCGAAAGAAAAATAAAACCATCATAATAAACATGGATGCCTTCATGATCAAGTAATAAAAATCATACAATTGCTTTGTAAAACCATTTGAAGAGCCATTTTCCAAAAATAGATGTTAATCTTGCTGTTAAAACATGTCATATCACAGCAAATTATCCTTAGAAGGTATCTTTAGGACCTTACTTTAGTCCTTTTTGAAGAACCATCAAATCCTACGTCTGTAGGAAACATTATGGCAAGTGGAAACTCCCAGTTCTGTTTCCCATAGGAATAGCATTGTCAAATCAGATCAGCTCCATTGATTTCAAGATATTTTCAGTTACAGGGCCAGTCATTGTTGCAATTTGATGTTCTTTGGTTTGGGGTGAGCTCTCAACCTTAGGAAAGCAAGGTATAAGTTTGATAATGGTTTCATATTTTGTCTGGCATACATGATCTTTTCATGCCATAAATTGCAATTTCAATGCTATTTCAATACAGGATACTTATATGCATTTTTGATCATGAGTTCATCCATGTTTGAAATGATGGTTCTACATTTCACTAAGTGTTATGAGGTAAACATTCATGGTATTTTATGATCAGTAGGATAGATTTTTGGTGCTTTTTGAGGGAATTTGAAGAAATTGTATTATAAGTGTGAACAATCAAAACTTGACTGTTTGTCACAACGCCTCATTGAACTTACATGTTTTGACAAAATTGACATATTGGCTCCATGGCACATACATGAATATGTGTAAAAAATATCCAAATGGCGTTATTTATTTTGGAGATACAATGAAAAAACACAGGTATATAATAGGTCGGACACACTGGATTGAAAAACACCTAATTATTTACTAATGCATTGTTAATTGGCAATTCATTGATCTCACAAAATTTAATTTGTTAAACTTCCAAAATTACCCATAATCCATCACATAACTGCACATCTTTCTAATTCTGTTGTTTATCTTATTTCTCCGCCATTCCTGTCTCAATCATCACCAAACTTGGCATATAGACAGGAATTGACATTTTCCCTTGAAATAAGGAATGCTGTCCTCCAAAACCTCCTCATTCCCCTGAAATCTATCTTCATTTCACACCATTCACCTCCATCAACAACAGCCTCCTTCAATGAACTATGTAAAATAGGTCAGAAATATTACAGCCCAGAAAGTCATATCTAAAAATTCTTAAGAGCAATTATCTGAGAAAATCAACCGATTTCCAGAAAATTTGGAATGTGCCCCGTCACGGAATCGTTTCATACTTTGTAGGATTGAAGTATTATGGGATAGGAGTTCTCGAGAAAAATTTTGGACCTGTCAGATTATTGGTTGCCATGGTAACCATGGCTCCATTATTTAGGGCCAAATGAGGTAAATTGGCAAAAACGAAAAGTCAAAATTATGCATATTTAGCTCATATTTCCACCTGAAAGGTGGTAATATATCGCTGCACTACACATTGTGTCACGAATAGTCACTCTTGAACTGAGTAATGTCATTGTATTTTTAAATCTGGGGTCAATGGGGTCTGTGTAATTACGGCCTAAAAAAGGTATCTTCGAGGCTAAGGAGAATTTAAAAAATTTCCCATATTTAAGGGCCTCATATCTTCTATGGAGGTACTAGTTGAGCAAAACAAAGCACACACATGATGAAACTGACCTTTCCTCTACAAGAATCAATAATAAAATCACGGTGGAACCATAGATTGAGCTTACGAACAAAGGTGGCGCCACCTATGTTTTTGGATATTTTGAGATTTGGCAAAAAAGGCTTTAGATTAAATGGTGCCACATATACAATTATTGTTTCAGAAATCTCAGATTTATTTTTGGTACATTTCAATTATAAGTCTAACATGGCAGGCCATCACTGTTGCCATGGCAACATTGTAAAGTCAGTAGGAGCGCCCCCAAGTGAGCATGTTTGCCAATTTCCTCAAAAACGCCACTTTTTCATGAAAATAGGCAAGTTTGAAGCCACTGGTACCTGGTTAATGGTAATATATGGCTATATTATACATTGTACCTGGATTGGTCACTCTTTAACTATGAATTGGTATTGTATTTTGAAATCTTGGATTAATAGGGTCTGTGTAGGAAGGGCCCAAGAAATCTATGATTGAAGCTAAGAAAATTGCATAAAATTTCACATTTTTAGAGCTTTTTAGGGGCTCATATCTTCTATGGAGGTATTAGCTGGTGGATACAAAAGGTACAAACTATGAAACTGACCTTTCCTCTAAATGAATCAATAATAAATCACGGTGGAACCATATATTTAGCTTACAAATGAAGGTGGCGCCATCTATGTTTTTGCATGTTTTAAGATTTTACGAAAAACGCTTACAATAAAGTCATGCCACATATACAATTATTGTGTCAGAAATCTCAGATTTCTTTTTTGGTACATTTGATTTGTTACTCAAATATGGTAGGCCAGCATTGTTGCTATGGCGGCATTGGTATGCCAGCAGCAGCGCCCCCAAGTGAGCATATTGCCAGTTTCCTCAAAAACGCCACTTTTTCATGAAAATGGCAATTTCTAAGCCACTGGTACCTGGGAAATGGTAATATATGGCTAAATTATACATTGTGTCTGGACTGGTCACTCTTTAACTATGTATTGGTATTGTATTTTGAAATCTTGGATTAATGGGGTCTGTGTTAGAAAGGCCCAAGAAATCTATGTTTGAGGCCAAGAAAATCGCACAAAATATCACCTTTTTAGAGCTCTAGAGGTATTAGCTGGTGGAAACAAAAGGTAAACATTATGAAACAGACCTTTCCTCTAAATGAATCAATAATAAAATCATGGTGAAACCATATATTGAGCTTGCAAATGAAGGTGGCACCATTCACGTTGTTGCATATTTTGAGATTTTCCGATAAAGGCCTTCAATGAAGTAATGCCATATATATATACAATTTTTGTTTTAGAAAACTCAAGATGCCACTTTTTCATGAAAATAGGCAAGTTTGAAGCCACTGGTACCTGGTAAATGGTAATATATGGCTATATCTAGTACTGTGCCAGGACTGGTCATTCTTTAACAAGTGTATTTGTGTTGTATTCTGAACTGTTGGATTAATGGGCTCTGTGTCAGAAGGGCCAAAGAAATCTGCGTTTGAGGCTAAAAAACGGGAATGAAATTGCACATGTTTTAAACCTCATATTTCTATTGGTGTGCAAGGGGAAATTTGGGGTACACATGATAAAACTGACCTTTCCTCTACATTAATCAACAATAAAATCGGTGGACCATAGTTTGAGCTTATGAAAAAAGGTGGCGCCACCTATGTTTTGCACATTTTGATATTACTCATTTCAGAACCGATTAAGAGGTCATAACAAGAATCTGTTTGTTCCGTTTAGTAG